>PVIH01000180.1:0-242409 GCA_004025045.1 Sigmodon hispidus | reverse complement strand
GATGGGATCAAAGACACGTGCCACTGCTGACCTGCATTTGTTTGTTTTTAAGGAAGGAATTTCATGTGGCCAAGACTGGCCCCTGTAACTGAGAGTGGCCTTCAATTCCTGATCTCATCTCCACCTCCCAAGCAGACAATAGGCATGCATCATTCTATATGGTGGTGCTGGGGAATAAAATCCAGGACCTAAGGAGTGCCCCACACGGTCTCTGTTGACCAAGCTACATCTCAGCCTTTCAGATCATTTTTGTAATACTACTCTAGTGTCATAAAGAGAATCAGGAGGATCAAGTTTAGAAGATGCTAAATCTATTTTTTAATAGATATTATATAAATATTATATATATTTATATATATTTATTATATAAACAGTGTTCTGTCTACACACTAGAAGAGGGCACCAGATTTTAGTTGCTGGGAATTGAACTCAGGACCTCTGGAAAAGCAGCCAGTGCTCTTAACCTCTGAGCCATCTCTCCAGCCCTTATTTTTATTTTTTGTGTACTTTATAGTAAGAACTGTTATTAGTAAAAGAATATTTCCTATTCTTCCAAATGGACCCAGAAAACTACATAAAACAAAACTAGATAGCTGTCATTTTTTTAAAGTTTATTTTATGTGTGAGTGTTTTGCCTGCATGTAAGTCTCTGTG
Organism: Sigmodon hispidus; assembly: GCA_004025045.1. Lineage (NCBI taxonomy): Eukaryota > Metazoa > Chordata > Mammalia > Rodentia > Cricetidae > Sigmodon > Sigmodon hispidus. The sequence goes on along the minus strand of PVIH01000180.1, from coordinate 241,755 downwards.
CATGCCTGGTGCCTAGGGAAACCAGAAGAGGGTGTCAGATCCCCTGGAACTGGAATTATAAATGGTTGTGAGCTATGCGGTGCTGGGACTTGAACGTTGGTCCTCTTGAATAGCAGCCAATGTGCTCATACATTGTATATTTAATAAAGTTTGCCTGAAAATCAGAGGACAACCAAACCACACATAGATTTTGCCATAAGGTCAGGGAGTGGTGACCCATGCCTTTGATCCCAGCGCTCTAGAGGCAGAGATCTCTGGATCTCTGTGAGTTCCAAACAAAGCCAGGCCGTGGTGGAACACACCTTTAATCCTAGTCATCCTGATGCTAGGAAAGTTGAACGGGAAGTGAGATAGCTGAGCAGAGGAAGAAAGATAAGGTGGGAGGAGGCAGGAGTTCATTGCTGGGCTTTCAGCGGAGGGCTAAAAGGCTTTTAGTCTGAGGATCTGTGAGGAGTGCCAGGGACTTGTTCCTCTGTCTCTCTGATCTTTCAGCTTTCCCCCAATATCTGGCTCTGGGTTTTTATTAATAGTACCAAATAGGGGGCTGGAGAGATGGCTCAGCGGTTAAGAACACCGTCTGCTCTTCCAGAGGACCCGGGTTCGATTCCCAGCACCCACATGGCAGCTAACAACTGTCTGTAGTTCCAGTTCCAGGCAAAACACCAAGGCAAATAAATAAATAAATAAATAAATAAATAAATAAATAAATAAATAAATAAATAAAGCTTTAAAAAAAAAAAGAAAAGAAAAGAACAAAAAAGGAAAGGAAAGAAAAAGAACATTTAAAAAAAAAAAAAAAGTACCAAATAGAATTTAAGCAATAAGCCAGTTCTCCTAACTGCTGAGCCATCTCTAACATCCCTAACAGCTGTTTATTAAATGCCACCCCCTATATACACCCTGTTAATAGTGTCTCATTCAGTGCTCAAAATGATTCTGTGAGACAAGTATTAGTACCTGTTCTTTCCAATGAAGAATTGTGCTGAATAATGACTCAAATCACCAAAACCTAATTTAAGATTCCAAACAGGCCTCTAACTCAGAACAGGGATCTAGTGGATTTCCTGGCATAAAGACAGAGTACATGATTTTAGAAGATGTGAAATTGAGTTACCTTTCAAAGGATCAATTAATGAATTTAGGGGAACAAACTGTATTCTAGTCTATTTTGTCAGATACTAGAATAGCTGCATCTACTTGCTTCTTGGTTCTGTTTGCTCAGAATGCCTGTCCTCTTACCCTACGGAGGTGTCTGTTGTTGATGGTGAGGTGTGTTTCTGGGAGGCAGCCAAAAAATGGATCGTATTTTCTAATTTAGTCTAATAGTCTATCTTTTCATTGGAGAATTGAAACCATTAATACTAAGATTTGTTAAACAGTTATTAATTCCTGTTATTTTCCTGTGGCTGCAGTGTTTTCTTAAACTTGTATTAATTAACTGTTCTGGGATTATGTATGTGCACCCTTGGGCATTTTTAATGCTCTCTTCATACTGAAGTATTTTTTCTAGTATCCTCTATACAGCTGGCTGAGTGGACATAAATGTCTTAAATCTATTTTTATCATGAAAATGTTTGCTTTCTTATGACTGATAGTTTTACTTGTGTAGTAGTCTTAGCTGGTATCTGTGGTCATTTAGAATTTGTAGAACCAAATCATCTATCTTTAAAAGCTTCCATTGGCAACAGGCATTAATCTGGTATGCTGTGTTTGTATGTACTTGGTCTCTCTTGTTACTTTCATATCCTTTGTTCTGCACATTTATTGTTGTAATTATGTGACTAGGTGGTTTCATTTCTAGTTATAGTATTCCTGTATGCCTCTTGCACCTTTTTCTTCTATGATTTTATTGAAAATATTTTCTGTATCTTCGACCTGCATTTTTCCTTCTTCTACACAAACACACACAGAGAGAGAGAGAGAGAGAGAGAGTCAGATATTTCTCTGTGTAGTCCTGGCTGTCCTGGAACTTGATCTGTAGACCAGACTGGCCTCAAACTCAGAGATCCACCTGCATCCACCTACCAAGTGCTGGGATTTAATATTTTTAATAGTGTCTCAGATTTCTTACATAGTCTATTTGGGTTTTTTTTAATACTTTGTTTTTGTTTTAAAGATTTATTTATTTATTATGTATACAGTATACAGAAGAGGGACCAGATGTCATCATAGATGGTTGTGAGCCACCATGTGGTTGCAGGGAATTGAACTCATCTCCTCTGGAAGAACAGTCAGTGCTCTTAACCACTGAGCCATCTCTCCAGCCCCTTTATTTGGTTTTTGTTTTGAACATTTTCTTTTACTGTAAGATTTATTTCCTCTGCATTGTCTATGCAACCTGATACTCTCTCTTCCACCCTATCCAGTCTGTTGGGAATACATTTCTCTGATCTTTTTGTTTGACTTCCTAAATTTATTTTATTTTGGCTTTTCTTCAGAAATCCTATCTTTTTATTAAATTCCATTTTCATGTCTTGAATTATTATTTTGTTCACCTGTTTATGTTTTTCTCTGTCCTCATTTGGGCATTTCTTCATATCTTCTTTCAGTTTCTTGAACATACTTATAATTGCTGTTTTGAAAACATTTCCTCATGCATTGGTTAAGTTGCCTCTCCAGGAGCATTCCTGGGGGAGCACTCACTTCTGGAGGAGACATATTGTCTTGGTTATTCAGGTTTATGTATTAGAGATGGAACCTGGGCATCTAGGGTTGGGTCATGGGTAGCATACCTTGGTGTTGATATCTTGTCTCCCCTCCATAAGCAGGTGTTTGGATCATTGTTTGCTGTTACCACAGCTTGTCAGATTGTGTTCCAGCCAAGGGATCTTGTTATCGAGTACTGGGGCCTCTCTGTGTTTATGTACAAATGGGGTATCAGCTCAGGTAGGGATAGATGTAACTTCTGAGTCTGGAAGTAAACCTGTAGGCTTATAAGGTTCTTGCTGCTGATCTTTCTGGCTCTTTCTAGTAGTCCCTGAGTGGCAGGGGATGAGATGGAATCACATTTGGAGTGGGCAGTGTTCTGTGGGTGTGGGGCACAGGATGCTACAACTTCCTCCAGTGGAGGTGGGTTGAGACCACACTGGAGTTCTTATCTTGGGTCACACACACAGCATGTCACGTGGTCCCGAGGTATCTTGATGAGGTGTGGTAGCAAACTGGCTCTGGGGGTCCACACCTGGAGTTCCAGGTCATCTTTCATACAGGACTGGAGCATCATGGGGGGTGGGGTGTTTGTTAGGCAGGTAAATGGGTGCAATGGAGATCTGTGTTAAACTCTGTAAAATACCTCGACAGCACAGTGGTCAGGGTGGCTATTAGGCACATTAGTAGGCAAAATGAGTCTGTAAGTCCTTACCTGGAATTCTAGGTTGGACTCAGCTTTCTATGTGGTTATCCAAACCCAGGTCCTCATATTTTACAGCAAGCATTTAATGAACCACCTCCCTCGTCCGTGTAGCATGAGATGCTCTCTGATAGCATTTTACTCATAGTAGAACCTTGCTGCTGCTTTAGCAAATACTGAGGCTTCGATGTAAAGTGCTCCTCACAAGTTCAAATGTTTGAACACTTTGTCCCCAGCTATTGTGCTGTTTTGAGATGTTGTGGAACATTTGGAAGGCAGGGCTTAGCTAGAAGAAGTGCTAGTTGAGGGGGCGGAGCAAGCCTTTATATTTATAGCTCAGCCTTGCTTCCTGTCCTGTCGGCTTCCTAATTTCCTTAGACATAAGCCAGTAACCTCACATTCCTGCCACAGCCAAGGGTGGCTCCCACTACCAGGCCTTCCCTGCCAAGATAAGCCTCACCTCCATTAATTTGCCCCTTGTCATGTATTTGATCACAATGACCAAGAAAAGCAATGACAAGATTATTTAACATTATAACCTTTGTTATCATTTTGATAGTACTCCCAGATCTTCACCAGAAACAGACTCCATTTTAAGAAACTACTTTCTGGGGTGATGTTGTGTGACTCTATTCCTAGGGAGAGACGTATTCCACAAAAGCTGGAAACCTGGGGCACACTGGAGAGCCCATAGGCAGCTCAACAGCTTGGAGAATGTTCTTTCCAGGTAGTTCAGTTTTGCTAAAAGTTTTCCAGGCAACTTTAACAGTCTCTGCTTCTTCTAAGCAGCATGCCTAGTCTGAGATTCTTCGCAGCCAGCTGTTCTCAACCTATTGGTTGCAGCCATCAGAAAATATACATTTCCAGTGGTCTTAGGAATCCCATTATTTTTATTGCTACCTCATAACAGTAAGTTTGTTACTGACAGGTATCTCAGATGGTCTTAACCAACAAGTTGAGAACTTCTGTTCTAAGCAGGTTGGCTTGTTTAAGAATGTCTCTCAGCAGTCTCTACTGTTTATCTACACAGTTGTGGAGGGAGGAGCCTAATGAATCTTACTGGTTTCAGGGACTTCCTGAAGCCATTTGAGTTGTTTCCTTCCTGAGATTAATAAACTTCCGAGCAAGATAGAATGTTTCAACTCCTCTTAGAACATCTTATTGTTTCAGCTCCATGTAAATGAGCTGCCCCATTTGATGAAGCAAGTCATGGAGGAAATTGTTAAACAACCATTGGCAACATGGTTCTTGCCACCAAGCCTGATGACCTGAGTTTGATCCTCATGTCCCACATGATAGAAGAGAAGAATTCACTCCTGAGTTGTCCTCCCACTGCCACACGTGTGTCATGGTATGTGCACACCCCTCTCCCCCTCAACCCTTGCCGCCAAAAAAATACATAAATGTAATTTTAAAAGTATTTTATTTTTTTTAAGGGACAGTATAAATGCAGTCCCCACTGGCATAATTTACACAGTCAAATTTCCCACATTGGGGGAAATCACAGAAGTCAGGACATTCAGACTGCAATAGATGAGTCTTGCTCTGATAAAACCACCTTTATGATCATCTTGTCTTAGTTAGGTTTTCTATTGCTGTGAGGAGACACCATATCCATGGCAATGCTTACAAAGAAAAACATTCAACTGAGTGCTTTACATTCTCAGGTTTAGTCCATTATCATCATGGTGCAACATGGTAGTATGCAGGTAGACATGGTGCTGGAGAAGGAGCTGAGTGTCCTACATCCTGTCCCACAGGCAACAGGAAGTGGTCTGAGACACTGGGTGTATTTTGAACATATATCTGAGACCTCAAAGCCTGCCCTCACAGTGGCACACTTCCTCCAACAAGGATACACCTGCTGTAACAAAGCCACACCTCCTAATAGTGCCACTCCCTATAAGCTTATGGGGAACAATAAGTATAAATAAATGTAATTCTAAAGAAAGGAATCACTTTTTTTGCTAATCTATTGGTAGAAATTCTGTCCAGTCCTCAAACTCCACTGCTAACTCTCCTGCTACCTCAGCAATTACTGACACATGATTAAAAGTAACATCTTCCACATTCCTCATAATAATATTTTTATCTCCTCCCAAGAATCCCAAAATTTCTTAATGACATCTAGAGTGGTATAGCAGGCTTTGTTTTGGGCCAACAACCAGCTCCAGCTCCTAGATCGTGACCTTATGCTTATCTCACTAGCTCTTTTTACTTTATCTTGTTTCTTTTCATCTATATTTTGCCATGGGGCCTTTTTACCTTTTTTTCTCTATGTTCCATTTTGTGTCTGGCAGGCCAGCAACTGGCTGCCTGGATGTGGGCCCTTGGAGCATCCCTCCTTCTCCATCATTGCCTCCTCTCTCAAACCTAGATTTCTTCTATTTATTCTCTCTGCCTACTAGCCTCCTCACCTAACCCTCTCCTGCCTAGCTATTGGCCTTTTGGGTTGTGATTAGACCAATCAGGTGCCTTAGGCAGGCAAGGTGAAACAGGAACACATCTTTACATAATTAAACATATGGAGCATAAACAAATGTAACCCAACTTTACACAGTTAAAGTAATATTCCACAACAAAGTGGTGCCTGCTCCCAGAAGGTTTTCAGTTACTTTGTCTGCACCAATCAACACTCACTCACTCACTACACCAACTGAAGTTGTATAAAAATAATAAAAAAAAAATTGGGGTGGAGGTTAGGGAATTTCAAGATTGGGTTTCCCTGTATGGTACCTGAACTCACAGAAGCTGGCCTCAAATTCACAGAGATCTGCTTGCCTCTACCTCCCAAGTGCTGAGATTAAAGGTGTGCAACACAAGACCCAATAAAATATTAACTAACACTTAAAAGTGGAAAATATTCCTTGATCCAGGGCCTGTAGAATAAATACTGGGTCAACAACAGCAACATCTGATCACTCATCTCCATTGGAGAGCTTGTACAATGTTAAATGATATCCCTAGGAGGGTGGGGGAAGAATCACACCAGCATTAACATTCTATAAGATGGACTGACTGACTAGAATTCCAACTGTGGAAAATAGAAATAAATAGGCCTTGAGCCAAATTTTCTTGCTATCTTAGCCCCCTAAACAACAATTAATTGCCTATCTTTGCATGTAACTTAATGTAAATCCTTTTGAGTTAATATAAACAGATCCTTAGCTTCTGCTGCCCCAGAACCTGGGACTACACAAGTAACACCTGTAGCAGACTATAGTGCTCACCTGTAAGCTGGCAGGCAAGCAGATGGTTTGGCTTGGGTTGGGTTGGGTTGAGTTGGTTTGAGTTTGGGTTTGGTTTGGCCTGTTTTGTCCTGGCTGTCCTGAAACTCGATCTATAGACCAGGCTGGCCTAGAATTCACAGATCCTCCAGTCTATCTCCCGAGTGCTGAGATCATCCCTACCCATCCAGCAAGCACATGCTTCTACTAGGGTATTTTAAAAGTGCCTTGAGGGACTGGAGAGATGGTTCAGCAGTTATTACCACTTGCTCCTCTTTTTGAGGACCTGTGTTTGGGTCTCACAATCCATATTGGATAGGTCACAACCATCCATTTCTGTGAGGATTTGGCTTCTGTGGTACCTATACACATACATGCACTTAGGAAAATATACATGAAATGAAAGGTCCTAAAAACTACTGTGTGTAAGCCAGGCATGGTAATGCATACCTTTGATCACTTTGTGCTTTACCCACTATGTACTAGGATCAAAGGTACATGCCTAGGAGGTAGAGGCAGACAGATAGATCCCAGCATGGTCTACAGAGTGAGTTCCAGGACAGCCAAGACAACACAGAGAAATTTTGTCTCAAGAAAAAGAACAGAAGAGTACTATGTGAATGTATTTGCCTCAAGGAATCACTAATGTAGCCCTGGTAGGCCTCAAACTCACAAAGCTCTTCCTGTCTCTGTCTCTTATGTGCTAGGATTAAAGGAATTTGCCACTACACCCAGCTTAAAACTGCTGTGGAAAAAAAAAAAAAGAATGAATGCTGGCTCAAACCTTCAATTCCACCATTAGGGAGGCAAAGCAGGTGGATCTCTTTCAGTTTCAAGCTAGTCAGAACCACATCATGAAACCTTGTCTAGGAGGGAAAAAAAGCTTTGATTTATGACAGTCTTTTTCTATTTCTATAAAACTTCATGAAGCTGATACTATGCTGAAACATGTAATTTTGGGCAGTTTGAGTCTATGTTACCAGGCAAAATAAACTATTTATTTGAGGCAAAATCTGCTATTTGTTTTGTTTTCTGGGAGGTTGATGGTTTGTTTGTTTGTTTGTTTGTTTTTGTTTGTTTGTTTTTGCCCGTGGGTGTGGGTGTGGGGGCATGACAGTGCCTCAGTCATGCCATCAGCACTGATATTTTAAAATGTCTCTTTTTGTTTTGAGTGGTCCCAACAATCAGCTTAAACTCTTTAGTAAACTATGTTATAAACAAATGTGCTATTATCTACACTTTGTTGTTCCCTTTTTAAAACATTGAGCAAGTAAATTTCTCCAAGTCTCACTATATTAGTTACTTTCTTATTGTGATACAACACCATGAGGAAGGCAACTTATAGAAAGAATGGATGATTTAGGCTCAGTCCAGAGGGTAATGGTCCATGATCATCACAATGGAGAAGCAGCATCAAGAGCCATGATAACTGAGCATCAAATCTAGAGCTTACACCTTAGACCACAAGCAGGAAGCAGAGAACATGAAATAGGAATGTCACTTGGCTTGAAATGTCAGAACAATCCCAGTCATCTACTTCCCCCAGCAAGGCCACATCTCCCAAACCCACCCAAAGAGTACCATCAATGGGAACTAAGTATTCAGATAAAATTTGAGCCTATGGGAAATATTCATATAATATTCATATACTATCTCATTCAAACCACTACACCTAGGGTTTTCAACATAGTAAGCACTAATTTAATTATGAGGTCTCTGTAATGGTTAGTCTTGGGTATCAGCTGCATTGTCACTGGAATCAACTAAGAGACATGCCTAAGTAAGTCTCTGAGGGCATTTCCTAGAAAGATTAACTGGCGGGGGGGGGGGGGGCCTGGACATGCTGGTTAATTTTATGTCAACCTGACACAAACCAGAATCAGCTGAGAGAAGGTAATATCAACTGAGAAAATGCCTCCATAAAATCCAGCTGTAGGCAAGCCTATGGGGCATTTCCTTAATTTGTGATAGCCCACTGTGGATGGTGCTACCCTGGGCTGGTGGTCTCAAGTGCTATAAGAAAGTTGATTGATCAGGACATGGAAAGTAAGCAGCACTCCGCCATGGCCTTTGCATCAGCTCCTGCTTCCAGATGCCTGCCTGTAGTCTGAAGTTTCTCTGTCTCACCCAGCCAGTCCCTCAGTCATTCAGTCTCACATAATCAAACAAAGGCTTATATTAATTATAAACTGTTTGGCCTATGGCTCAGGTTTATTACTTGCTAACTCTTACTCTTGAACTAATCCATAATCATTATCCATGTTTAGCCACATGGCTTGGTACCTTTGCTTCAGTGCAGCATTCTCATCTTCCTTCCTCTGAGTCTGGCTGGCATCTGCTCTTCCTCTTCCCAGAATTCTCCTCTTCTGGTCGCCTCACCTATATGTCCTGTCTGCCTGGCTTTTGGCCAATTAACATTTTATTAAACAAATATTTACAGTGTACAAGAGCATAGTCCCATAGTCCCTGCCCTGACTGCTTTCTTGGTTCCTAGAGTTCCTGCCATGACTGCTTCCAATAAGGAGCTATGGTATTAAAGCATGAGTGAAAGGGACCCTCTCCTCTTCAGCTAGCTTTCGGTCATCAGAGTGAAACAACATGGACAGAGTGGTCATCATGTCCCATCACATCCTAGAACCCGAGCTGAAATGGGGCAAAACCTGCCAGAATGGTGCGGGATCGTGTACATGATAAGCTTTAAAATAAACAGGATATGAAATGAAGAGGTATCTCCTAGTTTTGTTGGGGAAAAGGCAAGTATTGCAATAAAGGGAACAGTAAGACCCAGATATAAGGTCATTCTCTAATGATTACTCTGCAAGTCAGGAAAAGGAGGACGGACTTGCTTTAGGGTTTACGAATGATCCTCTCATAGCCAGGCACGGAGGCTGGCTACTTCAGAGTGTCTCCCACAGTGTCTAGGCTGAGGCCTGGTTTTGCCAGGCAGCAAAATAATCTGTCTCACTTTCATTGCTCTGAGTCTCCCGTGCTCTTATTATAAATCGAGGAACTAAGTTTCTTTCAGTTTCCAAAGGATTTTCCCAAGGACATTTTTTGTGTAAATTTGGTGTTTAGTCCTAGTGGGTTACGCTACCCACAAGGCTCAAAATGTTCTCTGGATGAGGAAAGAGCTTGTGCTTGGGAATCATACAGACTGCTTTCAAGTCTTGGTTGTTCCAGCTCCACCCATGTTACTGAATAACTAACACCCTCCTTTTCTACAAAGCAATTTACAAACCGATGAAGAAATAAGTGAACAGCTTTCCCAAGCAGCAGTACTTATTAACAGAAACCTAAATTACAAGGTTCTAAAGACAGGTACAAAGCAGATATTTTAGCTGCTTTCTTGGGCCTATCTCCAGCACTCTAGCTTTGGAACATTGTGCTCTTGAGGTGTGGCAGTTTGACCCCATGAAAAGCCAAGTCTAGTGGGCCAATGACGTAGGGAGCCTGTGGAAGGGGCATTCTATTAGTCTACACAAAGCCTTTGGTGACAACCATATCTCTAGCTTTTCAATGGTTGTTATCTATTATGATTTCAGTGTGTCTTCCCAGAATTCCTTTTTAGACCTCAGAACCCAGTGTGATAAAGTTGAGAGGTACATTGAATTAGTATCACAAACCACAGTATTTCACTTCTTAAAAAATTAAGCCAGGGGAGAGGAACAAGGCATCAGATCTCTGTGAGTTTGAAGCCAGCCTGGTCTAAAGAGCAAGTTTCAGGACAGCCCAGACTACGTAGAGAGACCCTAAGGAGAAAAAAAAAGAATTGAAATTGATTTTTACAATTTATAACTTGGGCATTTAAAGTCATAAGTAAAACAAGTCTTTAGAAAAAAGTGTGGGCTGGAAAGATGACTCAGAGGTTAACAAACACTGACTGTTCTTCCAGAGGTCCTGAGTTCAATTCCCAGCAACCACATGGTGGCTCACAACCATCTATAATGAGATCTGGTACCCTCCTGCATACTGTATAATAATAAATAAATATTCTAAAAAAGTGTAAAGGCATTTCCTCATGACTTGAAATAGGTAATGATTTCTTAAACAGGAGACACACACAGACATAAAGGGGAAAAATGATATGTGGCAATTGAAATTATTAAATAATTAAATTCTGTTCATAAAATATTTTCAGCTCATCTAGAGATACCGCTTTGGTTACTTTTTTTTTTTTTTCTTTCTGTTGCTGTGATAAAATACCCTGACAAAAGCAACTTAGGGGAGAAAAGTGATTTTTGTTTTTGTTTTGGGCTCACAGTTCTGGAAGGATAGCATCCATCCAGAAGAGGACGCCATGGCAGAAAGAGAGCTCTAACAGTCAAGAGGCAGAGAACACAGTTCACCCCATACAGAAGGTAGAGAGAGAACAGGAAATGGGACCAAGCTGTAAAACCCTCCTCCACTGCCACACTTCCTCCAGGAAGGTTTTAAGGTCCCATAACCTCTCCAGATAGTGCTATCATCTGGGGACCAAAAGTTCAAATACAAGAGATGTGGAGATGTTTTCCACTCAAATTACAATAGACACCGATAAGAATGTTAAAAAGCAAGCTATGGGATGAAAGAAGATATGTTAATCTGTAAATAAAAAAGGCTTGTGCCCAGAATAAGAATTTCTACAAGTTAATAAGTAAAAAAAAGTTTAGGCATTCTGGCATATTCCTGCAATTCCAGCACTGGAGAGTGTGAGCCAAGAAGGTTAAGAGTTAGAAGCCAGGCTGGGTTACATAAAAAGACCTTTTTCTGGCCTCCTTGAGGCTATGTAGATACTTCATGAAGCTTAAGAGAAAATAATGATGGACTAGAGAGGAGTGAAGGTCGATGGCGGGTGGTAGGGGTAAACTCCTAACTCATGAATCACTCACCATTTGGAAGAAATAGTTACACCAAAAGCAAAACCAAAAAACCCACAGACATCTGAGTGACAGATGGGGAAAGCCCTGAAAAGATAACTTTTAAAAAGTAAAAGTATGCTTCATATCAAAGATTTATTTTCTTGTTGTTTATTTGATCTGTTTTGAGATAGCATCATGGTGTATAGCCCAGACTGGCTTTGAGTTTGTGGTCTTTATACCTCAGGGACCTAGCTGTTGGGAGTAGAAGCAATCACTATGTCTCTGGGTATTACATATTCTTCATTTAAAAAATAATAATACATTATTGTCTCAGAGAATTTACAATTTTATGGAAATTCTCTTTCACTGAAAATGGGATTTGGAGAGAAATGATATTCCAAATAACATTGTACTTCTAACCCAAGAACACAGTGCATCTTTCCACCTATTTCTATCTTTTAAATAAAAAAATTTAATGTGTAAATGTATGTGCCTGAGTGTATGCATGTGCACCACATGTGTAAAGGAGCCCACAAAGTTCAGAAGAGGACACCAGTTCCCCTGGACCTGGAGTTATAGGCAGTTGTGAGCTGCCATGTGGGTGCTGGGATTTGAACCCCGGTCCTCTGGGAGAGCAGCCAGTGCTTTTATCCCTTGTCATCTCTGCAGCCCTCTCATTCCCAGGTCCTATATAAACTTTTGATGATTCTCCCTTTAGGCTTGGCTATTATTTATAGGCATTCCTGGGACTCAGCCTTCTCAAGGGAGCCCAAATAAGAAGAAAATGGATCCTTTTCCTTTTTTCAGTATGCATTTCCTAATAAAATTCAACTGTGAATTTCCCAGTACAACTCAGGAACAAACTCTTCCAATTCCTGCCACCTCAAGTAAATTATTTTTTTTTTAAATTGGAGCAAAGGAAAGATGAGGATCCTAAGGTTGTGTTTTACTCTTTTCTGACTGGAGTAAAAATCTTAATGTGTATGATTAGTTTTCTCATTAGTTTTGGCCTTTTATAGTATTGTCATAATGCCTAGGAAACAAGGTCTTCATACTAGATATTATGCTATAGAAGGCCCTGTGTTATAGCATGCACACAGAGGGGTGGGGGAGGGGGGAGAGAGAGAGAGAGAGACAGAGAGAGACCTCCTTAAATGTGTGGTTGTGGTCATTCATCCTATAATCCTAACACTAGAGAAACTGAGGCAGGAGTTTGAAGCCTGCTTGAGCTACATAGTGAACTCCAGGCAGCTCAGGTCATATAGCATGTGCCTGTTTGGCCTTAAAATACTGAAGGTAGATACAAGTGTCTCACTATGTAACCTAGGATGGCTTTGAACTCGTAATTTTTCTGCCTCACCCTCTAAACTGCTGAGGTACCAGCATGCCTAGTGTAGAACATTCTCAGCACAAGAGTGCTTCTGACACTCGGGACCTAGCAAAAATTTAAACGATTACTCCATAGTTAAGTGCATTCAGCTCCCAGGAAGTACTTCTGTCTCCATATCTCTTTATCCGTCTTGAAGCAAAAAAACTCACTTCAAACAATTCAAAGCAAAGATGCTTAAACTTTTCAACTTAAGACTCTTAGACTCTTCAAAACTGAGAGTGCACAGTAAAAGGAAAACAGCTTCAGACTAGGAGAAAAATTGCTAAAGGCATGCTTATTAAAGGGCATTATCCAAAGTATACAAAGAACTTTCAATTTTTCTTTTTTAAATATTTATTTATTTATTTTATGTGAATTGGTGTTTTGCCTACGTGTATAACTGTGTAAGGGTGTCAGTTCTTGGGACTACAGACAGTTGTGAGCTGCCATGTGGATGCTGGGAATTGAACTCAAGACCTCCAGAAGAGCAGTCCCTGCTCTTAACCACTGAGCCATCTCTCCAGCCCGAACTTTCAAATTTTCAAAACCTGATTTTAAAAGTTAGCTAGGCTGGGCTGTCTCTAATTACAAGATCTGACACCCTTACACAGTTAGCCATGCAGGCAAAACACCAATTAGCATAAAAATAAATAAATAATAAAAAAAAAGTTAGTTAGGCCTAGTTGATACAACCCTATAGTCCCAGACACTTAGATGCCCAGGCAGGAAGGTCACAAGTTCAAGGCCTACCTGCTTGCCAGAGCTCCAGAACAAGCTCACCAGTGTTAGTGTCTCAGATGAAATATAAGAAAGCTAGAGACATAGCTTAGTAGTAGAGGACTTGCCTTGCATGCACAAGGCCCGGGGTTCAATCCTCAGTATTGTAAATAGGATCAATTAAAGAGAATTAACCAAAGACCTTAACAGACATCTCATTGTGCTGATTAGGATTTTGTCAACCTGACACAAATTCAAGTCATCTGAAGAGAGGGAACCTCAGTTGAGAAAATGTCTCCATCTTATTGGTCTCATCTGTGGGGTATGGTCTTGATTAATGATTGATGTGAGAAGGCCCAGCCCACTCTGGGCAGTGCCACCCTGGGCAGGTGGTGCTGGGTCCTATAAGAAAGCAGGCTGATGGGCTGGAGAGATGGCTCAGCGGTTAAGAGCACTGACTGCTCTTCCAGAGGACCCTGGTTCGATTCCCAGCACCCACATGGCAGCTAACAACTGTCTGTAGTTCCAGTTCCAGGCAAACACCAAGGCAAATAAATAAAGTTTAAAAAAAAAAAAAAAAAAGAAAGCAGGCTGAGCTTGCTTGGAGATCAAGCCAGTGGGCAGCCTCCCCCAGGGCCCCTGCTTCAGTTCCTGTTCAGTTCCTGACTTCTTCCTGCCCTGACTCCCTCTGTGAAGGACTGTAGTCAGGACTTCTAAGCCAATCCTCCCCAAGTTATTTTTGGTCAGTGTGTCAGCATAGCAATAGAAAGTAAGCAAGGACACCCTCTAAGAAAGACACACAACCACCACCAACAAAAATGTATAAATAGATGCTCCACATCATATGTTGCGATGGTTGAACTTGGTTGTCAACTTGACTGAGTTGAGAGACTATAAAATTGGTGGAAGTACACTTCTAGGTGTTTCCCTGAGAATAACTCTTTTATAAATGTTTGGTATGTGGGTCCATGACGTGAGCGAGTAAGAAAGTCATCCTCAAAGTGAGCAGCATGGCTGGCAGGCTGAGACTTGCATATGATATAAGAGTAAGAGAGACTGACAGCTGTGCTCATGTTGAGGATACTTGGGCAGGTTTGCTGTTTGTTGCTGCTGTTGTTAGACGTTAGATGCCACATTGTTTAGATGTTAGATGCCACATTAAATGCAGATTTGTACTTTCCAGAGCTTCAGGCTTGGGCTGGGACTTCAGAATAGATCCCTATTGTTTTGAGGCATCTAGATTCTTGGACTGAGGAGTTACTGGTTTGGACAGGTTTCTCGAGCCAACAGACTACCGTTGTGTGACTGTTTTTTCTGATAGCCAGTCACTCTGAAATCCATTCTTATACCCACTACTGGTTTTATTCCTGATGCTAGTATCTTAGCTTGTTTTCTGTGGTTAAGAGCAGCTTGAGGCTGGAGCGATGGATCAGTTAGTAAAATGTTTGCAGCATAAACATAAGGACCTGAATTAATCTCAACCTGTAGAAAATCTATTGGGAAGCACACAGGTACATATTCAGTTCCAGTCAAATGAGGACTCCTTGAATTTACTGGCTAACCATCCTAGCCAAAACAGTGACCTATAGATTAGATAAAAGACCTTATCTCAAAAAGTAAGGTGAACAGTGATTGAGGAAGACACTCAATATCAATCTTTCTCTCTCTCTTTCTCTCTTACACACATACATACACACACACACACACACACACACACACACACACCATGTAATGTACATGGGCTTTTAAAAAAATCCTGCATTTGTGCTCTTCAAATTTACATTCTGCTTCCTCACCATTTCATCTGTGCTACAAACTCAAAAGGTATTTGTTAAACAGATAGATGAACCAGAGAAGGAAGAAAGGGCAAAGTTAAAAGGATTGATTCTCTATTGCACGAACTCCAGTTAGCATATAATGAAAACCCAGAGCCAGATATTGGGGAAAAGCTGGGCTATCAGAAAGAGGGAACAGATGACAATCAATTCTCTCCCAGCCAACTTCTCAGGCTGAACAGGGCAGGTGCTGTCTTCAAGGGTCCTCAGCCTGACTGATTGCTTCTACAGAATGAATGAATTTCTGCCTCCTCCTACCTTATGTATCCTCCCCGCCCAGTTGTTTTACTTCCTGGTTCAACTCTGTATTATAATCCTAGAGTTAGGATTAAAAATGTGAGCAACTACTGCTTGGCTGTTAGGCCTTGAACTCACAGAAATCCAGAAACATCTCTGTCTCCTGAGTGATGGGATTAAAGGCGAGGATCACCACTCTCTGACCTTTATGGCTTGACTGCGGGTGATTCTGTTCTCTGATATTTCAGGCTGAGATTATTAAATATACCCCAATTCTCAGATTGTGTGTATCAAATTCTGCTCTTAATTTGAGGCTTTGTTGTCTCATAACTGGTCAAAGAATTAACTTCTTCATTCTGACATCATTTGTACAGGAAAACTGTTTTCTGATAGGCCTTTCAATCTGGTAAAACAAGGAAAAAAGAGATGGCTCAGAGGCATCACAGGTTAAGAGCACTATCGCTCTTATAGAGGACTCAGGATTTGGTTCCAAGTCTGCTGTGGAATAATGCTCTTGTACACTATAAATATTTGCCACTTGAATTAGTTTAATAAAATGCTGATTGTCCAGTAGCCATGCAGGAAGTATAGGCAGAGCAATCAAACTAAGAATGATGGGGAGAGAAAGGGCAAAGTCAGATGTTAAAGATGCTAAGAAAACAAGGAGAGAGAATGCTGTGCTGAGAAAAGATACCAGTTATAGGTAAGAATTATGGGCTAATTTAAGTATAAGAACTAGTTAGTAATAAGCCTGAGCTATCTACCCAACATTTATAAGTAATATTAGGACTCTGAGTGGTTATTCAGGAACTATAGGTTGGAAGAGAACCATTTACAACAGTACCCACCTGGTGGCTCACAATCATCAGTTACTCTTCTTCCAAAGTCCGACACCTTCTTCTGACTTCTGCAGGTCCCAGTCATTTGCATATGTGAGGCAAAGTACTCATACACACAAAACAAAACAAATAAATTTGAATAAAGTTTTAAAAGACAGTGCAAGACGCACCACCACGTGTATGAGGCTAGCGGCAGTGCGTGTAAACTGTGAAGTCATGTGCAGTCAACGTGAGACTTCAGCTGAGTATCTGCATCACTTCCCAGGTTCAGGGAAGATGTTTACAAAGATCATTGGAAGACTATTCATAAATGATCAGCAAAGATATTCTGGCTAGCAGACTGGAATTAGCCAGGTCGTCTGGTAATAGAATAGATGGTATGAATTCCTAAAGGTCTTTGAAGGGGAAATATCAGTCTTAGTGCCCTCGTTGGGGGCAGAGTGACAGAGTGATGGTATGGAAACAAGCTTGTTGAGAGGTGGGATCTGCAGAATGGATACAATTAAAAGGGTATAACCTCAGTTCCTTCATTACTCTTTTTATTTTAAACTTTATTTATTTATTTATTTGCCTTGGTGTTTTGCCTGGAACTGAAACTACAGACAGTTGTTAGCTGCCATGTGGGTGCTGGGAATCGAACCCGGGTCCTCTGGAAGGGCAGACGGTGCTCTTAACCGCTGAGCCATCTCTCCAGCCCCCCTTCATTACTCTTAAGCTCAACTTTGGAATCACAAGTTTCTTAAAGACAACTTGTGATTATTACTTTTGACACAAGGTTTCTCTACATAACCCTGGGTAACTTGAAACACTTTAGTAGGCCAGGCTGGTTTCAAATTCACAGAGACCTGCCTGCTTCTGCTTCTGAATCTAAGGGATTGAGGCATGTGCCACTACGCCCTACTTAGATCTCATGACTCTAAAATTTTTCCATCTGTTGTTAACTTGGATTGCAGCATAAAGTGCTTTCACAATCCCAAGGGTTACAAAACCTTGCTAGATCACTGTGAGATAATTAGCACTGTTGGGAAATAACATGTGCTAAGCACTTCTTAAGCCAAGCCTCTCCACTGTAGAGTACGGGTCCATAAGGCTGTAGCTGGGAAAACGCTATTTATTTTCAGCAGAACCTTTCAGTATGATTCCACCTTCCACTCTTGTTGATCCCACATCCCCTAATTCCATCCAAACACTCAGAATCCACTGGCAGAAGTGGGGCTACACAGAGCTTCGGAATAGGAGTGGGATATCAATTGATTTACACTCTGCTGTGAATAAACAATTAAGTACACAATACTCAGGGGACATAGAGAAGACAACAGGGATAAGAAATGGAGACCAAAGAGAAGAGAGGGAGGGAGGAGAGAGAGCAGGGGGGGGAGGGAATCCCCCATATCTTTGATCAATGTATAAGAAAGTATCTATGTTCAAGATACAATAGGAATGTATAAGGAGCTGCTTACTGTGTCTGCCCCCTTCAAAGTGTGAAGTAAAGCCAAGCTGTAGTCATAAGGACAAAAAGATTTTCTAGATAGGCAGATAATGCGAAGGCACAGAAATACAATAAAGTGGCAAACTTGCTGTAAAGGGCTTTTCCTGATGGAAAAGTTGTCAAGAGACAGCCAGACCATGGAGATCTTTGTGGATATGCTAAAGAAATTGAACAAATCAGGTGCATGAGACGCCTTTAGTAAGAAACAGAGAGAGAGAGAATCTCTTTCAGAGATAGCTATAGTTCAATGATAGATTGATTATTTATGCACAAGGACCTGGCTTTGATTATCCATTGGTACAAACACATAAATATATATCCAACTCTTGATATATTACATATAAATTTCATTTACATGCAAACTATGTATCAAATTATATATAATACACATAGTAAATATAAAGGCATAGTACATACAAACTTCTATTTGGAAGGGGGAGAGAATTTTTAAATTGGGTTATGCAATTATTAGAGCTGGCCAAGTTCAAATCACATAGAGCAAGCCAGCATACTGGAAATTCAGGTGAGAGCTGATAGGGGGCTAGAGAGGTGGCTCAGTGGTTAAGAGCCCT
Organism: Sigmodon hispidus; assembly: GCA_004025045.1. Lineage (NCBI taxonomy): Eukaryota > Metazoa > Chordata > Mammalia > Rodentia > Cricetidae > Sigmodon > Sigmodon hispidus. The sequence continues at coordinate 223,283 of PVIH01000180.1, read as the reverse complement.
TGCTGCTCTTGAGATTAATAAATGAATTCCTAGCTGCAGCAGATGTGCAGTCTCGGAGCTAAGGCAGGAGTGAGGGAGTCCTGGAGGCCGGTTCAAGGGAGCTCTCAGGCCAGTGCAGAAACCTTAGGTGCAGAGATCTCTGTGAGTGTTTCTCCAGGGACCTTTGACGGTATCTTCCTCTTCCATGCACTCGGGCATCGGGGTTGACCAGGTGGTCAGAGTCAGGAACAGGATTCAGAAGTCTCCTCTCTCTTCCTCTGCCTCCTGTAGCAGTTCCATCCCCTTTTGAACTCTGAAGTCCAGATTTGTAGGGTGGCTCTTAATGTCTAATTGTCCCGATGGGTGATTGTACACAATGTACACAAAGTGAAAAGCTCAGGGAAGAGCTGCCAAACCTGTAAGGGAGAGGAAGAACGGCCACGCCCATAAGAGCTCATAATCAAGTCCTCTCTCTTTGCAGAGGGAGGAAAACTAAGTGTTTCTGTTCTGGTTGCTGCAGCTGCCTTCGCAGGCTGCTTGCTCTTCCCTGCTTCCTTCCTCTGGGGCAGCTCACTCTGCTGGGGTTTTGTAGTTTCTTTTGCAGTAGATGCATTAACCGTATCCCACCAAAGGGAACTTGCCTATCCCCTAACAGCAGAAAAGAGGGTCTTGTGACAATCGTAAAGGAAAGAATTAGCATTCTGGCACACTTGCTTTAATAACAATGGTCTCTCAACAACTATAGTCCCAAGAGTAAGGCATCAATCCCGTCTTGAGTAGTGTTCTGCTAGCTCTGGAATCATAAAGGATCCACACCACCTCTCAGCAGGCCACACTGAGAACCAAGCTTCCAACACACGAACATGGCAAGACTCATGCAGGCCATCCATAGTCACACAGTCAAGACAGAAAGAGTAAGCTTCGCTCGATCTTTTCCATAGATGCCAATCACAAAGCAGTAAACAAATCTACTTAGGAATTTCTCTTATATCCTAAATCACTACCCTCCTTCTACTCGCGTGTGTAAGGAATCCTATCAGGTCATCTTATCTTTTTATGTTCACACCAACATAAGTTCTCTATTACATTCTGAAATAGCTAAGACTTGTTGTGTTAAGATATACACTGTGTTGTGTTAAGTGACACACTGAAAGGGCATATGTTCATGTTCTGACTTTTCTTTGCGTGTGTGTATATAAACCTGGTGTGTAAGAGACAACACACACACACACACACACACACACACACACACACACACACACACTAACTTATCCCCAAACATTCCAAAGTAATGATTGCACAGTGAACGAGAATTCCTGGAGAGAATTGGTGCCTGCAAGGGCTGACTGACTGGTTACAGCCTCCTCAGTGCCTGTGGAGAGGCTGGAATGTTGTGGGTCTGGAGCCTAATTACCTAATCTACCCCTCCCTTTCTTCCTCCTTTCACTGAAAGTAGATTTGTTCTCTCTCCTAGTATATCCTGACTATGGTTTCCCTTCTCACTGCTTCTTCCAGTTTCTCTCCACACCCCCTCCCAGCTGATTCCACCCCCCCTCTTATCTCTTTTTAGAGAACTAAAAGCTTCTAAGGGATAATAATAAAATAAAGTAAAGTAAGATAAAAAATCTAACACATCAGAATTGGATAAAACAGACAGAAAGAGAAAAGCCCAAGAGAAGGCACAAGACCAGCGACTCAGTCATTTGCACACTCAGGAATCCCATAAAAACACTAACTTGGATGCCATAATGAATACACAAGGAACATGTACGGAAAAAAGAGAGAAGAAAAAATTTTAAATTAGATAGAAGTTTTTTAAAAAGAAAAAGCCCTGACAGGACATTATGAGACAAAGAACCTCCAAAGACAGAAAGTTGATCGTCTGCTGCAGGGCACAGAGTCTAACTCTCAGAGTGGCTTGTATCCTCAGTGAGACTCCCTTGGAGAAAATTAAGTTTTCATTTGCAAGTGGTTATGTATAATCTATTTTTTGTTTTATTATATTTAGCTTTTTTATTTTTTAGAAAAAGATTGACTATGACCAATAACTAAATTCTTTTAACAAAGATAAACATTTATAATTTGATTTTTGGGAATGTGAGTATAGTTTTTTAGGATACTTTTGCTGACTGGGGGTGAGGCTGGATCATCTTAGTAAGCAACCTTAAAGCATATGTGGATATTACATCATCTGGGCCAGCTCTTTTTATTAGAGATTTATTTAGAGGGTCCTTTTTGATCAAATGATATTAGCCTGGAAGCAATTTATAGGTTTTTATCTTTTGTGGAAACAAAAGCAGAACCTCTTTTCTAAAGCAACATATCTTTAGACTTAAATATTAAAGTCAAAATATCTTTAAAACATATATGTTGGCTTAACTTAGCAGCATTTACAATCAAAGCTAACTCATTAACAGTTTAAAAATTAAAATAACACATGATAATATAACCTAGACTATATTTTTTATTTTTACATGGTTTATTATATATTTATTATTTTATTATTTTTAAGAACTTTTTTTTAAACCTTAATTTCTACATACATTGTAACCCATTTAGGGGTGTTTTTTGTTTGTTTGTTTTATCTGAATCTGTTTTATTGTGTGTTTTTAAACATTTTTTAAAAACTGTGTGGCTAGGACCAAACTGCTGATTCAGTCCCACTGAGCTTTTTAACATGGTAGAGGTACAATGAGTCATGCTTACCTTTCTAATTCTGGGAAGCAGTATTAAGTATTGTGGCGCTGCGTTTTTAAGCCTCTGATGTTCTTTCAATCCGGAAAGCAGTGGCTGAAGAAGCCTCTTAGTACCGCAGCCTGTGAAAATCAGCCACACTGCTTAGCTCATGACTGCTGGCAGCCGCTACCTCTCCAAGGCAGCTGCTAGGAGATGCATCATTTGCTGCTGAGGGCATGAGACTGTGAGACAAGGAAGCCCAGCGAGGCTCTATTTCTGTGCATTTAGAATCCTTTTTAAGCTATTTCAGTGCCCAGCAGTAGATGCCTGATGCTTTTGGCCCCGCCTTGCCCCAAGGTCCGGACCACTCACAGCTGCTTATTCCCAAATGATCACACAAAGATTTGTGTTAATTACAAACTGTTCAGCCTACGGCTCAGGCTCATTACCAACTAGCTCTTACAACTTAACTTGTGGCTTTACCAGTGTTCCATAACATCTTGTTGTTTGGGCGGCTGCCTACAGCTTCTCCTTGACTCCGACCTTCTCCTTTATCTCTACTTGAATTTCCCGCCTTCCTCCAAACTGCCCTGCCATAGGCCAAAACAGCTTCTTTATTTACAAATGGTAACAAAGTATATTCACAGTGTACAAGAAGACATCCCACATCAGCTGTACACGCTTGCACTCCCATCAACAATGGGTGGGTGTTCCCCTTATTCCACATCTTTGCTAACACAGTTTGTCATTGTTTTATTGATCTTAGTCATTCTGAGAGGTGTAGGATGAAATCTCAAAGTACTTTCAATTTGAGTTTCTCTGATGACTAAGAATATTGATCATGTCTTATTGTTTCCCAGCCATTTGAGATTTCTCTTTTAAGAATTCTCTATTTAGATCTGTATCCCATTTTTAATTGGGTTATTCGTTTTCTTGATAACTGCTTTTTGAGTCATTATATATTTTGGATATGAGACCTCTATCAGATGTGTAGTTGGTAAGAATCTTTTCCCATCCTGTAGGTTGTTACTTTGTCCAAATGACACTGTCCTTTGCCTTACAGAAGCTTTTTAGTTTCATTAGGTACCACTTATTAATTGTTGACCTTAGTGCCTTTGTTAATGGTGCTCTGTTCTGTAGTGGGAATTAGGCGCTATTACCTTGACCTAGAGGTTGTAGCACGAATTCTGATTGTAATGAAAGAGACTTACAACCAGATATTGGGGAAAGACTGAAATATCAGAGAGAGGAAACACCACAATCAAATCTCACCCAACTACCTTCTAGCTTCTTCAGCATTGCTCCTGGTTTGCTTTTAATCGCTGCTTTTTTCTTAAGTCTGTCTTAAGTACACTTCTCACTCAGCTGTATCCCACCCAGGTTAAGATTAAAGGCAGGAGCTACTCTATTTGGTAGTCAGCCTTGAACTCACAGAAACACAGAACAATCTCTGTCTCTGGAGTTATGGGATTAAAGGTGTAGGTCATCACTCCTGGCTTTCCCTGTGCTGGGATTAAAGATGTGTGCCATTGAAGCCCAGCTGTTTGGCCTTGTACTCAGAGATCCAGAACTCCCAGAGCTGCCTAGTTTTTGACTGTGGGTTGATCTCTTAATATTTCAGGTTTTATTAAATATGTAACCTATCACCACAAGAGGTGTGGCCTTTAAGTCTTGAGGACCCATGTACAGGGCGTGACTAGGCCAGTCTTGCACTCTTGGAGAGCTTGTTTTGCTCTTTAAAGCTATATAACAGGATGTTTGGCCAAAGGTGTGGTTATCAGATGTCTTACTCTTCAAAGCCAAATAAAGGGTGTTTGGCTGATGCTGTGGTTACTGGATGTTTTGAGAATTAAGGAGGTGTTTACCCTTGTCTGTACCTTGAAGCGTGGTGTCCTTGAAAGGAAAAGGTCTTTTTGCTTTCTTTCATCTGTATAAAAAGGCCCTGAGAAGTAAACTCAGGGCTGGTACAGTATTCACTGACATCCTTTCAGACTCTATTTTTCTGTCTCCATCTATTCTCTGTCTCTGTAAATTCTCAATTCTCACTCTCCTATTCAGGACTGCTCAATAGTTCAAGAGAGCCTGGCACCTTTGTGTCCCTAATCTCTTTAGTACTTTTTAGACTGACGGGGTATTAGATTTTGTCAAAAACATTTTTTGCATGTAATATAATGATGTGGTTTTGACTCTGAGTTTGTTTTTATGATGGAATGCATTAATTGATTTATGTATGCTGAACCTTGTTGTAAAGGTTTCCCAGGCCCATTTGGGCCCAAGGTTTTGGACCTGGCCTGTGGCAGCTTTTGTCCTCCAAAGAAATGAATCAGACACTTGTTTGGCCCATGTCTCAAGCACATTACTAACTAGCTCTTTCATCTTAATTCAACCCATTTCTTCTAATCTACTAATCTACCCACCACGTGGCCCAACCCGTGGCTCACCTGTATCTCTCAAATGTCTGTTCTTCTCAGGGGACGGATGGCGACTGGCTAACTCCACCTTCCTTCTACCTGTCTGTCCTCTGATTCTCCACCCACTTCTATGGTGCTCTACATAGGCCAAACCAGTTCCTTTATTTTCAGCATACAGAGAACATTCCACCACAGAACCTTACTTGCATCTCTCAGATGAAGCCTACTTGATCATGTGGGTGTTCTTTTTTATGTGTTCTTGAATTTAGTTTGCAAGTATTTTCTTGAATATTTTTGCACCTATGTTCAGAAAGAAAATTGGTATATAATTCTCTTTTTTAGAATATTTATTTTTATTTTATGTGAATTGGTGTTTTGTCTGCATGTATAATGGTGTAAGGGTGTCAGATCTTGGAATTACAGACAGTTGTTAGCTGCCATGTGGATGCTGGGCATTGAACTCAGGTCTTCCAGAAGGACAGTCAGTTCTTTTAACCACTGAGCCATCTCTCCAGCCTATAACTCTCTTTCTTTGTTGGATATTTATATGGTTTGGGTGTCAGGGTAACTGTGGCCTCATAAAACGAACTAGGCAATGCCCCTTCTGTTTCTGTTTTGTGGAATAATTTGAAAGTTATTGACACTAACTCTTCATTAGAAGTCTGGTGAAATTCTGTGCTAACACCATACGGCCCTGTCATTTGTTTTGTTTTGTTTCTGTTTGTTTTGTTTTGTTTGAGAGACTTTTAGTTACTGCTTCTATTTTACTAGGGGCTATAAGTCTGTTTAAATTGCTTATTTGATCTTGACTTAACTTTGCTAAGTGGTATGTATCAAGAAAATTACTTATTTCTTTTAGATTTTCCAGTTTGCTAGTGTATAGGTTTTTAAAGTGTGTCATTATGATTCTCTGGATACCCTCAGTGTCTGTTGTTATGTCCCTTTTTCCATTTCTCATTTTGTTAATTTGGATTTTTCTCTGTGTCTCTTAGTTTGGATAAGAGTTTGTCTATTTTGTTGATTTTTGAAACTTTTTGTTTCGTTGATTCTTTGTATTGTTCTCTTTGTTTCTGTTACTTATTTCAGCCCCCAGTTGATTATTTCTTACCACCTACTCCTCTTTGCTCTAGAGCTTTCAGCTGTGCTATAAAGTTGCTGGTGTAGGATCTCTCTCATTTTCTTTTATGGAGGCATAGAATGCTATGAACTTGCCTCTTGGAATCTCCTGAGTTGTGTTCCATAACTTTGGATATGTTCCCTTCCCCCTCCCACCACATCAGGTCATTCTCTCTTCTCCACTTCTCCCCATCACCCCCCCAACCCCCCACCCCATCCCATGGGCAGGTGGTCCCAAGGTCCCAAGGCACCAATAATGCTTAGTTCAGCCTCCACTCCTGGCAAATCCAGTTTTCTCCCTGCAACATCAAGACTGAGTCAGGTGTTCCTCTAGGGGGAGTGGAATCCAAGGAATTTCTTAATATATATAGTTTTAAATTCAGTAGTGAGTTGTCCAGTTTTTATGATTTTGTAATGTTTCTGTTGTTACTGTTGCTGTACATTCAAGTTTTAATTTGTTGTCACATAGGACAGGGAGTATTGTTTCAATTTTCTTGTATCTGTTGAGATTTGCTTTTTGTCCAGGTATGTAATCAATTTTGGTCAGAGTTTTATAAGGTGATAAGAAGAAAGCATATTCTTTAGTGTTTGGGTAAAATGTTTTGTAAATATCTGCTAGGTCTACTTGGTTTATAATGTCAGTTAATTCCAGCATTTCTGTTTAATTTTTGTCTATTGGCAAGGGTTAGGTTATGAAGTCTCTCACTATCAGTGTGTGAGCGTCAATATATAATTTATTCAGTAAAAGTGTTTCTTTTGTGAACTTGGGTACCCTTGCATTTGGTAGATACATATTAAGATTGGAATGTTCTCTTTGTGAATTTTTTCTCTAATGAGTATGCAGGGTTTTTCCCTATCTCTTCTGATTAGTTTTGATGTGAAGTCTGTTTTGCTAGATATTAAATGACTATGCCAGCTTGCTTCTTAGGTCCATTTGATTGTAATCTTTCTCAATCTTTTTACCCTGAGATGGTATCTATCCTTGATGTGAAGGTCTGTTTCTTGGACGCAGCAAAAGGATGGATCATGTGTTTGCATTCATTCTGTTAGTTTGTATTTTTGTTGGGAGATGAGACCATGGATATTGAGAGACATTAATGAGCAGGGCTTGTTGATTCTTTTTATTTTGTTGCTATTGTTGTGTGTGGTTGTATTTCCAGCTCATGCTATTTTCTCTACCATCTCTTGTAGTCTGTTGGTCAGGTTTGCCTCTGAGGTTCCTGTTTGAATTCCTTAATTTTTTATTTTCAGATTTCCCTCAGTTTGAATTTTCTTCATTGACTCTATTTCCACTTTTAGATATTAGACTGTCTTATTCATTTCCTTCTACTGTTTGTGTTTTCATAGATTTCTTCAATTATTAATTTCCTTTTTAAGGACTTCTATCATGTTTCTAAAAGCTAGTTTAGGGTCTTTGCCTTTGCTTCAGCTATGTTGTAATTCTCTGGGCCTACTCTGGTAGGGTTGCTAGGCTCTGGTGGAGCTATATTGTTCTGGGTGTTATTGATTGTGTTTTTATCTGATGCCTAGGCATCTGTGTTGGGAAGATTGTAATTCTAGGTGCTGATATCTGCTCTTGCCTTTGTTGAATAGGAGATTTCTTCTTTCATTTTTGTTCCTTTCTCTGGTTCTCTGGAAAGTATGGTGGCTGTGTTTTGCTGGGTAGAAAATCCTTCTGGGATCCTGATAGGTGTGGCCATTGAAACTTTTCAGGTAAAATATATTTCTAGTTATTGGTAGCTAACGTTTAGGAATGGAGATGGGCTAGAATTGGGGGGGGGTACAGAGGCGAAGGTCGGGGAGTTCACAATCTGGAGAAAGGTAGGATGCTCCATCAGGATCTGCTTGGTCCTCTGGGATCAGAGGCAGAGAGTTAGGGGAGCTGGGGTGAGACTGGGTATTGGATATGGAGAAGAGGAGAAAGAGGGAGATCTAAAGTTTGCCTACCTTCTTCGATGGCTGGCCTATTTGCTTCTCTGACAAGCTTGGCTCGCAGATTCCCAGAGAATGCCCGCTGGAATTGGAGGCTGTGATAACAGGGTAAGGAGGGAGTAAGGTTAGCAGATAAGCACTGCATGATAAGCTGGAGATGAGCGTAGAGTGAATGGGAAGGCTACAGCAGGTGGTCTGCTACAGAGCTGAGGGTGAGACTGGGGCATTAGACTCAGAGGAGAGGAGAAAGAGATGAAGATCTCCAGTTAGCTTACCTGATTCCATGGCCAGAATCAGGTGTTGTTGGTTGCTGGGTTTTATGTTTTTAATTTTTTATTTATTTAATGTGCATTGGGCTTTGCCTGCATGTATAAGTGTATGTATGATGGTGTCAAATTCCGTGGAAGTGGAGTTACAGATAGTTGTGAGCAGCCATGTGGATGCTGGGAATTGAACTCAGGTCCTTTGGAAGGACAGTCAGTGCTCTTAACCTCTGAGCCATCTCTCCAGCCCCCCCACCTTTATTTTAAACTCTTTTGGTCTTAGCTCCTTGTGGGCGGACCACTCAGCTCCCAAATAATCACACATAAAGACTTATTCTTTCTTATCAATGCCCAGATTCAGCATTCTTAAATTATCCCATCTACCTTTTGCCTCTCTGGGCTTTTACCTTTCTCTATTTCTTCATATATTTTTCTTTCCTTCTTATTCCATATCTGGCTGGTCCCTGCTTTCCTTGCTCCTTGATCTCTTTTTTTCTCTCTCTCTTTTTCTCTTATTTGGTCTCTCTGCCTGCCAGCCCTATTTATCCTTTATTCTTCTGCCTTGCCATCTACCATTCAGCTCTTTATTAGACCAACCAAGTGTTTTCAACAGTTACAGTAACACAGCTTCATACAGTTAAAGAAAAGCAACATAAAAGCAAGCAACACATCTTTGCATGAAATGTTCTACAACATAGACAAATGTAACACATCTTAAAATAATATTCTACCTTAGTCTGGTGTGGACTTTTTGAAACCTCAGAGCCCACTCTCAACATGGCCACACCTACTAATCCTTCTAATCCCTCTCAATAGTGCCTGGTGACTACAAATAGATGAGCCATTCCTAAACAGCATCATCTGTGCACAAGTTTGCTGTGTTTGTGTTTGCTTCTATATGAGTATGTCTGTATACATAGCATAGAACAAGCTTGAGTGTTGTGTTGAATAGGTTTTTGTCAATTTAACAAGCTAGAGTCATTTGGAAAGAAGGAAACTCAGTTGAGAAAATACTCTTACCAAATTGGCCCACGGCCAAACTTTGGAGCATTTTCTTAACTACTGAATAATGTGGGAGGGCTCAGTATATTTTGGACAGTGTTACCACTCTTCTGGCAGACTTAGATTGTATAACAAAGTAGGCTGAGCAAGCCACTAAGCAGCTTTCTTACATGGCTTCTGCTTCAGTTTCTGCCTCCATGTTTTTGCCTTCAATACCTGTCCTAACTTCCTTCAGTGATGGAAATGTAAGCCCATAAACTCTTTCCTCTCCAAATTGCTTTTGGTTATGGTGTCTTATCACAATAGAAATTCTAATTAAAACAGACATTGATTCCAGGTTTGTGGTAGATATGGCCAAGTTTTAAGGAGGACTTGTGAATGGACTTTGGGACTTTGGAACATTGCTTGTTCAGAGCTTAGTGAGCAATTATGGGAACTTAGAAGATATTGCTGAGAAGAGAGCAGATAATGGAGGCCTGGCTGTTGAAGTTTTAGAGGCAGTTTGAGATTCCATTAATGACTCTATCAGGGCCATTTGGTATTTTAAATTAAGAATCTGTGGCTCTGGTCACATGGAGTTAAGAATTTGCTGTCATTAGGAGGTCAGAACCACTAAAATAAAATCTTTCCTATGCTTAAACAAATAATACTGGTCAGTTGAAACTGAAGAACAGGTTATCATTAAGAGACCAGCAGAATCATAGAAGCAGAATCTTCTAGGAAATGCTTCCTCAGAGTCTACACTCAGGAGATCTGGTCCTGTGGGGACCAAGGCTGTACCTTGTGTTGGCAGGTGAATTTGAAATGTGTAAGATTCCTCTAGGTGGTACTGTTTTCTAAGGCATGAAGGAGAGAGAGAACCTAAGGCCAAGGGAGGCCATTGGTGAAGGTGCAAACTTAATTGCATTAGAAGCTCCAGTATTGAAGGGGTCCTAGAGGTATGTTGAGGTATGATCCTGTATGACAATGTTTAAGATCCCAGAAGAGAATCCAAGAGAGATTACTGGTGAAGGTACAGTCCTGTTGCAATGGAGACCCCAGCATTCTAGAGATGCTATACCATGGAAAGACCACCAAGTTCACACTAAGGAGCACCAAGGTCAGCACCAAGTGTGCAATGGAGCTGGCCTACGCCTATGAGAAGAGCTGTGTGTACTGTGGCTAGTAGAGCCAGAGAAGTGGGGTGGCTCAGGCCTGTTGGAGCCCAGAAGATTGTCAAAGCTGTAGAAAAATGACTGAGATGGTACTTAGAAGTCACATGAGTAAATTCTGGTGAATATATATTATAATTTTATATTTTTATATAATTTTATATAATTTCTTTATTTTTTGAGACGTTTCTCTGTGTACCCCTCTCTGTCCTGGAGCTCACTCTGTAGATCAGGCTGGCCTTGAACTCAGAGATCTGCCTGCCTCTGCTTCCAGAGTGCTGGGATTAAAGGTGTGTGCCACCAATACCCATCTACATTTTTTTCTTAAGGAATAATTGGATCCAAACACACACATTATATGCATGTATAAATATTAAATAAAATATTTAGTTAAAAATAATTTCTTTAGATGCTTAGTTAAAGTGTCATTATAGGTGAAACTTAATACCCCAACTGTAAAAACAGCATATCTCTTGTCTGAAATGGTTGGGACAAGAAGAATGTCTGGGCTTCACTTTTAGTATTTGAAATATTTTAGTATTTGAAATATATAATGAAGTATCTTGGAGGTGGAGCTTTCAAATCTAAATGTAAAGTTTGTATGTTATTCATATATGAACAGGTAACTTTATAAAATACTTTTAGCATTCCTATGATTGCAACACTATCACATAGCTTTAGAGAATTTTCACTTGTGGGTTCATGCTAGTGTTCTTACAATTACTCCAGCATGCCCACTCTTTCTTCTCGTAAGACTCACAGGTTAGATGCTTTTGTCCCATATATATCCATTATTCGTTCTCTTTACCCAAGGTTCAGTAGAGTAATACTTTTTCATAGATCTTCCTCCTGTCAGTTTTACTCTTAGAATTTAACAACAGTAACATAGAAAATTTGTATTTATTATGTCTCTCCCACTAGAATCCTAATCAGCTTTTTATTAACCACAAACTTTACTTCCTGAATTTAAAATGATGAGTGGCACAGAATATGCATTCAGTAAATGCATAGTTTAAAAAAATATTGTTTTATCTTACTTTTTTGAGACAGGGTCTCAAGTAGTGCTGACTGGCTTCAAATAGCTGTGCAGCAAAGGCTGTTCTTGAACTCCCGATCTTCCCGTCTCTACCCTCAGTGTTGGGATTACATCTGTGTGCCATGATTCTATTTTATAAATGAAGAGTCAGGAGCTATATGCTGGGGGTGAAAATCTGCTAGCTCAGAGAGGCAGAAAAAGTGCTAGGAGCCACAGAAATACAAAGTGGGAACTGTTTGACATGGACAAGACTGACCCATCAGTGTCCCATGGCTTCTAATAAGAGAAAGCCAAAATACTCAAGTTTTGGTGTTGCTTTTGAATGTCCTAACCCTAACCCTAACCCTACAGAGGATTTCTGTGTGTAAAGGCAATTTGCCCCATCTGTTACTCCTTGGAATCTAAATCTCAGGAATCAGTGTGATCTTCCATTTGTTGGGCACACCCTCCCCCACACCTGGAGGGCGTATGCATATTTCCCCTGTCTCTGAGTGAAAACAGTCATGCAGACAAGATCTTCCAGGCTTTTGTTTTCCTTTCCCAGATCGTACTCAAAGTGTGCCTTCCCTGCAGTTACCTAACTCACTGTTCTAAAGTCACCACCCCTGCTGATAAGAGAGCTATCCAGAGCTAACTAACCCAAAAAGCTTTCTAAGGCTTTAAAAGATCCTTGAAGGTTTAGGAATGCAAATTAAGCCTTCACAAACTTTCTCCTAGGCAAGGTACTTTAGCAGATCAAAGACTCCAAGATCCCCTTCATTTCTTTACTTAGCCATTTAGCACCCAAGAACACCTGCCCCTATGGCCTTATCAGGGGAACTACTTGATGATGTACATAAAACCTATGCCTTTATTGTTTCGTTGTCCTGCCTTTATGTCGTGCCAGTAAGGGTAGTCCCCTTAAGAGTTGTGCCAGGGCTGGAGAAATGGCTGAGAGGTTAAGGGCACTGACTGTTCTTCTGGAGGTCCTGAGTTCAATTTCCAGCAACTACATGGTGGCTCACAACCATCTGTAATGAGATCTGTTGCCCTCTTCTGACATGCAGGCAGAACACTGTGTACATAATAAAATCTTCAAAAAAAAAAATCATTTAAAAAAAGAGTTGTGCCAAGAAGAATGTATTAAAAAAATAATTGCCCTGAGTCTGATTCCTGAGGCTCTAGTAGAGAAATTCCCCCCCACCAGTAGTCTTGAAATGACCTGAAGTTCTGAGAGAAAACCTATCTGGGGCAGGACTCCAAGGTTTTTATTAGGAAAGCACCCAGCTGCTTCCTCCTCTGCCATCATCCTAGAAAGAGACTTTCTTCTACATCATCTCAAATTCCAACCGGATGTCCCTTCCTTCCACTCCCAATCCCCTCTTTTCATTCTTCTGACTGCTTTCCTGACAACTAACTGATTGCTTGTCCTGCCTCTTGACCTATGGTTGATTTTAGTTAACCCTGCTTGCAATATTCAAGTAGAAAGCTCTTGGGTTAAAGGCGTGTGTTAGGACCTAACCACAATACAGATAGAAGCAGGCTTTTCCAGTAAATGATGCAATCTAGGGTTCACAGTATGATCAAATATCCTGCAACATATTACCTTGCTCAGCTACCAGTAAATGGATGTTGAATTATATGAGAACTAAAGTTATGATTTGCTGTGGAATATTATTTCTGTACACTGTGAAGATGTATGTTATGTATGCATCATGAGCACCCCTGAAATCACCAGGAGTCCAAGTTTGTACACAAAAGCAAAGAGCCTTTATTGCAAAGTGAAGGTTGGGCTCTTGGTTCATTCCAGCACAGCAGTTGGATCAGGGAGGGCCTTGAGCTCAGTTGGGGCAGGGTTTTTAAGGAATAAAGGATGAAGGGTAGGGGAATTCCAGATTCAGATGGGGGTTGAATTCCTGATTGGGCAGGATTAAGATAACAAAAGTTTTATCACACAGTGTTGGTACTGATACTGTTGCAAGAAAGCTGGCAACCTATATACAAGTGATATAAGCTATCCTTACCATTCTTGGAAAGTCTATATAGCATAGTCTCAATTCTGATTGGTCATCTGGAGGGTACAATCTGGCTTTTCCTGATTATTGTAAAGGTGAGACCTACTCTCAGTATTGCTAGTCTGCAGCCTGTCATGACTGCACTAATGAATGTTCATGTATAATGCTCATTGATTATAAAAAACTGGCAGGCTGGCAGCCAGGCAGGAAAGCCAAACTGAGAATGATGGGAAGGAGGAGGACTGAGTCAAGTAAGCTGCCCAGGAAACAAACCATGCTAGAGGATGGGTAAAGCCACAAGCCACGTGGCAATACATAGATTAATAGAAATGGGTTAATTTAAATGGAATAAGCCTGAGCTATTAAACAATATATATTTATATTTAATTTAGTTATTTATATTTAGTTATATATTTATATTTAGTTATTTGGGATCAGGTGGTAGGGATACAATGATTCAATGAGGACCATGACTTTTGAATACTTATCAATTTTAGGCACCACGAGTGCTGTTGCTTGGTTTATAGTACAACTGAATAAATGTAGTTTCATCTAGGTACCCCTGCCCCGTAAGATCTCTCATTCTAGTACTGGAAAACGCAAAGCTCATTCCAGAAAGTTTATTAATTGTCTGCAAACATTCTCACTCTTCCTGCATTTATCATATAGCTCAGATCAGGAAATATCTTTGTACCTGTTGTCTCACAAATCCAACTCTTCCTCCATTTACACAAAAGCTCATGCAAATAAGTTTTTGCTTTAGCAAACCTGGCTGAAATGTCAGTAAAGTAAGAATAATTGTGTTTGCTGGTAGTGGAAGGAGATAGAGACAGCATTACACCAATGCAACTAAAATAACTGTAGCTAAGGCCTGGAGCTAAGGCTCAATAATTAAGAGCTCTTGCTGCTTTTCCAGGAGAGTTCAGTTCCAAGAAGTCATGTCAGGCCACTCACAGCTACCTGTAATCCTAGCCCTAGAGGGCAGGATACCCTCTTTTGGCCTTGGAAGTCATCCATATATACACAGGCATAAAAGTTAAAAATAATAACTATAGGTAAATGCTAAAAAACAGCATTTGTTAAAACCTTTCTGATACCTCATCTTCAGAGATTTAAAAAAATATAGTTCTTGGGGAGGGGAAGCACACGAAGATCAGAGGACCACTTTTTGGATACCAGGTAGCAGGGTGTGTGTGTGTATGTGTGTGTTTTCTAGGGATCACACTCAGGTTTCTAAACTTTCACCCATCTTGTTGGATCTAGAGAAATTTTTTTATTGATTCACTCCAATAATGTCTCTCTTCCTCTTTCCATTCATATTACTGCCTCCTTCAAAATGTCAGAGCATCACAAATTCTTCTCCATGTCATTGATACTCATCCTCAAATTCAGCTCTAGGGAGTTTTTTTACTTACTCATTTCCCCAGATGCTCAGCAGAGAAAAAAATAGCTTCTTAAAATCCATTCTTTTTTTTAAACTTTATTTATTTATTATTTATTTATTTGCCTTGGTGTTTTGCCTGGAACTGGAACTACAGACAGTTGTTAGCTGCCATATGGGTGCTGGGAATCGAACCCGGGTCCTTTGGAAGAGCAGACGGTGCTCTTAACCGCTGAGCCATCTCTCTAGCCCCTTAAAATCCATTCTTATAAAACAATTTTTTCTTTTAAGTATGAAAAAGCTATTTTGAAATATTATTTATTTTTATTTCATGTGCATTGGTGTTTTGTCTATATGCCTATATGAGGGTATCAGATTCCATGAAACTGGAGTTACAGACAGTTGGGAGCTGTTCTTTGGGTGCTGGGAATTGAACTCAGGTCCTCTACTAGAATAGTTAGTGATTTTAACACTTAGCCATCTTTCCACCTCCATGAAAAAATATCAAGGTTCTTTACTCAATAGTTCCAAGCATTACAATGTATCTTATTGCATAAGTCTTTACTGTTGGGGAAACAAATAGTATGTAATATAATGTTGATTCTTTAAGTGGGAATACAAGAATATTTTTTGCATGTACCCAATTGTAATGGAAAGAAAACATTATAGCATTTTAAAGGCTAAATTGAAGCACTGTTGGTGGACTGAACACTTACAACTCTTTATGATTAATGGCTGTCTTTATCTTTATTTTTTTAGCTGTATCCTTTTTATTAATCCTATTTTTTAACTCCAGAAATAATATAAGTAGTTTACATAAAGAAAACCAGCACACAAAGTACACAATGAAAAAAAAAAAACTTTGAGATAAATCCTGAGGCAGGACACTGCTGGTGTGTAACCTGTAACCTGGGAAATAACAAAAGAAAACATTCAGCTCATATCTGATGCATCATTCATTATTTGATTTTCTTCAAGTTTGTTAAAATGTAAGAAAAGAGATCAACGCTTGACTGAATGAAAAAAAATATTTCCCATCAAGATATGTTTTCTTATAATAGGTAGTCTATAATCCAAATAAACAATTTAGTTTCCATCTTGTGATCATTTTAGTAAAATATGTGAAAATGATATGACACAATTCCTATTCTTTCCTTATGACCTAAAGATGCTCAATTCACTAGAGTTTCTGCCAAACAAGTCAGCATTCATTCAGGAAGCTTCACTGTGCTGCTCTGTCTCATGCTGCAACAGCCATGTGTGGTGCACTGACAGCCTACAAATTCAAAAGAAACATGGGAATGTCAGGCTCTGTGGGGCCAAAGCAGAAGACTGGCTGTTCCATGGGGTCCACGAGAAGTCCCTTTATAGGTTAGTGCGGTATCCTTTCCTTTGCTCTTGCAGTCTGCTTTCACAATCCTCAGACTCTATTTTAGCTCGGGCTTCCACAGGCATTTGGATATCCATGACATCATCAGGAGTCCATGATCCAAGATGTTTTTATCTTTCCTTCCACTACCATTAGTCTATAGGCTTTTGTCCTCACTGTTATTTCTTCAGGATCCACCAAAGACCGCAATGTCACCGCCTCTGTCACTTTATCCCAGCAGGAAGGAAGGCAGAAAGGAATCTATGGAAGCTTCCCACCCCTACTGAACAGAACTGGGTCACCAGCCCCCTTTTCTTTCATAATTCAATGTATTAAAGGCTAGCAAGTGGAGATCAGCTCACCCAGCCTATAAGACCTGAGTTTCATAAGGTCAGTCCATTATTATCACGACATGGAACATGGCAGCAGTCAGATGTGGTGCTGGAGAAATATCTGAAAGTCCTACATCTTGCAGGCAACAGCTGCCTTTAAGTACTTTCATTTTATACACTTGGTAGACATGTGCTTCCAGATTTGCCATGCATTAAATATTTGGACTGTGCCTCGGGATTTAGTGACCAGGGCCAGCAGCTCCATCCTAAGCAACATTTATGTACACAGATAATCAGAGTAATTCACTCGTTCTCCACAAGAGTGCATAAGTAAACTCTTCAAAAAGTTCAGACCCCTGCTTTGTAAGACTGGGGCTTTAGGAGATGTTGACCCTGTCTGTGCAATGTTTTCTGAACATGTCTGTTCTATAACCAGAAGGGTTGGCTTTGGAGAACGCTTATTCCCAAGTTTTAGAGTGTCAGTCCTCTTTTCGTTTTTTCTCCCCTAATTTCCGATGTAAGAAGAAAAATACACAGTTGAGAGGAGCTAGAATATCCTTCCTTAGTTTACGGAAAGGTCTAAAGCACGCAGTGTGACACATACTAAACTTGCTACCACCCGGAAATGAGGAGCCCAAGGACCCCGGAAGTACCAGACGCGCGCTTCCGTCCCGCAAATGCTCAAAACGCACCTCAAACGCGTGCGCAGAGGACTTGGCGCTCGGTCTTCCCGAGCTCGTCTTCCCGATGTCCCTCCCAGTCAGACGGAGGGAGGAGTTAAGGGGCTCACTGGAAGCCCCGCCTCTGCCGTGACGTCAGATACGCGCCGCGTCGCACGCAAAGCAAATCGGGAAGAGGGGATGAACTGCGCTGGCCTGCGTCTGAGAGCGAAGGCTCGTTTACCCTGGGTGGTGGGCGATGGGCGCCAGGCGAGACGGCCAGCGTTAGCGGAGCGCAGACGCTGCGGTGAGTGCGTCCTGGCTCCGGCCCCAGTTCCCGGGAAAGGCGTCCGCCAGCTGCTGGTCATTCGGAGGACGAACCCCGTCCACGAAGGGGTGGGACAACCCCACACAACTGGCGTCCAGCTAGGGCCGGGACTCCTGGTCTCTCGTGTTGCCCTCCTACGGTTGCCCAAAGAGTTTGATGTGGTTTGCCCATCTCAGAGGGTGGCCTTGACCAGTTCTCCTTTCTCTTGGACACTAGAGCCCTAGAGTCGATTTTGATCTCCTTTCCTTTGCTTCTGTTTTCTGGTTTTGTGCTTCCTATAATCCCAGGCCTTATTATAACCACTTGTCATGTTTGCCCTAGTCACGCTTGTTTTCAGTGAAATACAAAAAGTGAACTAAGCAAACTCCTTTCACTTAAAACCTATTCAAACAAGGGGTTTTCTTTTCCTAAAATGTGCTTTCTATTGTAGACTTGTGGCACCGACAAGTTAATTTCAGCTTTGATTACTGAGGGAATTGACAGAATCCCAAATTGCAGTGATGTTCATTTCCTCACAGAGCTGCAGACCCTGTTCCTAAGTTTAGGTCTTGTTTTCAGCTTACTCTGTGACCTTGACCAAATCAGTCATTCAAGAAATATTTACTTGACTCACAGAGGTGTTGCAGTCTGAGGAGTTTAATATTTATTAAAAGCTCCAGGGTTTTAGATCACAACAATACCTATCTAGCTGAAGGATGTATTTCTTGGTTGTTAGTTTTGGTTTTTTGTTTGTTTGCTTGGTTTGTTGGTTTGTTTATCCCCTGAGGCAGGGTTTCTCAGTTTAACAGTCCTGAACTCACTTTGTAGACCCTGAACTTAGGGAGATCTGCCTGCCTCTGCCCCCAGAGCGCTGGGACTAAAGGTGTGTACCACCCCCCAGTATAATAATGATATTAAGTAACAAATATTATTTATTCTTCTTATTATTATTATCATTATAGACAGTGGCGTACAAATGTAAGTTAGACTGGTCTTAACCCACAGAGACCCTCCTGCCTCTGCCTTGAGGTTTGGATAAAAAGTACAGCAAGCACTTCGAGCCTAGCAAGTGTGTTCTTTTTTATCTGTATACTGTTCTTAGTTGTGTATATATCCTGCTGCATTAAAAATGATGAGCGATATTTTTTTTTGTTGATTTGTTTGTTTCAGGGTTTCTTTGCTACAGCCTTGGCTGTCCTGAAAGTTGCTTTGTAGATCAGGCTGGTCTCAAACTCACAGAGATATGCCTGCCTTTGCCTCTAGAGTGCTGGGAGTAAAGGCTTGAGTCATCATTTTTGGCTCCTTGTGTTATTTTAAAGAACTCTGCTGCTTAGCTTTGTGAGTAGATTTTGCTACATTTCAACTCTTTCTGTTTAAGACTTCTTGTTGAATATAAGTCTTGTTGAATTTAGGTAGTTTTTCATCTATAGAGTACTGTGCCAATATGGTGATATTGGCTGTATTCATGCTTCTTTAATTACATTTAATTATAACTAATAATTAGAATATATCTTAATTGTGCCATATCACTTTAGATACTTAGCATGTATATTCCTCTTCTTTTGACTATATATTAGATTCATTGTTAACGTTGAATTGCAAGGATTTTGCAGTAATATAAATCTGTCAATAATGAATATTTACTCATACACACTTTTTGAGGTAACAATGAATAAGAAAACTAACAAAAATATTTAAGGATGTCTTTCATTTAACTGATTTATTTACTTGAAGTTTATTAGTCATGATGGTCTTTTGTTTAATAACATAAACAAGACAGAATCCTGAATGTTTTTGTAAATAAGATAGTTGTAAAATAAAGCCAATTCATCTAACATTTATTCATAAAATGCCTAACATCCTAATTCTCTAAAGGGAAGGAGATTTATTTTGGTCCACAGTTTTAGAGGCTTCTTCTGCCCAAGGCTGGTTGGATCCATTGTTTTGTGTCTAAGGTGAAGCAGAGTCTCTTGGTGTTAAGAGAATATTATAGAAATTGTTCACCTTATGGCAGTCAAGAAGCAGAGAGAAATCTTGCATTTTATTTTGTAATAAAAATAATCAACTGGGTTTAAAATTATTAGAAAGTTTAATTTGGACTGGATTTCAAGATTGATCTTTCACCTGGATAGTTATTAATGTTGGTTGTAGCTGGGAATGATAACTACACTTGGCCTTTGTGTGGTTTGAACCTTTTGCAGCATATGTGTTGGGGTCTGTGACCATACATGTGAGAGGCAGAAAATAGAAGCTGTCATTTTCTAAAAAGCCTATACCAGGAAACTGATAGATTACTCTTGAAAATTCTATTGGTTAGGCCAATCAAAGAGCCTTCTGCATCAAATGGTAGACTTACACCATTTTTGTGTTTATGTGTGTGGTGCTAGGGTACCCAGGGCATAGCACATACATATCAAAGTACTGCTATGACATGTTATACTCACAGTCTTACTTCTACCTTATAAAACAGGAAGCTCTCAAAACTACTTTGTTGGCACATGATGTGTGCATATCACCATACACTCATATACAACACACAAAACTGCATTTTGTATATATCAAATATTCTAAATTCTTACCAAATATAATCCAAAAATATATAATTGCTCTTATAAACTAGGGATATTTCCTTCCTTCTCTCCTTTCTTTTTCTGAGCACTCTAATATTCTTACTCAGGTTTATTGGAATTACTCTTTTTCTTGTTTACCATTAAACTTTCCTTCATTGCATTGACATCTCTTGTTTTCCTGAATCTTCCTTCCTTTAGAACGCCCAGTTTGGGATCTTAAGTAAAGTATCAGCTGTAGAAAAACAAGTGTTCAATGCCTTGGTAATTTATTTTATTGATTTTAATTATTAGTACATAATGTCTGTGGGTTTTTATTGTGTGTGTTTATATATTTTTGAAAGTGTCTTCCTGTGACAGCTTAAGAGAACCTCCTGCCTTAGCTTCCTCAGGTAGCTGGTCTTACAGGTGCATGCCACTGTACCCAATGGCTGATGTCAGTGTTTTAAAGAGATTATATATGTTTTAAAACACACTACATAAAAACAAGGAAAATATGGCTGATGTCAATGTTTTAAAGAGATTATATATGTTTTAAAACACACTACATAAAAACAAGGAAAATAGAATTATTGTAAAATGCCTTTTCCAGGCTCAAATTTTGGGTGCTCAGTTTTGAAGTATATGGAGCATTTAGGAGGTGAGGCCTGACTGGTGGAAGCTTGTTGCTGTGGGTAGGTAGCCTATTGAAGGCTGTTCTGGCCCATGTTTGCCCCAGAGCTCTCTGCTTCTGGTCTTCCAGATTAGAGCAGCTACCTCAACACACTAATGCTGCCATAAGCACTGTCATGACTTTCTCTCTGTGATGGACTGAAATTTCTCCAAAATAGTAAACCAAAATAAAGTCTGTCAAGTTATTTCAGGTATTTTGTCACAGAGTAAAAGTGATACAATAACATTTTTAGTGACAATATGTAGTAATATTCCAAACAATAGAGATTGGATAGAAAGGTTTATTTTTTTACTTGTATGGATGTTTTGCCTGCATGTATATTAGTGCATGATGTGCATGCCTGGTGCCTGGGAAGGCCAGAAGAGAATTTTGGATTCCCTGAAACTTGCGTTAGCTGCCATTATTAATTCTGGGAACTGAACCTAGCTTTTCAGCCCAAATAGCCAGTGCTCTTAACCAGTGAACCACCTCTCCAGTCCCAAAATTGGGATTTTTAAAGTAACATGATATATTTGTTTAGGCCCATTTTTTAAGATACTCTTACTATATACTTAACATGTTCAGAACTGAGTTACTCACTTTCCTGAAAATTGGCAGTACTTATTTGGGAGCAGTTTCTTTACTAGAACACTGAGCAATTTCCAGAGCATTTTGTTTAGCAGGGCTAGAGAGAGAAAGATGAATATTATTATCACCTTGTGGGTAAGGGCTTGAGATACTGCTAGCTGTCCTACACTGGGTAGAGCAAGCTCCCACAACAAAGTTCACTGTGGTCTGAAATGTGAGAATGCAAAAGTTGAGAAGTGTTTTTCTTTTTCTTTTCTTTTTTTTTTTTTTATAAACTTTATTTATTTATTTATTTGCCTTGGTGTTTGCCTGGAACTGGAACTACAGACAGTTGTTAGCTGCCATGTGGGTGCTGGGAATCGAACCTGGGTCCTCTGGAAGAGCAGATGGCGCTCTTAACCACTGAGCCATCTCTCCAGCCCCGAGAAGTGTTTTTCACAATGATCAGTTTTGAATTACCATTTGTTTGTTTTTTGTTTTTTTTTTTCCCTCACAAGTTTTGTTGTTGGTTTGCTTGTTGGGTTGTTTTAAAACATGATCTTTGGTAGTCTTGAACTTACCACCGTCTGGCTTCCTGAGTAGGCATTCACCACAGTGCAATGTTCATTTTGAATGCTTGCTATTTAATTAATAGCATTAGTATTCTTCTCTTTCACAGAAGGAAAATGGGGTAATGTAAACAAGTGAAAATAATCAGTTTTAATCATTGAATCACCAAAGGAGTGTTCCTAATTTATTCTTTCCTGCCAGTGGCTTTCTAATTATTCTTTCCCATAGTACTGTTGCCCTGTCCTGTCTCTTTCAAATCCATCTTCTATCTGCCCATTTTGCCATCCTGGGGTAATATTGACTTTATTGCTTACTAAGTGAAATGTAAACACTTCTGGATGGTTTCACAGATCCTTCATTCTGTGACTATATTTCCTTAACTAATGTACTGTTAGCTAACAGCTATTAAGTGTTGACTGAGGATTATTAAGGTCGCTATCAGAATACAACATATCATCAGTGGACTCCTTTGATCCCAGAGATTATTGCTCAGGGATTCTTTAGTTTGCCTTATATTGTTTTCCCATAGTAACTTCTCACTTTGTGCCTCTTTGGTACTTCCCTTCTGAATGTTTCCTTCCTCACCGTAGCTCTTACCATTTCAGCCAAATTATTATTTGGGCCAAGAAACTGTACTGAATGAGCAGTATAACAAGTAACAATGAGCTCCAAGAACTGGAACCATCAGGGGAAGCTTAAGCTGGCCCCTGAAAGACAAAGAGGCCAGCATTAAAAAAGACAATCTGGACTGGCCAAAGCTTTCTTTTTAGCTATACCGGATTTTCCTTTCCTTGAGTCCTACTAGTGACCAGAGTCCCATTAGTATGTATGGAACAACTGGTACTAGACATTTGTGATTAGATCCCTGTTTTCTATGTCCTGTAGAACAGTGCTGTTCAGAGTCTGAATCATTGTAGGCTCTACCTTACCTTCAGTGATGAGACATAGTCACATTATATAGCTCTCCCTGCCTAGTCTTCTGCTTTCCTTAGGAGTAAAAGCTTGCCTTAGAGTAGAAGTCTGATTACTATAAAAGTCATTCTTCACAAACTTATTGTATTGCAGACTAGAGAGAAGTAGTTCCCCAACCAGTGCTGGTCTTTGGACTACATTTGGAATAGTACTTCTGTCATGTGAGCCATCAAGTTCTTGTTTTGTTTTGAGACGTTGCCTTGCCCTCCCTCTAGCTTAGACTGACTTGAATTTTCAGTTCCCCTGCCTCAGCTTCAGAGGTGCTGGGATTTCAGGCAAGCACCACATCTGGCTACTTTAGTTTACAATCTTTTTCATTTTTTAATAATGTCATAATTTTACTGGGCTATATGTTCAAGGCCAGACTAGGCTTCATAGCAAGATCCTGTCTCAAATGGAGGAGGGCACATATATATGTATATATATATTCTCATTTGTCCAAAAAGCTATTGCAAACCACTGCAGTGACATCATTCCGTGCTGTGTCTGACCATTTGGCAAGTCTTGTCTTTGCAGTGTTTCTTGCATCTACTTCCTCCAGTCCATTTCTGTTGCCCTAGTTCTAGCTTCCATCCTTCTTTCTCCACCACTGTTAAAGATCATTACAATAAACAAGTAGGGTTTTTTCTCTTTGGTCTTAAAGCCTTCTTTGTGTTCTTGTTTTTGGGACTACATGACTTCTTTCAGAACTGCTGTGACTCTGTCATTACCTTTAGAAAACAAGGTAGATACTTATGTGCCTTTCATGGCCTTTTATGATCAGTGTGGAGATCGTTTTTTGTGGCTTCACTGCTTTGTGGTTCCTTGTACACTCTTCTCTGGTAGCTGATTCCTAGAGATGTGCTTGGTTTCTTAACCTTGCCCTCATTCTGTTTCTCATCCCCATCAAAGCCATCTTCATCAAACAGAATACATATCTCATTTCTGATTACTTCTAATTCCCTTCAGTGATAGTTTTTCTTTTTAATGTTTTTATTTGTAACACCATCTACTATTTTTGTTTCCACTGTTTACAGTATTGTTTCACATTAGTTTTTTAAGCCTTGTGTAGAAATATCCTACATCTTTAATGTTTTAATGTTTTAATCCTTCATCTTTTAAAAGCATAATACTTAACACAGTAGGATATCTATGAGTGTTTAAATTTAACTTTAAAGTAGCCAGTGACTTACTGTTTTAAATGCTCTATAATCTGATATAATTTGCCATTTTTTAAAAGATTTATTTATTATGTATACAGTATACAGAAGAGGGTACCAGATGTCATTATAGATGGTTATGAGCCACCATGTGGTTGCTGAAAATTGAACTCAGGACCTCTGGAAGAACAGTCAGTGCTCTTAACCTCTGAGCCATCTCTCCAGCCCAATTTGCCATTCTTCTTTTTTTTTTTTTAAAAAAAAACTTTATTTATTTTTTATTTATTTGCCTGAAACTGGAACTATAGACAGTTATGAGCTGCCATGTGGGTGCTGGGAATTGAACCCTGGTCCTCCAGAAGAACAGTCAGTGCTCTTAACCGCTGAGCCATCTCTCCAGCCCAATTTGCCATTCTTCTAAAGATCTAAGTTTTAGGGGCTAAAAAGATGAGTCCTGGCTCCTTTTCCAGTTGGCCAAGGTTTAATTTCCAGCACTCATATGGTAGTTCACAGATCGAAAGGATTCAACATCTGTTTTTGAACTAAAGTGTTTATCCTTAGGGAGCAGATAATAGGTCTTATGTCATCTTTGACATCTATCTTTGAGTACAGAGCCTGCATTTGCAAGGAAAAAAATCTGCTTGTGATTTACATTGATACTAAAATGATGATACTGTCTATGAGATTGAGGAAATCTAAGAGATCCTTGTCACACTCTTTACTTAATGAGTGTTCTTAGTTGATTTGATGGTGAATTGTTAATCAGTAGAAGGACACATCCAATGTCAGTTGACTCATTTGGGAGTGATAATGTGACCAGAGACCCCCCACTGTTATGTCCTTATACACAGGATTCAAAATAGGTAAAATGTACAAAGTTTAAATGTAAGATTGTTTCTAATTGCATACATCTCAAGTTATCAGTTACTGGGTAGTTCATCATGTCTTTATATAGATGCATAGAGCAAGTATAGATAGAGAAACTGAAAATGGTAAAAATGTGATTTTTAGAGAAAAGTGGTTTGGTGATTAAGAATGTAGTACTAACACAGAATTTGGAGGGATAAGCCTAAAGAATTAGTGCTTCATACAGAAATGACTAGAGTCAAAGGAAGTTGGAGAGCTTTTGGAGTTTCATGTAAGGGACATGTAACTAAGAACATTCTCTTAAGTTGTAACTTAACCCTCAAAAAAATTTTTTTAAGGTGGGCAGTGGTGACTCACACCTTTAATCCCAGCACTTGGGAGGCAGAGGCAGGTGGATTTCTGAGTCTGGTCTACAAAGCAAGTTCTAGGACAGCCAGGGTTATACAGAGAAACCCTATATCTTTTTTTTTTTTTTTTTTTTTTTTTTTTTTAAAAACTTTATTTATTTATTATTTATTTATTTGCCTTGGTGTTTGCCTGGAACTGGAACTACAGACAGTTGTTAGCTGCCATGTGGGTGCTGGGAATCGAACCCGGGTCCTCTGAAAGAGCAGACGGTGCTCTTAACCGCTG
Source organism: Sigmodon hispidus (assembly GCA_004025045.1). Lineage (NCBI taxonomy): Eukaryota > Metazoa > Chordata > Mammalia > Rodentia > Cricetidae > Sigmodon > Sigmodon hispidus. Next base: position 197,708 of record PVIH01000180.1, on the reverse strand, counting down.
AGCCATCTCTCCAGCCCCCGAAACCCTATATCTTTAAAAAAAATTAAAATTTATTTTATGTTTATGGCTATTTTTTCTGCTTTGAATATCTATACCACTTAGGTGTTGGATCTCCTGGAATTGGAGTTACAGATGGTTTTGAGCCACCATTGGGTGCTCAGAATCAAATACTGGTCTTCTAGAAAAGCAGTCAGTGCTTTTAGTTTCTGAGCTATCTCTCTAGCCCCCAGTTATTCAGTCTTTCAGGATTAGGTGTTTATTGATTTCCATTCATGTAATTGAATTGATGCAATCATTTAGAGAGCAGAGAGAAATGATGGGGAAAAAAATTAAAGTTGTAGTTAAATTATTAGTGTAGCTTCTAATTCAAATTGTAATTAGGTCTGCATGACAGAAGACCACATAAGGTTAATTATGTCACCAGCGTTTTCATGTGGTGACACTTAAGATCTTACCAAGACACTCTACCCGGGGTTCTTTGATGTGCTCCATCTCATGGTGTCTTTCTTGAGAATGCCCACAGTCTGATTGGATACACCTTGCTGTTCTTCATGCTTTTATGTTGTTTGCTCCATGATTTTTCTTCTGCTCAGAATTTGACAGAGCATACCAGGAAACAAAGAATGTCACAAAACATTAAAGACTCAGAGTAAACTCAAGTGTAGGAGTATTTTCTGGCAGGAGCAGAAATACATTGTTTTGTTCCCATCTCCATATAAACCTGACTCTGCCTACAACTTTCTTTTTATAAACTGATATTAAGAAGAAAACAAAATATTTCAAGTTGAAAATTCTACTTGTAATATATATGTACAAATGTAATTTTAACAGGCAAAAATATAAAAGCTCCTAGTATTCTTTTTAATAGATATTTTTATATTGTTGGCAAAATGATACAATAATTCATTTAGTTAATGAACATTTGAAAATAAATATACCAAAAATAGATGTATGCATTATATATATTTATATAAATCTTTATGGGTGTGTGTGTATATAAAATTCTTAAAATTGACACTAGAGGTAATTTAAAATAAACCCTATTGGGGAAGGATACTGTTAAATAGTGTGTATTTGTTTTTGTTTGAATACAGAGTCTCACTGGGTAGCCCAATTGGTGACAAACTTATAATTTTACCTCAGCCTCCCAATTGCTGGACCATTCCTGACACTATAATAATAGTTTTGTTTGGTGTGTGCATGCATGCCTGTGTCCATCCATCCGTCCATCTGTCTGTGTGTGTGTGTGGCCAAACCAGGAATCCAATCCAAAGCCTTGCATGTCAGGCAGCCACAGAGCCACAACCCTTAATTGAGTATTTTTTTTTTAATACTACTATTTTGCTGATGAGGATTAATTAGTAGAATTGTTTGTTTTGTTTTAGGAAAGAACTCTTTTTCATGAACTACACCATCCATTGTTGAAGTAGAAAAGCATCATTCATTATGCCTGCTGTAGCTTCAGTTCCTAAAGAACTCTACCTCAGTTCTTCGCTAAAAGACCTCAATAAGAAGACAGAAGTTAAACCTGAGAAAACCAGCACCAAGAAGTGTGTGCTCTTTGCTAGTTTGATTAAATCATTAATTTTACTTCACTTATTTACTATTTAGATTTAAGCAAAGCCAATTTAAAGTTTATCTGAAAATTAAATAATACGATCACAAGAATAAAATAGACCCAGAGATGTTCTTAACTTTGTCTTAGCAAAATAAATGTTTGATTGCTCAAATGTAAATTACCTGCTTCCAGCCTGGTATGTATACTTAATGATAAGCTTTAAAAAGTAGAGTTTTATTACAGTCATTTTCCCACAAACCATTTTCTTCTCTTATATAAAACAGTCTAACTTTTAATTAAAGATTGCCTTTACTCTTGCATAGTATATATGTAAGTTAGGTTGCTGCTATAGTCTCTCTGATTAAAAGGGACTATAACTATTTTTTTTGTCTATTTGTCCTGGCTGGTTTTATGGGAGCTTGACACAAGCTAAAGTCATCTGAAAGGAGGGACCCTAAGTGAGAAAAATGTCTCCCTAAAATCAGGCTGTAGTCAGTGTTCTGCCTGCATGTACACCTACAGGCCAGAAGAGTGTGCCAGATCTCATAGGTGTTTGTGAGCCCCATGTGGTTGCTGGGAATTGAACTCAGACCTCTGAAAGAGCAGCCAGTACTCTTAACACTCCAAGCCATCTCTGCAGCCCCATGCCATTTTCTTAACTAGTGATTTATGGGAGAGGCCCAGTCCACTGAGGGTGGGACACCCCTGAGCTGGTGGTTCTGGGTTCTGGAAAGCAGCACTCCTCCAGGGCCCCACAGCACCTCTTGCCTTCAGGTGCTCCACAGGTGTGAGTTCCTGCCTTACCTTTCCTCCGTGGACTGTGACTAAGGATGCATAAGCCATTCTTTTCTCCCTAAATTGCTTTGGTCGTGGTGTTTCATCACAACATCAGAACCTACAGAAACATTGGTATTCTGTAAGTTTTATTTTATGCCAGTTTGATACAATCTTTATGATTTATTTTATGTGATTTTTATTTCTCTGGGTATACTTACCATCTAAGGCACAGGCAGAAAATGTATCTTTCCAAGGTTCCAAACTTTCATAGCCAAGTGGTTGACTGAGTCTGATACTTGCTGAAAATATAAATTTGCTAAAAAGAGGTTGTCCTTAAAAATGTCAACTCTAGTAGTTAAGGAATAGAGAATAGTAAGATAACTTTTTGTTCAAATTTATTTTCTTCAAAAGAGATTTAGCAATTAATAAGTAATTACATTATTACTTAGATGGAAATAAAGTTTTAGAAGGAAAGGTGGATCTAGCTCCCACATTCCCCAGACTTTGGGAAAGTAGGTCTTGAGAGCAAGGGGTGGCAATAAGTATCTCTGACTGGAAATAGGAGCACACATGATCCCAATGAACCAGTGAGACGGACTTAAGGAGACTTGTGCAGGCACAATGGCATTCTATTATTTATTTATTTGTGGTTTTCACATTATGCCTCCTGATCCAACTCCAAAATACAATTTAAAAGACAAAAGGAGGGGTATAAGAAGGAGAAAAATCTCATCATGGAGGCTGCAGTGTGACACTCACACAGTAAGCACTTTTGTCCATATATTTTTTATATGCAGGTATATATTGAAAAGAATTATTGGTCTAGTTTGAGGCCTCTGGTCTCTGAGCACGGAAGCATTTTAATGAATCATATTATCAAGGAAATAAATGAAAAATGGGAAGAAAGCAAAACATCAGTGCTATTATTAGGTTGAGTGGTAAAAACCTAATTAGAAGTAAGGGGAGAAAATCCCAGAATACACCATTGTTTCTTAATATTACCAATAACAGAATGGCTTTTAAAAATACCTTTTAAAATATTTTTTTAAAAGAAGTCTTTCTTAAAAGATTGTCTTATTTCTTGAGCCAAATTGGTAAATATGAGGTAACAAGGAAAGTAATTTTGTTTGACTCTTGTTATAAGCCACCTTTAAACTTTCTCTAATACTAAGGACAGGAACATCATAAAGTTGACCTAAGATAGTCATTCCTTTCTAGCTGTCTATGGTTTATCTCTTAAGACTAGCCTAATCCCAGAGAGAAGGTATACATTGTAATACAACCTAAATCACGAAATTTATCTTATCATTATCTGTAGAGTTTATATATGACATTTATTTCCCCTTCAGTAATAAGTATTTTAAATTTTCTTTCCACTTTTAAGTTATGTGCACAGTGCTCAGAAGATCTTCAAGGCAGCAGAAGAATGCAGACTAGATCGTGATGAGGAAAGGGCCTATGTGCTTTATATGAAATATGTGGCGGTTTATAATCTTATCAAAAAAAGACCAGATTTCAAGCAACAGCAGGTACCTTTTTGGATTTTTATTTGTTATTTTTGCATAATAGAACTATTGATTTCTTCTAAAAGTTTTAACTAACTATAAAATTCACTTTTGTTTTCCCTCAACTCTCTCCTGGTGCTGGCAATCAAACTCTGGGCCTGGCAGTGCTAAGCAGCAGCTCTGTCTCCACCATGGATGTAGATCACATGATACCTTGACAATTTTAAGCTCTTGTGTGATTGGGAAAAGCAAAGCAAAAATATAGTTTTATTATTTCAAGCATGTACTTGCATACATTTGGCTTGGATCAGTATGTATCTATAGCAGCATATAAGCTGATTGTTTTTTATTCTACTGTATTATTGCTAGATTAAATGGAAGGATTAAGTTTATTTATACACTGAATAAGAAAAATAATAGCTGGGGGCTGGAGAGATGGCTCAGCGGTTAAGAGCACTGTCTGTTCTTCCAGAGGACCCGGGTTCAATTCCCAGCACCCACATGGCAGCTAACAACTGTCTGTAGTTCCAGTTCCAGGCAAACACCAAGGCAAATAAATAAATAAAGTTTAAAAAAAAAAAAAAGAAAAATAATAGCTGAGTGCAACGGCTCATGTCTGAAGTCTCTTGTGAGCCCAAGAGTTCCAGATCAGCTTGAGAACATAGTGAGATCCTTCATCAGTAAATAAAACAGAGGGACTGGACACATGGCTCAGCGGTTAAGAGTGCTTTGTGCAGAAGACCCAAGCTTGGTTCCCAGCACTCATATCACTTGACTTACAGATGCTTCTAAAATCCAGCTCTGGGCTAGCTAGTGCCCTACCCTATCCTGTCCTCTTTGGGCACCTGCACACATATGGCATATACTCACACAATGCATAATAAGCGAAAATAAAAATAAGTAAGAATATGTTTTTAGTTGTGCTTTCATGTCAAATATTTAATTATTTGTTATGTGCCAGTCTTTTTATTTGACTGACATTGGGGCCATTTTAGATAATGACTTTAGAATTAAGAGGAAGACTTCATTGTCTTTTCATGTTTGTGTTTTCTTTTTGTTCTTAATCTGTTTGGCAGGTACTAGTCTTTTACTTTGCTGAAGTCATGAGTAGAAAGTGAGGGCAGTGGTGGTATAGACAGAGATACTGACAACTAGTTTCGATATGGAGAGAAAAGATGGTTGCATTCCAGTTGTCCTAGAAACAGGCAAAGTAATATATAGGTGATAAAGAATAGGAAGAATGTTATATTAGTGCTCCCACCTTAGAAATTACCTTGTTATCACTTAATAGTAGCAAATTACTACCCACAGAATTTTTATTCACAGAGGAACCATTCTTTGCCTGAATCAGGGTCTTATAGCCATCCTGACCTGGAGCTTACAGTCCCCCTGCCTCATCTCCAAGGTGCTGCAATTTCAGTCATGTACCATCATGTCCAGCCCTTTAAAAATTAATATTAATATTTTATTTTGGAGGTTATAGTGGCACACTCTGTTAGCACTGAGTACTTTATAGTATTTTACTTTGTCCTATAGCTGGAAAGTTGACTTACAAAAGGAACAGATTTATTTCAGGTTCCCTTTCTTTCTTCCCAGAGTACTGTAATAACATCTCTTTTCTTAGTAAAGAGAGATGCCTTTCATGGTTAAGCTAATGGTAGTAGGCCATGTCTTATGCCCGCAAAGTTATGCTAATCATTACTGGATTTTAAAGCAGTGTCCTCTTGCATTTAGGGGCTCATCTGTATGCTCATAAATGATTGAATTAGTCTTGCCATGGTAGGAAACGTCTTTTAATATTTATAAACATACTTACCTGCAGATTAAGAAGCCAGAAGCCTGCCTGAATTCAAACACTGTTAAAATTGTTCATGTAAAATTGCCTTTCAAATGGGCTGGCTGGTGGTGATATGACTTGCTGCAAAGCCCGATTCAATTCCTGGACCTACAGGGTGGAAGAGAACTGATTTCTACAGGTTGTTCTGCCTTCCACTTGAGCTCTGGGGTGGTATGTCACATAGCTCACCCCTGTAATCCTATCTGATGCTTTCTAAAGCAAATGTTTGGAAAGTTTGAGGATTGCTTAGCTTTGATAGCTGCTGTCTGCTGATTAGTCTGTTAGTGCACCGATTTTGTGTATGTTTGATTTTTTTTTGCTTTATTTTTAGAATTTAGTAGTGATTTTTTTCTCTGGCAGGTTGGAAGTACCTTTTTGGCTGTCTGTTCCTCCTCTTTGAATAGATTGGAAATAATTTTGATTGACAAAAATTCTTTGTTTCCACAGTGTCACTTGAGTTTGTGAAGGTCACGTTAGGAAGCTACCTGCTAAGGGTCAGCGTACTCAGGCTGTTCCTGGGATATGACAGTCACTTGGTTCTCTGCTTGCCTGCTGTCTTAGAGCTGCTTTTGTTCTGTTTCATTACTCTGATCTTCCTAGTGTACTTCAAGTATGAGAGCTACCTGGGTATTTTATACTTACAACTACTTAAATTGGGTAGAGACAGAATATGTAACTAAATTCCTTCAGAACTGAGTGTTTTCCCGTAATCCTACTTTATATTTTGGAGTGTTTAAGTTGTAAGTAAAAGTTGTTAATGTAGTTATGTAGTGAACACAGTGATGTAACTGAAGCCTGCTCAGTTCTGAGCAATGCTTCCAGGGTCATCTGAGAAGGAAGGGAAGGAGTAAAATACTGGCATAGTAATCTCAGGAAACTAGATTTATATTTAAAAATGATCAGCATTGTTGATAATCCTCTTACAATCATTGGTCAGCATCACACCAACCTCTCCACCCCATCTTTTTTGACAAGTTCTTACTATGTAGCTCAGCTGGCCTGGAACTCAGAGAATGACCTGCTTATGCCTCAGGAGTGCTAAGGTTCAAAGTGTGCATTATCACATCCCTGGCTAACTTTTTTATACAGAGAATCTGAGAGGAATAGGAAAGTTGTTCTGGTAAACCTATGAAGAATTTTAGTTGAGTAGGAATCAGGTGTCATCTCTACTCCACTTGTCATGGTATTGACAGTATCTGTGCTGATAACTGTGCCTCTAGGAAACCTCCCTAATATTAGAGGACTGTTGCCTCATAGTTTGTAATAGGCATGCCCAAACACAGCAATTTTTTTTTTTTTTTTAGCATTTAAATAAGATAAAAACAGGCTCTCAGACTAGCTTTCTAATTGGTTCATGAAATTAAAAACAAATGAGAACTTTTAAAAAATAGTTATTAATTTATTTATTTGCTTTGGTATTTTGCCTGGAACTGGGAACTGGAACTACAGACAGTTGTGAGCTGCGGTGTGGGTGCTGGGAATTGAACCCGGGTCCTCTGGAAGAGCAGTCATTGCTCTTAACTGCTGAGCTATCTCTCCAGCCTGAGAACTTCTTTTTACATTGTGTTTTATTTTTGTAAGAAGTTTGCAATGATGATCGTATTATACTTTTAAAAACATACTGTACTTGTGGTTCAGTTGGTGCAATTTTGATAAACTACACTTTTATTGGTATCACTTGGTAAAGGGCTTTTCTGACAGGCATTAGAAAGTAAACAAAGTATGATTTCTTTTAGTTTAAATAGATGCCTAGAATGGATTTTCTTTGCCATCGACACTCTTGACCACTCATTGCTAAAGATGAGTCCTTTTATTTTTATAGTCCTTTTCACTGCCTTACACACACACACATTTATTATTACTACTGTTGGTAATGAACTAAGAGGTTCTATTTACATGGTCACAGTGGCATGTAGTGAATTAGATCCAAAAAGCCTTGGTTGGAAAATTTCACTGACTACAATGACTAACCTCTTGAAGTAGTTATTTTAAAAAAACAAACTTCATTATACTTGTTAATAACTTCCACATCAAATCTTTTTTTTTTTTATAAATTCTTGATTTCCTCAAATATAAAACTTGTTTTGAGTGTCAGGTAACATGATTCTAGTTGCACATAACTATTACAAATACAGATAAAAGGAAAAATACCTTTTTTTAACAGAAGTAAGCACGGCCTCTCAGAGAGGAACACCCCCATAATCCTATCTCTTTGGAGTCGAGGATGAGGATCCTAAATTCTAAGCCAACCTGGAATACATACTGAACCTCTGTCCCGGCAAATATTAAATAAATAAATCTCACCCATGGCGCCTTTGCATAATCTGTTTTATTCCTTTGAGACTGGAGAAAAGAAACTGTGTTGCATTTTTTTAAGAAGAAAATCTGCTTTGCTCTCAAAAACTCTCTTCATTTATTTATAAGCAATAAAAATAGTGTTTATACTTAATGGCTTCTTATAAATAACTTAAATGTATTTACACAATGGTTTTTTTGCATACTAACGATCTTATGAGACATTTAGGCAATAAACTGTGCATTTAAATAGGTTAGAAATTTAAAACAAATACTTCTACTTTTATGTAAACTTTTCTATAGCATCATAATTTTAGTGTTTTAGATAACACCCGTGCTGTGTGTAGCAGTGCCCTGAACTAACAGTGTGGGACGGTTTTCATATACTTTTAGGATTATTATCTTTCAATACTCGGACCCGCAAACATCAAAAAAGCTGTTGAAGAAGCTGAAAGACTCTCCGAGAGCCTTAAACTAAGGTACCGACATTCCTATCAATTCTGTGAAAGAACGCAAATTAGAAGATAATACTGTTTAGGTTTGTTCATGTATATGTAACCATACCTATAATACCACATTTCCTAGAAACAAGTTAACTTGTTTGGTATTTAAGAAATACCAAACTGAAAGTCATTTGCTGTATTCTTCATATTGATGTGCTATTATTAATTTTCTTCATGAAAGTTTTAAGTTATTAAGATAGCACTGATGTTTTACATTAGAAATCATGTCCATTTTTCATATGGTATTTGTAATTTTTTTGATAAAATAAAAGGAATTTTTTTAATTCTTAATATAGTATATGATAAAACTATTGTTAAATATAATCATACAGAAATGAAGTATTTACTCTTAGTCTTAATCTCCCCATAGTTGCAAAAGTTACATAGTCTTAAAAACAATTTAATACCAATAATTACCATGATTGTTTTACCAGTTTATGAAATTATTACACAAACTCTAATTGATATATAATGAAAATCTGGAGCCAGATATTGGGGAAAAATCTGGAATATTGGAGAGATAGAGAAACAAACCACAGCCACTTCTCACCCAGCCAGCTCCTCAAGCCTATCTCCAGGAATCCTCAGACTGCAAGTCTCTGAATCCTCAGCCGAAGGGAAGGAAAGTCTCTGGGAAAGCTGAAAAACCCTCTTTTCTTCCTCCGCTCAGCTCTCTTAACTTCCTCTTTCCACATTCCTAAAGCTAGGAATAAAGGTGTGGGTTACCACTTCCTGAACTTCATGGCTGGCTCTGTGGTTGACTCTGATATTCCAGATTAATTTTATTAAATATATATCACCACATGAAATGATTACAAATTAGGATTATAGAGCTGGAGAGATGGCTCAGAGGTTAAGAGCACTGGCTGTTCTTCCAAAGGACCTGGGTTCAATTTGTAGCAACCATGTGACAACTTACAACTATCTGTAACTCCAGTTCAGGAGATTTGACACTCTTAAATCCTCATTATCTTAAACCAATGCACATAAAATAAAATTAAATTATTCTAAAACAAAAAAAAAAGTTAGGACTACAGAGATGGCTTAGCAGTTAAGAGCACTTGCTGCTCTCTTAGAGAACTTGAGTTTGGTTCCTGGTACTCACATTGGGTAGCTTGCAACCACGTATAGTTCAGGCTCCAGGGAATCTGATGAACTCTTTGTCCTACACAGGTACTTGCATACATGTGACAGCATGCATATACAGAAATTACATAAAGTTATAAATTAAAATTAGTATGCTAGACTGGAGAAATGATTCAACAGTTTGAGTTCTTGTTGCACAGTCATGAGGACCTTTATCAGAATTCCACATAGCATGCCAGGCATCCTGCAGATGACTAACTTCATCTCTGAAGGTTATATACCTTTTAAAGAAGATTTATTTTTGTTTTGTATTTTATGTATGTGAATATCTTACCTGCATTTGTGTGCAATGTGCATGCAATGCCTGCAAAGGCAAGATTCCCTGGAAATGGGTTTAAAGCTTTTGTGAGCTGCCATATGGGTGCTGAAAACAGAACCTGGATCATAAGCAAGAGCAGCGAATCACCTCTCTAGTCCCTCCCCCCAAAAACTTTGATTCCCATATATGTGCACTCACAAACATGCTGGTACTTTCTCTCATACAATAAATGTGATTATCTTTTACAAAGATAGGGTGCTTTACTTTTTAGTTATTTGTTAAATTTAAATTTAGCTTTTACCCTTATGAACAACATGCTACTATAATACAGATCCTAGTAAAATAAAATTCTGCACATATGTAGAGCTTAAAAGATGTTAACCTGATTTTAGTGATATGATAGAGGAGGAAAGAACAGTAAAATTGGTATTGTATAAAGTGACAGAAGCCACCAAAGCCTAGGTGATGGAGAAGAGCAGACAGATTGTGAGGCAAATAATGCATAAGCAGGGAAGATAGAAGGTTGTAGCAAGCTGACTGTTGCTGAGAATGTATCATTACAAATAGCTTTAAGAGTGTGGGTGTTGTTTGTCTCTGAGTTTCACTTTGTAATCCATATTAGCCACAAATTTATCATCCTCCTGTCTAAGGCTCATGAGTGCAAGGACCACAGGCATGTGTTACCACTACCCACAGCCGAAAAATCTTTTTGTTTGTTTTGTTTTTGTTTTTTGAGACACGGTTTCTCTGTGTAACAGTCCTGGCTGTCTTGAAACTTGCCCTGTAGACCAGGTCGGCCTCAAACTCACAGACATCCACCATCTCCATCTTACTGCTAGGATTAATGGCATGCACATTCACTACCTAGCTGAAAATCTCTTGGTTTTTTTTGTTTGTTTGTTTTGTTTTTTTTATTATTATTTATTTATTTGCCTTGGTGTTGCCTGGAACTGGAAGTACAAACAGTTGTTAGCTGCCATGTGGGTGCTGGGAATCGAACCCGGATCCTCTGGAAGAGCAGACGGTGCTCTTAACCGCTGAGCCATCTCTCCAGCCCCAAAAAATCTCTTGTTAAAGGGAGGCTTGAAGAGTGAATTGGCTGTTATTGTTTAGACCTGGAATCAGGCACAGGGTCTCGTGCATGCCATACTAGCCTCCATCACTGAACTATATCCTTCAGCCCCTTGATACGTACATTTTTAAAAAGACAATAAAAAATAGTTTTTTGATCCCAGTTGGTTGAAATATTGATAAATTTTCTTCTTCCAAATATTTACTTTTTTTTTAAAATTTACTTTGTATATCCTATTGCTTTTGCAGTAAAAAGAGGAAAATCTTGTTGAATCCTAAAGAAAGCAAATTAATATGTAGTGGTTCACATACACTCTATCCAGGTGAAAGATCTTTTTGGTTGTTATCTTTTTGAGACAGACTTTCTCTGTATAGCCTTGGCTGTCCCAGGACTCCTTCTGTAGACCAGGCTGACTTTGAACTCAGAGTTCTACCTGCCTCTGCCTCTGCCTCTGCCTCTGCCTTTTGATTGCTGGGATTAAAGATGTGTGCCACTACTGCTGACAATCTCTTTCTTATGTCACTTTTCTTTGAGGTACTAACTCTCTCTTTACCAATTAATTCACTGGTAAGAATGCTTGCCTTTTACACTGATAGAATGGGCTATAAAATTTTATAAGGTTCCTGGTGTTCAGTGTGTTTTGACGTTTTCTTATTTAAGTTACTAACAGAGGAGAACCTTTTCAGTTTGTCCTCTCCTGCTGCCCCATGTTTAGTTTCTTCTATCGATGCTTAGAACAGCTCTGTATCAGCACACATTACACCTGTCCTCAGCAAGTCTCCAGTCAAGGCAGTTCTTCCCTTTGAGATTCTGAAATCTTCTTGATGTTAAGATTTCCCTCTTGTCAGACTAACAGTCTGACAAAGAGCAGGATGCTGGCTAGACGTTTTTGTTGTTGTTGTTTTCTTTTTAATATGTAATTTATTCTTATTTTATGTTCATTAGTATTTCACCTGCATGTATGTCTGTGTGAGGATGTCAGATCTCCTGGAACTGGAATTATAGATAGATGTGAGCTGCTAGGTATTGAACCTAGATCCTTTGGAAGAGCTGCCAGTGCTGTTAATCACTGAGCCCTCCTCTCTAGGCCCCAGCTGGCTAGAGTTAGGAGTTTGGGAGGATCATAGCTTTAAGGTAAAACTTTTGAACTCCATTTTCTGCTAAATTATGCCCAGTCCATCCATTGGTATTGTGGTCTCTCTCTCTCTCTCTCTCTCTCTCTCTCTCTCTCTCTCTCTCTCTCTCTCTCTCTCTCTCTCTCCCTCTCCCTCTCTTTCTCTCTGCTAGGGTAGACCAAGTTCCTAATTCCATAAAATAATACCCAGGGCTTTGTGCATACTGGCAGGCACTTTACCTGTGAAGTGCATCCTAGCCCTTGACTGTATTTCTTAGGGCAGACAATTCCTATACTGTTACAGAATAGATTGTTACTAGAGAAGAGGTCTGTAGCGTTAGTACATGTGTAGACCCATACTCCCTGGGTTTGAGATTCACTTCTTCTCTCACTGTTGTGGGTTATTGGGCAAAATACTTAATCATCCTCGGCTTGTGTTTCCTCATCTGTAATTGGGATAAGAGTAACTACTTGTAGTGATTAGTATTAATTCTCAGTTTACGGAATCTAGAATTACTTGGGATATAGGCCTCTGGGCACATTTGTGGGAGAATCTTTGCATTAAGATTAGAAGACTCGACACTATAGGACAGGTAGAGCCATTCCCTGGCTGGGATCCTGGGCTATATAAGTGGAAGAACAGCTTACATCATCTCTGCTCCTCATTGTAGATGCAGTGTGATCAGCTAGCTGCTCCAGGCTCCTGCCACTGTTTACTGATTCAGCTGTAAACCAGAATAAGCCCTTTCTCCCTCAAGTTTCTTTAGTTTAGAGTATTTGAGCACAGCAACAAAAAAACCAAGGCACTACTTTACAAGGTTTCTTAATGTAGTAAGTAAATATAAGACTTGTGCCTGGAGTAGATTCTGAGTAAGTGTTCCTCATTGCTGTTGTTATTAACAACAGAAACAGTCTTGGTCTGTGACACCTTCCTTTATGGTCCTCTATTGGTTTGCATTGATGGGGTTGGGTAAAACAGTTGCAGTTCCAAGTCTTTCATTTCTGTTTTATGACAGTAGGGATAGATGCTGGCTCATGAACCAGGGAGAGCGGTCTGAGGTTGACTCCCACTGAAACAGTGTATAATGATGCTTGCTCCTCCATTATCAAGTTCTCAACAGTGTGGTTAAGTAATGGAAGTGAATACACCAGTAAGCATGGTTTTGAGAATTTTGATTTGATTTTGATTTGAGAGATTTGAGAATGCACTTATTTTTATATGTGTTTGTTGTTAAAGACAGAGGTCTTTGTGTAGCTCTAGCTGGCCTAAATCACTATGTAAATCAGGTTGCCCTGGAACCTGCAGCATTCTCTCTTCAGGTTTATTTGAAGCTGAAGATTAAACAATGTGATACAACCAACCTAACAACAGCCAGCTTCCTCTTGACTGCATGATATCACAGTGAGGACTCCAGTGTTAGGTGTCTCTTCTGGCCTCTTTAAAGATATCAATGTATTTCACTTCACTGTCCTGTAACTCTGATCACCTCCCGAAAGTCCTTCCTTTAAACAATATAGTCAGCCACAGGATCCTCTTCCATATTAACTTCACAAAGGAAATACAATTTTAGCTGGAGTGTAATAGGGCGGGGAAGGTGGGGAGGGGTGTCATTTAGGTCTCAGTGCTTTGTTGAAAGCTGTTCAGATCTTACTTAATTGTTCTCTGCCCCACCCTAAAGGATGATCCTATTTAGTATGACCCATAAAAACCTAGAAGGCAAATCTCTGGGTAATAACCTAAAAGATCAGAGAGGCTATTAGAGAGATTTATCTTTACAAAATCTCAGACGACTGGGGGACAAGAGACCATCTCCAGCCCCTTCCATTACTGTCTCCACCTGCTTCGTGCTGGAGGCCTGGTTCTGTTTCTAAAAGACTGGGTCAGTCTTGTATAGCATAGGGTGGTTTTGAACTCCTCATCTTCCTGCTTCCTCCTCCTAAGTGCTGGGTGTGTGCCATCACTGCCTGGCCACTTAACTAGCCCTGCCCTCTCATCACCAGGCAAGCTTTATTTGTTACACACAAACAAAATACCATAGGACACTATCCTTCTTAAGGATTTTGCATATAGGGCATTTGCTAGGCAAATGCTCTAACATGGTGATACATCCCAACACATACACACTCAGACATAGTCATTTGTTGTGTTGTTTCCTTTTCATTTTGAGATAGTCTCACTGAGTCATCCAGGCTGGCCTTGAATGTGTAGTCCTCCTGCCCCATCCCTCAAGTAGCTCAGAGTATAGACCTTCATTTGCAGGCCTGGCTGAGCTGAGCTCTTGTTGGTGTAGGTGGTGGTTTGCTTTGACTTTTTGTTTTGTTTCATGGTGTGTATTTTGGCAGAAGTAGGATTGTAACAATTATTATAACAGGGTGCTAAAAATCTCAAATATTCCTCTCTATAATTCATTGAGCTTTTGTGTATTTCAAAGTTCTGTTTTTAGATATTTACACACTTACGCTTAATCAAATTCCTAACGAATTTTATAATTATGTGTCTCTTTTATCTGGAAATAACCTCTGTCCTTTGAGGTCAACTTTGTTTCTCTGCTTCATTACTTTTAGCCCATCCAATATCATTAGATTCAACTTTTTCGTTCATCCTGACAATCTCCATCTCATTGGTATGTTTCCTCTGTTCATGTCTAGTCCAGTTGTAGCATGTATGCTTAAAGAAAGTAAAAGAGGAAAGGGCTCTTCTCTTCTGCCTTGCCTTGCCTTTAGTCTCTGGTATTTCCCATTCGAGATGCGTGTTTCTGCCTGACTCCTTTGCTCTGAGAGTTTCTCTAGCTTTTCTGGATGTCCTCATCTATTAGGAACATATTCTTCACTTTCCTTATCTAGACATACTTGTATTTTTACTCATGTTTTTCATTTGCTTGTTTGGGGTCCGAGCATGTCCCCTATGCCACAGCTTGTGTGTGGAGTGGTCAGAGGACAGCTTTGGGAGTCATTCTCTGTCCACCACATGAAGACAAGGGATCAGGCAAGCTCCTTTATCAGCTGATCGGTCTTCCTGGCCCTTGGCTTTATTCTTAAAGAATACTTTCATAAGATGTATGATTCCAAGTTGACAGGGTTTGCTGCTTTTATTATATTATATTATATTATGTTATGTTGTGTTGTGTTGTATTGTATTGTATTGTATTGTATTGTATTGTATTGTATTGTATTGTATTGTATTGTATTGTATTGTATTGTATTGTCTTTTGTCTCCCTTGGTAGCTCCAGCTAGCCTGGAATACTTTGTAGACCAGGCTGGCCTCCAAGTCACCAAGATCCATCTGCCTCTGCCCCTAAAGTGCTGGGATTAAAGGCTTGCGCAACCATGCCCAGCTGTCCTCCATTGCTTCTGATATGGAAATTCTTAGCAATCAGAATTTATTTATTCTGTCATTAATTTATTAAATATCATACTTTTTTTCTCTGATTTGAGATTTTTCTCTTTAGTCTAGGTTTGACTACAGTGTGACTCCTGTTGTTTTTCTTGTTTTTTTTTTTTCCCCCTGTTTGGGCTTCACTGGATCTGTGTATCTGTAAATCTAGGTCTCTTATTAAATTTGGGAACTTGGGGCTATTATTCTGTCAAATATTTTTTATTCTGTTTCATTTTCTTGCTGGCTCTCCAGCTATACATGTGACAGGTCTTTAGGTTTATCCAGGGAATCCATCTGAAGTGTGTGCATTACCTTTTAAACCATTCTCTTATTCTTTCTCTTACATTGGAGAATTTCTGTTGTTCTTTAAGTACTGACTGTCACCTCTAATTTTCCCGTAAGTTTCTCAGATCCATTCTAATTCTAGGATTTTCATTTGGCTATTTTATAATACCTGCTTCTTCAAAGAGGTATCCTATATGTTTAGTCATTACAAACCATTTTCATTTGTGTCCTTGGGCTGAGTTGGATAGCTGTTGGTTGCTCTGTTCTGAATCTGTCCTTTATCTCAGTCAGTTTGCATCACTTGCAGTCTTTTTGGATATCCCATTTCCTTGTTTCCTTGTTTGTGTGTTAAGTAGCTTTGGACATGGAAGTCTGTGCAGGCTCTCAGTTTTATTTTATTCCCTTGAAGAGTGTTGGAATATTTTGTTCTGGGAGGGTGATGGGCTTGGCTGGAGCATCTGAAATGTCTTTTTAGAATTAGCTGGTTTCTCAGTGTGTGCTCTAGTCTTACTTAGTTCCAGGTGTTGGCTGGACACTGATGGCTTTATGTGAAGAGACTGGAACTTTGACTTTCCATATTTGGAGTTCCATTAGGAGTTTTAGCTGCTTTCCAATGTACGAAGTCCATCAAAATCAGAGAACTTGACAGATGCCCTTTCTCTTCTTAGTCTATCACTGTGTCTGTCCAGAACTGTCTATGGGGCATCTGTCCTCCATAGAAAGTATAGTGTATTTAGGATGGATAGTATAAGCATGTAATAGAATAATAAAGTCGAAGTTTGATTTATTCTTTCCTAACTGATGTGAGTCAATTATTACTCCTTTCTTCCTCCATTCTGTATTCTCGCTCTCTTCCCCTTATCTCCCATCTCTGTCTTCTCCCATCCTCTTAAATTCAGAACTAGCAGGTATTGCTATCATCACTAATGACAGGGTAAGCAAGATCACAGGTCCTTGTTAGCATACATTCTCAAAGATATTACTTATAATGTGGAAAATAGTTGCAAATACTTTGTCTTTCTGCATATTGTAAGTGCCATAGCAGGGTTAACTGCCAGCATATTAGACATTTCAGTGAAACTGCCCTTTTTAAGACAATCAGTTCTTGACTTTGATAATGACTCCCCACTTGGTGTGGGTAAT
Source organism: Sigmodon hispidus (assembly GCA_004025045.1). Lineage (NCBI taxonomy): Eukaryota > Metazoa > Chordata > Mammalia > Rodentia > Cricetidae > Sigmodon > Sigmodon hispidus. The sequence goes on along the minus strand of PVIH01000180.1, from coordinate 180,837 downwards.
GTTGTTCTTGAATACTTGTCTTAATATTTTTATTTAAAACTTCATTTATTGGGGCTGGAGAGATGGCTCAGCGGTTAAGAGCACCGTCTGCTCTTCCAGAGGACCCGGGTTCGATTCCCAGCACCCACATGGCAGCTAACAACTGTCTGTAGTTCCAGTTCCAGGCAAACACCAAGGCAAATAAATAAATAAAGCTTTAAAAAAAAAAAAAAAAAAAAAAAAAAACTTCATTTATTTATTTGCCTTGGTGTTTGCCTGGAACTGGGAACTGAAACTACAGACAGTTGTGAGCCTCCATGTGGGTGCTGGGAATTGAACCCCGGTCCTCTGGAAGAGCAGTTGATGCTCTCAACCTCTGAGCCATCTCTCCAGCCCCTGAGACAGTATTCTTCACTGAAGTGGAGCTTGCTGATTGAGCTAGGTTGTTGGCCTTTGAGATCCAGGGATTCACCTGTCTCCCTCCCCTTAGTACTGAGATCACAAACATACGCTCTTAACCGCTGAGCCATCTCTCCAGCCCCTTAACATTTTTATTTAAATAACTGAGTTGTGATTTTGGGATAATTTCTTTTTCAGAGAAAATAAAAAGTTTGTGTTTTAAAAGAAATTGTAGCATATTTGAAATTCATGTAAAAGCAAAAGGAACATTAATAAAGAGAGCATAGCATTTATTTTTGATTCTTTTGTGCAGTTTAAAGTAAACATGTAGCCATTCTCTGAGAGCAGATGTGGGTGGTTTGTATGGGAACTCTACCAGAAATCAATTTCGGGTGGAAGGGGTGAGTTAAAAGCCCAAGTGTGTCCAAGGCAAGATGCTAAGTATATGAAACGTGAACTCCCTTAACTGTACTCTGTCATGTTAATAAAAGAATTCTTCTTTTAACTAGATATGAAGAGGCTGAAGTTCGGAAAAAACTTGAAGAAAAGGATAGACGGGAGGAAGAAGAGCTGCAGCACCAGAAAAGGCAGGAGGACAGTGGTGCCACGGCCAAACGCTCTTTGGATAGTGCATCGGATTCCAAAAGCAAAGCACAAAGGGTATTTCAAGTTTAGTATGTAAACACTGGTTCCGATTGCCTGCTGACCTGCTTGTAAGAAGTTGAGGTACCACTGTAAAATTCTTTGAGGCAACAGGGATAACATTTCGTGTGTGATCAGAAACTGAATCAGATGTCCTAGCTGCAGTTGGCTCTGGGTTTTCCTGTAAGCTTCCACAGCAACATTGTTCTGGCTGTCGTTACAGCAGTGATTATAAACTGAATGAGCATGGGAGGAAAGGAAGCCTTTGATTGTTATCTGGTCCATCTAACTTACCGGCCTGTGCTGAGTCTTGCCTAACAACTCTTGCACTCCATTTTTTTGTTTACCAAATGAAGGTCTTGAAACAGAGTCCGAGGCATCTTTTGCCTCATAATGCAATCTGCATTAAGAGAAGGACTTGGACCAAGTGTGGGTCAGGTATGGTGGCACACACTTCATCCCAGCACTTGGGAGGCAGAGTCAGGTGGATCTCTGAGTTTGAGGCCAGCCTGGTTGGTCTACATACTGAGTTCTAGGACAGTTAGAGCTATGCAGAGAAACTATATCCTGAAAAACCAGAAATAAAATAAACTTAAAAAGAGAGAAGGATTTGTTGATACTTTATTTGGTCCTAAAAAATTTTTGTTTCTGGTCCTTCCTTTTTCTGTTCGTCTTCCCTTTGTCTGTCACTCTCTGCATTTTGTTGTGTTCTTAGTACATCAGCAAGATCTCCTCATCAAAAGCCACCAGTGACTCAGTCTCTGCCAGCTGTCACTGTGCCGCTTTACTTTCTCAGAAATTATTCTTCCTAACAATTGTTGAAATCTTTGGAAATTTTCTGTTTTGTTCCCTGTGATCATGCGTGTATTTTGTAAACGTTTGTAGCAGCTCTATCACTTGTGCATGGGTTACTGTTGTTACTGGTCATAACTAAATAACAGAAATTGTCTTTTTAAAAGTGATCAGTCACTTTTTTCTTTCTTTTTTGAAACACGGTTTCTGGTAGCCTAGGCTAGCCTGGACTTACTACATAGGGAAGGCTGGTTTTGAATTCCTGCTCCTCCTGCCTCTGCCTCCAAATTTCTAGGGTTGTAGGCCTGTGTAATAATAGCCAGTTAATGGGATGCTGGGGCAGACAAGTGACCAGCTGAGCTACATCTCTCACTCTAATGTTTGCCTTGCTTTATCTGTCTCCTACACTTTTTTTTTTTTTTTTTTTTTTGCTTGAGTATTTGGAAGCAGTCTCCAGCAGCTTTGCTACTTTACTGCTGAACACTTTGCTATCTATCTCACATAACTACAGTTCTATATCCCATGCTGAATTTAACAGTAACTTCTTAGTAACTTCTTAGTGTTTCCTGGTACTTGGTCCATATCAGACTTTTTTACCTGTCTTAATGTGATTATTTTTCAAGTTGATTTGTTGAATCATGATGCAGCAAAACAATTAACCATCTTTCCTTGTTATGTCTCTTAAGGCTCTAAAATAACCTCCATTTGAGATTCTCTTTCTCTGAGTATTCCTACATACCCTGTACTTGACTGAATAGACAAAGTGAACCACACTTTGTGTTGCTTCCCCAACCTTCCCCTATAGGCTTTTCTTTATTTCCTGCACTGCCAGGGAGGGTGCAAGTTTTGTTTCATGTAAGAATTCTTTGCAGATGGCATCTTGTGTTTCATAATTTGTGCAGATGTGCACATACAAGTGTGCATACTTGATCCATAGGTCCATGTGGTTTCTGAGTTTTCCCATCTGTAAAATGAGCTAGCTTCATACAGGGTTATCTCATGTTGAGAATGTAGTATGTTGTATTATTTGCTTTTCCTTTAATTTTATAGTGGAAGACACAGACTAGAGCAGCTAGGACTGCTGTTCCCTTGTAAGAAGCACTTACTAATTAAGTACTAGTTTTAAATTATATGTAGCACTTGCTTAAGAACATTTGAGAACTAACAGTGATTCTTATATGCTGCTGGTTATTTTAGTTGCTGCCTAGTAAAAGAACACAGCAAAACCATTATGTATCTGAATTCTTGAGGGTGGAGGGCATTCTTGGCATACCCAGTGCTTCGTGCATTGAAGGCAAATGCTCTGCTACTGAGCTCTATCTTTTTTATGTTCATTTTTGTAAAGCACCATTACTTGGCACACTGCATTTCTTAGTTTTCCATTCAATGGAGTGTTAAGCTTGAGCCTTTTCCTCTATGAAATTGAAACTCTTTTCCTCTGTGAACTAGATCAATGGTGAGAAGAGTGCAAAAGGTGAAGCTGAAGAGAAAGGTATGTGAGAAAGGATGTCCTTTCAAGTTCTTGTGCCTTCCCCAGCTTGACACATGCAGGCTTAGCCCTGTGTCTGACCTCTGCTTAGGTCTGTGTTTGCCTGACTCTACAAGGATATTGAAGTGCCGTAAGTTCTTTATTGATTTACTTGGGATATTTTATGATTATTTTAGCCTGGCATGATAAAATGTGGTAATGTGCAGTTTATTTATCTTCTTTTTCTAGATGCAGTTGTTAAATGTAGCACAGTGTTTAAGGGGATAGGGTCTCAGAAGCTGTTCCTCAATATCTTGAATATGATACTTACCATTCTACCTCAGTTTACATCTGTAAAGTGAGGTTGTATTATTTTCTTTCTTGTTGCTATGGTAAAATACTCTGACAAGCTTGAGGGTGGTGGTGCACACTGTTAATTCCAGCACTTGGGAGACAGAGGCAGGTGGATCTCTGTGACGTCAGGGCCAGCCTGATCTATAGAGTGAATTCCAGGACAGCCAGCTCTGCACAGAAAAAACCTTGTCTCCAAAATAAAATACTCTTATGCTGGAGAGATGGCTCGGCAGGTTTGACTGCTCTTCAAAGGTCCTGAGTTCAATTACCAGTAACTACATTGTGGCTCACAACCATCTATAATGAGATCGGTGCCCTCCTCGGGCCTGCAGGCAGAATACTAGTTACATAATAAATAAGTGATTTAAAAAAGCAAACAAAAGAAAGAAAGAAAATGCTCTGACAAAAGCAACTTAAGAAAGGAAGATTTAATTATGGCTCATGGTTCCAGGTCACAGTTTATCACATCAGGAATGTCATGGTTTGGGGGGCTGAGGCACCTAGTCCCCTCAGGAAGCTGAGGGAGTTAACTGCTAACTGGCTCTCAGCTCATTTTATTTAAGGATTATTACTTGTGACTCTAAGGTCATAAGAATTATTTAACAGCTTCACCCTCTGGGGAAAAAAATCTAAACCAATAATTTGTATTTGATGTTGCTGATCTAGTGACAAATGTACAACCTACCAACAAGAGTTAGGAAAGATTTAAGTCAAATATAATTATATGTAACACCAAAGTACTTACGTTCTGAGCATATCTTCATACAGTAATTTTAAAAATAAACTGATTAGTGAAAGGTTCCATCCTAGAAGCTATTGTTGATTATCCTAAGATTAGTTTTTATCATTTCATTCCTCTGTAGCTCATCATGCCTAGCTATTATCATTCTAGGTGGCTTCTGTTCTCTGCTTGTTTAATCTGTTCATTATCAAAATGATCTTGATGGTTTTGAGAGGAAGGAAGGAGGTGTTAGCAGCTATTTCTAAGATTACCTGTATTTCTCACAGCTGCTGGAACAGCTTTGTGTAACTAAAGTTCCATGTGATGGTTTGTGAACTTTCACTTCAGGTTGTAAAGCTAACAAAAATAGCAGCATAGAGAGTTTTGTTTGGTTTATTTTTGCTAAGTTGCACACTCCATCCCAATTAAATAAATAATTGGAAATCTAAACATTTAAAAATCTTCATAGCACCTCTCTGGAGACTTCAAAAAGAATGAGAAGAGATAAGCTAGAACCTTTTGAGACCTAGTTGTTATATGACAGCAATTTATCTGCCCTGGACTGGCCATGAGTTTTGTTTGTAGTCAGGGATGACCTTGAACTTTAATGCAAGTACTCCAACGTGTTCAGTCTGCAGTTGCTAGGGACTGAACCCAGGGCTTCAGTGTGCTATTAGTACCAGCTGAGCCACATCACCAGCCCTTGTGGTTTTATTGACCCTGTATTTTGTGTGTGATTTGTTTTCTGTCTTAATAAGACATATTTAATTTTCTTCCTTTGAGATTAGAAGTAGAAGGAATGCCAGATATAGTGGTGACCTTGACATGAAATTTTAAATTGGGTGATAGGCACAGTGGAACCAAACTTAGAGCCATGCAGCTAAGCAGACACTATTCCATCAAGCTGTGTGTCCACCCTGTATATAAATAAGACATGGAATTTGTCTCTTAGTAAATGTTAGCATGAATTATATGTAGTGTTCATGTAAAAGATAAAATATGATACAATGGGATAACAAGTTTGATGCCAAGCATACTTTGTTTGCTAATGTGCCAGCACAGAGAACTGGGCATTTCTGTTTGTTTACTACTGTGTCTCTCAATTCCAAGGAGCGATCACAGCAAAGGAACTATATACAATGATGATGGATAAAAACATCAGCTTGATTATTATGGATGCTCGAAAAGTACAGGATTATCAGCATTCCTGTATTGCAGATTCTCTCAGTGTTCCTGAAGAAGCTATCAGTCCAGGGTAGGTCACTGTGTGATTAGATAGAAATGGAGGAGTGGATCTGGGGGAGAGGGTTTGGGGGAGGGGAAACTACAATGAGAATATAATATATAATTAAAAATAAATTTTATTCTTTTTTTTTAAACTTTATTATTTATTTATTTATTTATTTATTTATTTATTTATTTATTTGCCTTGGTGTTTGCCTAGAACTGGAACTACAGACAGTTGTTAGCTGCCATGTGGGTGCTGGGAATCGAACCTGGGTCCTCTGGAAGAGCAGACGGTGCTCTTAACCGCTGAGCCATCTCTCCAGCCCCTAAAAATAAATTTTAAAGCAGTAGAATTTAAGAAATATATGGCCAGGTGGTGATGGTGCTCACCTTTAATCACAACATTCCAGTGGTAGAAGCCAGTGGATTTCAGCCTGATCTACAGAGTGAGTTCCAGGACAGCCAGGACTACACAGAAAAAAAAAAAATTATCTCGAAAACTAACAAGAGAGGCTGGAGAGATGGCTCAGAGGTTAAGAGCACTGGCTGCTATTTCAGAGGACCTGAGTTCAATTCTCAGCAACTACCTGCTGGCTCACAACCATCTATAATGGGGTCTGATGCCTTCTTCTGGCATGCAGGCATAATATATGCAGACAGAGCACTAATACTTAAAAACATAAATTAAAAAGAAAAAGAAACCTAAAAGAGAGCCAGGGTTGTGCTGTGCTAAGAGCCTGGCCTTGAGTTTGTGGTTCCCCAGTTTGGCCTCTTGGGTGTGACAATGACTGTTCTTCCATTCAGCCTGATTTGACAGTCATCTCCAGTACTGTGTGTAAGTGCAGTGTGTTCATTCTCATGACTCTGTATTCCCTTGTGTGACTGCAATATGATTTACTTACCTATTTTAGTTTTAGACTTGACCTTTATATATTGGATATGATACTGCTTTTTCTATTTATGTAGAGACATATCAATTTATTAAAATAAACTATAATTAAATTTTATTGTTACATTATAAATTAAACTATAGAACAAATTATGAGATAATAAAAAAGGAGACGTGTCTTAATTCTGTTATTTCCCAACGTGTTCACTAGAATACCAATCTTAAAAGGAGTATGTAGGCAAATAAATGTCTTTAAGAGCTTCATGTTCCGGGGCTGGAGAGATGGCTCAGCGGTTAAGAGCACTGACTGCTCTTCCAGAGGACCAGGGTTCAATTCCCAGCACCTACATGGCAGCTCACAAATGTCTGTAGTTCCAGTTCCCAGTTCCAGGCAAACATCAAGGCAAATAAAATAAATAAAGTTTTAATAAAGAGCCTCATGTTCCATTTGTTTCCATTCTCTGTGGTCATGGATCTTGATCTGTCTCTATAAGGACAGCTAGGAGATGATATTTTATATTTACTCCTCTTCACTTCTTAGCAGATAGAATAACCAATATTATTAGAAACAGGTTTGTTTTGTTTTATTTGTGTATAAAGTTTTGCCAGTTCTGCTCAGCTTGCTAGTATAGTCAGTTAAACACTGAAATGCCTACTAAATGCTAAACTATTTCTAAGTGGTGACACCTTTTAATAAAGGAGTGGATCTGTTATTTATTCTGTCATTCAGCAAATATTTACTGAGAGGTAGGCTGGGTTACTAGATTCTAAGTGATGAGGCAAAATTAGTAAAGCTTTAATTAAATAGGCAGATAAGCTAGATAAGAAAATCAAAATTAAAAATATAATATTCTTTTTGTTGATAAATAAGGTGTGGTGGGTGGGTATGTATCGGGGTGTGTGTGTGTGTGTGTGTGTGTGTGTGTGTGTGTGTGTCTTTCTTAAAGTAGACACTAAAATTTTAGTTCAAGGAAGACTCACAGAAAAGTTCTTGCAAATGTTGAATATGTAGAGGAAATGGGTAGTGCACATTCTGAGGTCAGGAATGGAGAGCAAACAGAATACAGAAGAATAAGAGAGGCCCTCAGGCAGGAGCACATCTGAATAAATCAAGAATCAAAAGTTAGTGGTTGGTGTGAATGAGCCAAGGGGACAGGCAGTTAAGGAGAGAAGGAAGGGGCAGGAGGATTGGGTTCTGTGTAACACGCCCTGTTAAGGCTGTCTTGAGCTTCTGTAGGAGCAAAAGAGTAGCTGAGCACTGTTTCCTGTGTACTTGAGAGCATGCAGACGAGAGGATATAAGTGTAGACAGACCTGAGCTGTGATCTCTCTTGGACAGGACAGGGTGTAAGACCTCTATCTGCCATGATTTCTCAGCTATAAGATGGGACTGTACTGTTGTGAAGACTCAGTAATATCCAAAGCATATACAACTGTTTCTGACACACTATAGGATTGTGTGTGCTTGCTAATTAAATCAAATCTTGCTGTTTGGTTATTATATGTATAGGTAGAAGTAAGTTTAAATATGAGTAATGTTACCGAGGTGGTTCTCCAGTTTAGATTTGGCTGAGGAAATTGCCCAGATGATTTCCTGTGTTCAATCTTGTGCCCCTCTCCCACCTTTTTTAGAAAGGGTCAGAATTCAATCTGTTTCTTTCCCTCCCTAGTAACATGCAGTAATGAAGGGGCAGAGTGAAGTCTGTGCTGCTGTGGCAGAGTATGGGGGTCATTTCTTCACTTTGTCTCAAGACAAATGTTTGTTCATTTCAGAGTCACTGCTAGTTGGATTGAAGCAAACCTTTCAGATGATTCTAAAGACACTTGGAAAAAGAGGGGGAGTGTGGACTATGTGGTTCTGCTCGATTGGTTTAGTTCAGCGAAAGATTTGCTGCTCGGTACCACTCTGCGGAGTCTGAAAGATGCACTTTTCAAGGTTGGCAGATCCCCTTGCTCCTTTAACAGGTTCTGCTAATTACTGGGAAATTGTGAAGACTGGTTTTGACTGGCTCTGCTAGACTTTTAGACCAGCTGTACACATAGGAAGTTGTATTCAGTAACCATGGTAGAGGTGAACATTTAATACTGAAATTCATCAGGTTTTCTTGAACCTAGACTCAGCTACTCCAATTTTGGAAATTTTATTAAGAGGGGTGGAATGTTTGCTTATTTTTGTTGTTTATTCCAGCATTGGGGTATCTGTGTATACAATGCGCACATACACACACACACACACACACACACACACACACACACACACACGGAGTACTAATCATTGTAAATAATAAAATTGTTAGTGAGATTCATGTAAAAGAAAAAGCTGCAAATTAAGAGGTTAATTGTTTACATTTTGAAAAGTGTGTGTATATATATATATATATATATATGTAAGATACAAGGAATTAACTCCAAAATGTTGAGGAACATCTCTGGGTAGTCAGGTTCTAGGTAGTTTTTGTCTTGTATTATTTTTATGATTTTTCTTCTTAGATCATGGATTGCTTCTTGGTTCTTAAAACTTATATTGATTTATATCTAATATTTCATTTAAAGTTGGATTTTGAATTTAATTATTGTTTTTATGTTGCTTGACAAATGACAAGTGATTTTATTGTGGCTTGTGGCTTTTGCTGTCAAGTGACAGCTATCATCTTAAAAATACTCTGTTTATTTTGTAGTGGGAAACTAAAACTGTCCTGCGCCATGAGCCTTTGGTGTTGGAGGGAGGCTATGAGAACTGGCTCCTTTGCTACCCTCAGTATACAACCAATGCTAAAGTCACTCCACCCCCTCGGAGCAAGACTGAAGAGGTGTCTGTATCATGTATGTATGTGAAAACTTCGTTTAAAACATTAATATGTTCAGGGTGACAACCTTTGTCTTGTTAAATGCTACTTTGTTTTCAGGCAAAATAATACAGACTAAAGGTTTATGTTTTCTCTAAGACTATAGTGATTGCCATTTCATGTACATTTAACTATCACAAAGAACATATATAACAAATAAATATTTTGTGTGAAGATTGTTGTTCTTAAAAAACATGCTTTGCTCTTTTTGGGATTTTAGTGGATTTTACTTATCCCTCACTGGAAGAACCAGTTCCTCCTAAACTTCCTGCCCAGATGCCTTCTTTACCTATAGAAGTAGATGAAAATGCAGAATTGGTAACTGGTCAAGATGAAAGACCAAAACCACTGAATCTGTCAGCTCTAGCCGGACCGAGTGCCACTCCCAAAGCCGAAGCTTCACCCATAATTCAGCCAGTGCCTGCTACAAAGAATGTTCCACAGGTATTGTCTTTTTTATTTTTAAACTATATTATCTTTTGACACATAAATATACAGAGTTTTGTCTGTAACCTATGATACCTTGGGAAAACAGCACCTTTATTTTTACAAAAAGTTTTTTTTTTTTTTAACTTTATTTATTTATTTATTTATTTATTTGCCTTGGTGTTTGCCTGGAACTGGAACTACAGACAGTTGTTAGCTGCCATGTGGGTGCTGGGAATCGAACCCGAGTCCTCTGGAAGAGCAGACGGTGCTCTTAACCGCTGAGCCATCTCTCCAGCCCCAAAAAGTTTTTTTAAATAATTCATCCCTGTTGCCATGGCTTTATTAGATCACTTAAAGATTTCAAACCTAGCTGCTGTCCGTTTCCCAGAAGCTGAGGCAAAGCTTGTGACTGAAGTGAGCAGAAGAGCTGAGCTAGTGTCCTGAAGAGGATGATAGTCCCCTTAGAGACCCAAACACCACTCAGAGCTTAAGTCATCTACATTACTTCTGATGACTGGGCACATTTTTACAAACAAAACATTTCAGCGTGGATCTCATCACTGTGGAGTGTGAACCCATTACTGTGGAGGGTGGTTTTCCTCCTTTTGTATATGAGAAATATGAGATATTATTTTGGTTTTAAAGCATCATTTTTGTTCCATTTCATTGGAGTTTGAAACGTTAATAATAGTAATGTAAGCCAGGTAGTGGTGGTCTTTAATCCCAGTACTCTGAAGGCAGAGGCAGGTGATCACTGTGAGTTTGTGGCCAGCCCGTTCTACAGATCAAGTTCTAGGACAGGTTCCAAAGCTACACAGAGAAATCTTGTCTCAGAAAACAAAGCAAAGCAAAAATTTATTTCAAACTTTAGCAAAGATGTTCAAGTGGAAATTTAGAAGTTTTTGTTCGTTTCTCTTTGAAGAAAAGCAATAACCCTTACCTCTATTATTCAGTATTGTTTGCAGTACTCACTTTTCCTCAGGTAACATTTAACATTTGAAGCAGATGGTGCTGATTTCTTGAGCTGTTGAAAGTATCTTCATCATGGTTTAAGGTTATCTGATATTTTAGATTAAATCTTTTTAAAAAAATATTTATTTTTATTTTATGTGAACTGGTATTTTGCCTGCATGTATAACAGTGTAAGGGTGTCAGATCTTGGAATTACAGACAGTTGTTAGCTGCCATGTGGATGCTGAGAATCGAACTCAGGTCCTCCGGAAGAACAGTCAGTGCTCTTAACCACTGAGCCATCTCTCCAGCCCTCAGATTAAATCTTAAGAAACAAATTGAGGGGGCTGGAGAGATGGCTCAGCGGTTAAGAGCACTGTCTGCTCTTCCAGAGGACCCGGGTTCGATTCCCAGCACCCACATGGCAGCTAACAACTGTCTGTAGTTCCAGTTCCAGGCAAACACCAAGGCAAATAAATAAATAAATAAATAAATAAATAAATAAATTTAAAAAAAAAGAAACAAATTGAATAAACAAGTTTCCTTAAATATAAATGTGAGAAAGTATATTAGTACATGTCTTCAAGTTAATCAGTATAAATAATTCTCAACCTTTTGTATCCCAAGATGACTGATAAATGTACAATTTGTCTAATGTATTTTGAGGTCATTTCACTTAAAAATCTGAGCAGTGATTGTGGAAATTTCTATATGAAATGCAAGTTTATAAATATGGGTAAAAATGGATTCTCTAATGACTAAGAGAGACCAGTGTAGAGCCCAGTCAACCATTGCTCTGCAGGAAACTGAGTTTCTCTTCCATGGAGAAGCAGCAGCTTTCTGGGTTCTAAGAGATAAGTGGAAAACTGAATGACAGGGACCAGATGACCATCTATCTGGACAGGTGAGGGTCATCGTAGAGGCAGCACTGTGACAGTGTGTTGGAACTGGAGAGCAGATAGACAGCAACAGAGAGTTGGAGCCAATTTGAATTTTGTCCTATAGATAGGAGGGACTGAGGAAGGTGTGGTAATATAATGTATATTTAATAAAATCAGCCTGGAATATCAGAACAGAATTACCCATAGTCAAGCCAGCAAGGTCAGAGAGTGCTGACCCATTCCTTTAATCCTATCACTCAAGAGACAAAGATCTTTCTGTATTTCTCTGAGTTCAAGACCCAACAGCCATACACTAGTAGCATACACCTTTAATCCTAACTCTAGGTTGTGATACATAGTTGAACCTAGTGAAACAGCTGGGCAGGGAAGATATTTAAGGCAGGAGAAGGCAGAAATTCATTCATTCTGTAGAAGCAACCAGTCAGGCTGAGGACCCTTGAAGATAGTACTTAACCCTATTCAACCTGTGAAGCTGGCCGAGTGAGAATTGGCTGCGTTCTGTTTCCTCTCTCTGATATTCCAGCTTTTTCCCCAATATCTGGCTCCAGGTTTTCATTATATGCTGACTAGAGTTTGTGTACTCGGAAGGAATTGTTAAGTTTAAGGAATTAAGATCGTGAGTATACTTTTCAGGCTGAGGAAGGGTGGGTGAGCCACCAGCGAGGGATGGAGCTGTGGTTCTGGTTCTTGCTCCACTTTTAGTCTCCACAGTGGTTCCACCTACTTCATTCTCAGCTGTAGAAAGAAAAAGGAAATATGTCTATTTGGGGGATTTGTTTGCTTATTTGAAAAAGTGAAAAGGCAAAGATAAAAGTGAAAAGAAATCAGAATTTTTGTCTTCACTAAGCTTGTACTAATGGAAGCATAAGGTTGTTTTCTAGCCATGCTGTCTAGGTTGTTCTGGCAGATGTTAAGTTCTCCTTACTGTCTCAGCACCCTGGATTTCCAAGACATGCCTTCCCACTGTTTTGTAGCATTAGTGTGCTGTTAAATGGAGGTGGTAGACATTCCACTCATTTGGTAAGGAATTGAGGAAAGCAGCTGGTTAGAATCTCCTGAAGGCTGTTAGAGCAGCCAAAGCACCTCTTAGTGTCTGTCCTTAAACTTAACCAGTGTGGGGTGAGCGCAGATGTACAGGCCCTGCTGTGCAAGGGTGGGAATCTTGAGTTTCAGAGCCCAAAACTCACAACAAAGCCACATTTAGCACCACATTCCTGGGAGTCTAGGGGCTTCCTGGCCAGCCAACCTACCCTCATCAGTGAGCTCCAGGTTCAGTGAAAGGCCTTGTCTCAAAAAGTAAGATAGAGGGTCATGTAAGATGGCTCAGCAGCTAAAGACGTCTACGTCTGATCCCTTAGGACTCATGAAGTAGAAGGAGAGAGCAAATTCTTGCACATTGTCCTCTGACCTCCCCCATAAATGAATGAATGGATGAATGAATAAATAAATGTAATGATACTGTTTAAAAAATAGAATAGTACGGTGAAAAAGAGGCCTGATGAAATGGAGGCACTTATGCACAGACCAGATGCTGTGACTTCAGTCCTGGATCCTGCAAGATGGCAGGAGAGACCCACTTCTCAGAGTTGTCTTTTGACCTCCACACTTGACTCTTCATTCATATTCAAATCCAGCACACATACACACTAAATACATAAAAATGCTTTTGTATTAAAGAGTGAAAAGTAGGCCATGATAAAGTATAATAATAAAAGGTTTTTGGCCTGTCTGGCCCATGGTCTAGACCTGCAGACCTGCAGTCTTACAGAAAAGCATAGACATTTATATTAATTATATGTTGTTTGGCCTATAGCTCAGGCTTATTGTTAGCTAGTTTTTGTATTTTAATTTAACTTACTTTTATTAATTGTTTTTATCACATGGCTCATAGCTTATTTATTACTGTATATCTTGTTTTGGGTTGACTGGATCTTGTCTTTCTGACTCACCCTCCTTCCCCTTTATCTGTGCTCAGATTTTCCCCTCTTTTTAAGATGCCCTGCCATAGACCCAAACAGTCCTTTATTAACAGATGATATTCACAGCATACAGAAAGACAGCCCACATCACTTCCCTTTTCTAAGTAAAAAGGAAAGTTTTAATTTTAACATAGTAAAATTATATATATAATAAAATAGCAGTCCAGTAAGAATTATAGTTGTATTTTGTAAAATTAAAGAATGTTTTATTTTATCTTTGTGATTTTAAAGTTTTATATTTAACATATTTTTAAAAATAACTAAGGAAAACTACATAACTATCTAATTTTAACTATATTAAAGATTATAGAAGGACATCATATTATTTAAATAAATAGGAAGCGTAAGCAACTTTTAAAATCTAGAGATGACATTAAACTTAAAAGTTTTTGTGATGTTGGAGCATTATCTTTAGCCTACAGGCCTAGAGTCTCTGTTATATTTTTTTTTGTGGAGCAGGACATTTGAAGGACTGTTTTGCTCATTTTGGTATAGTTTATCAGTTACTTTTTTTGTGTATGTCTCGTAGATTATCTGGCAGTCTCTGTGAAGCAGGAACCTAAGGGACTATCTCAGCTTGTTTTGTTAAAGTTTAGAGGTCACTTTTTTATGGATCCTGTGTGTTTAGTTTATATAGTATATCGTTAGGCAGTTGAGACAAAAACAGTTTTTTGTCTAGTGACTAACTTTTACCATAAAGAAAGTAAATTTTTTTTTAAACTTTATTTACTTATTTGCCTTGGTGTTTTGCCTGCAACTGGAACTACAGACAGTTGTTAGCTGCCATGTGGGTGCTGGGAATCAAACCCGGGTCCTCTTGGAAGAGCTGACGGTGCTCTTAACCGCTGAACCATCTCTCCAGCCCCAAAGAAAGTAAATTTTATATGGAGTTTTTTTGATGTCTATTTTTTTTTAAAGTAGATTTGTGTTGCTAGGAGCAGATTTGTCTCACTGTCTAGAAAAGTCCAAGTTTTTAAAATATTTTAAATGTCATATTTTGTAGATCTTTGAAGTGTTTGAAGATTATCTAGTTGAAATATATTTTGTATATCTAAAAGACTTAATTAACATGACTATAAGTTTAGTTATTATAGATGACTATTGGTCTGTATTTTTTAATTATACATTATAATTTTAAAGGAATTATATAAACATATTTTAAACAAGAGCAAAAATATATATAGTATAACAATTGACTTTAAACTTGTATCAGTAAATTAAAATTTACATTAATTTAAAATATTTAGAGATTAATAGCTGTTTTTGGATTAGTATAAATTTAATAATGTATTTTTAAAAATTATTTTCATATGTTTTTTTAGAAGGAGATTGACTGTGATTATTAACTATAATGAAAACAAACATAAATAATATTTTGGGAGTTTGGGCATAGCTTTTTATTATTATTTTTTGTTGAGTAGGGGAGCTGGCAATCTTATGAGGGTCTTGGGGCTGGATTATCTTAGTTGGCAGCGTGGAAGCTGATGTGGCCATCTCTTTTTATTAGAGATTTTTTTAAGGGGGTCTTTTTTGATCAAACTATATTAGCCTGGAAGCAGTCTATAGGTTTTTATCTTTTGTGAAAACAAAAGTAGAACTTCTTTTCAGAGTCAAGATAACCTTTAAATATATATGTCTGTTTAACTTGGCAGCCTTTATAATCAAATGTCTTTTGCAGTTGGCTCATTAACAACCAAAGTATAATGAGTAACAATGAAAAATAGGGTATTAAACAAAGGAGAAACATGGTCCAATTTGTTTAGCAATGGTTACTCCGGAGGTGAATGGCTGGATAGGTAAAGTCACTGGCCAAGTAAACCTGGCCAGTGAGTTTGATCCCTAGAAAGGGTTCCATAACACTGGGAAGAAGGAACCAGCTCCAAATTGTCCTTTAACTTTCACACATATGATGGCGTATATGATATGTGTGCCGATAGGTGTGTGGCTGCTTTTGAGGGGAAATCATATTTTAAGTTCTGAGCAGTTTTCGGACTTTCAGACAGAATTTGGAGCAGATTTTGATAACTGGTTTCTTTAAAAAGAATTAAGTTCATATATAAAAGTGGAATACCTAAATCATTTATGCAGCCTAATTATCTGTAATTTGAGAGAATTGTTTCTCTGTGTCCACTGAGAACTATATTAAGGGTGTTTAGCATGGTCTAGAGTATGTACACTTCCCTGAGGGATCTGCCTTGATTCTGGCTGATTGATGCTGCTGTGGTGTGACCAGTGACAAGCACTAGGTTCCTTTCTCAAAAGAGTCAGCTTTATTTTTTACTTTGGAAGTTTTTGTTTGTTTGTTTGTTTGTGCCCTTGTTAGTCTGGCAGCCCTAACTATAGCTCTGAGTTTCCCCATTACTTTTCCTTTTATATCATTTAAGTGTGATCCTTAGCCTCTACCTATAAAAGTCAAAAGTCATGAAAGATCATCTGGGTGTGCAGTTTAGCCCCATTCCCATCTTCACAGGAAAAGAAGGTTTGGTACATAGAAAGGGAAGAGATTGTTGAATGGAGAAGGAAAAGAAAAAAAGAAAGAATAGCTGTAAGCTGGGCCTGGTGATACATGCCTGTAACTCAGGAGGGTCAGAAGCTCAAGGCCTGGCTTGGCTGTTTAGTGAGTTTTCTGCCACCCTGGGCTACATGAGACACTGGAGTTTTTTGTTTGTTTGTTTGTTTTAAATAAGTTTTCAATATGACATGTTCCTTTAAAAGAAAAGCATGAAAGTGACAAAAAGCCTCTGAGAGGTGGTTACTCACACATGTCTAGGCTGTTACCTTGCTGTGAGATATTAAATTTTCTTTTTATACTTCTGTCTTTTTCCCAACTTGGAGAAGTTCTTGATGTGAGGCTTCCCAGTTGGTAGAACACACAACTCTTAATCTCAGGGTCGTGGGTGCCCCACATTGGGTGCTAGATATTACACAAATTTTACTTGGCATTATTAATAAAAGCCCAAAGCCAGGTATTGGAGGGAAAGCTGAAATATCAGAGAGACAGAGGAACAAGCCACGACCACTTCTCACCTCTCGACTTCTTACAAATCCTCAGCCTGAATGTCTCAGTCCTCTGCCAGAAGGGAATGGAGTCACAGGTGGAAGGCTAAACTCCTGCTACTTTCCAGCCAGCAATCTCACTTTCCTAGAGCTAGGATTAAAGGTGTGAGCCATCACTACCTGGCTCTATTTGTCCTTGAACTCACAGAAATCCAGAGGATCTCTGCCTCCCTGACCTCCAAGGCTTGTCTCTGTCCTCTGATTGTCAGACAAGCTTTATTAGATACACATTATATCACCACAGATATGCCCACACATCACACATTATATACACACATAATTTTTTAAAATGAGGAAACCGTTAAATGGTCACTTTATGAGCATTAATGAGCACAGTGTAGGGCAGTAACTAGAAATGGAACGAAACAGGTAAGCAAGCAATGGTAGGCTTTTCTAGAGCTCTGGAAGGTAGAATGATGTTAGGTATAGGCTTCCTCCTGGTAGTCTGAGATGGAGGTAAAGCTATGTGCAGAGATTTGTGTGAAGAACATGGCCTAGAACTGACTGCTCTATTTGGAGATTGAAGGAAAGCTCTGTGTTTGTGGGTATCATACATTTATTTTTGGCCATGTTGGGTGTGAAGTATTGTGGGACACTTATGTGGAGATGGGCAGGGGGTAGTTGGGTGTGTAGGGAAGAAAGGAACTTCAGTCTCCTTTCTCATGTCTAGGTGCTATGGTTGAGCATTAAGACATATGTAACTCTTCAGAGCACAGAACACCTCATTGCAAACTAAAACTGAGGTAATACTCCTAAATTTTGCTGAGGCAGGAGGATTGTGGGTTTGAGGCCAACTTGGCCTATGTGCAAGATCTTGCCTCAAAAAGACACAAAAGAAATTTGTTTACATTTCTCTAGGTTGATCGTACGAAAAAACCAGCAGTGAAGTTGCCTGATGATCATAGAATGAGATCTGAAAATACAGATCAGAGTGGAAGAGTTCTTCCTGATCGTTCCACCAAGCCAGTATTTCCCCCTTCGACTGCCATGTTAACAGATGAAGAAAAGGCCCGTGTTCATGAGGAAACTGCCCTTCTCATGGAGAAAAACAAACAAGAGAGGGAAATTTGGGAAAGGCAACAGAAAGAGAAGCTGAGGAGGGAGGAACAAGAGCATAAAGCTGGGAAGACACAGGACTTGGAAGAGCATGACATCAGTGAGAATCAGCCAAAGGATGGACTGGAGAAGAGGGATGGCAAACATACCACGACGGAAGAAAAAGAGCCCTCAGCAGACAGGGGCCAGGAAGCCACAGGAACCAAAAGACAAAGTAAGGGTGAACATGAAGCTTCTGACGCCAAGATGTCTGTGGACGGTAAAAGATGTCCCATGACAGGAGTGCAGAAGAAGCCAACAGATGTGTCTCCTGCATCTGTGTCAGGAGATCCGAATGCAAGCAAGGTAGGTAAAACCAGCAGTCAATGTATTTAAAGTGGCAGTACAGCCTTCCACAAGCAGGGTAGACATTCTTCACAGTGCTTTGAGGGATGGGATTGTCCTGACCCATGGGTATTTGCTCCCCTGCTCTCTTTTGAGGCCTGTGATGATGTACATTAAATAGTTGGTTGGCAATAGAATTTTTTTTGTCTGTAAAATGTGGTACCTATTTAGTTATTGCTAGAAATACTTATATTCATTTTGTATTGGTGTGTAACCTTCAAAAGACTAGGATAAAATACAATCTCATAACAGAGATGGTGCCAATAGGCTGTTAGTTTTTATCTACTTAGAATTGTAGTCAGTAACATCTATAGCCTGGCATTTATCTTTGCATACAATCATATTTTTGGTCAAGTCTGTGATTTTGTTTCTTACAGTACATTTTAAATCTGTTAATTTTTTCTTTACTTAACTGCATACTCAAAAAATTGATTGCCTAAATTTTTGATAGTATGTTCATGAAATGATAATTTATCTTCATTGTGCAGCTAGCAATATCCTTTTCTTTTGAATGCTCTAACAGCGAGAACACTAGCAGCTCATAGAAGTAAACAGAAAATAATTTGGGTAGCACAGAAATGATTTCTGTGGAAGCAAAGTTCTGCCTTTACAGAAAGAATGTCAGATTTCAAACAGTGCTTCAGATATATTTTCCAAATTAACAGTCCATATTAATACTGAGCTTAGGGAACATGTAGGGACCTCACTAGAGAACAAATGCTCCTACTAGCTGGGTGTGCTGCACATGCCTTGTAGCCTCAGCTCACTCAGAGTGTGTTACTTATGTCCACGAGTCGACTCTGAGAGGAAAGCACAGAATACAGCCCCTGTGTGAAACTCTTCACTTATAACTAAAGAAATAAAGTTCTTATTAAGATACAATTTAAATGTTTCCGAACTCTCAAGATGTGCCAAACCTTCCCCCTCATTTCTTATTCATAGTGGTAGTCCCATTAGGTGGAGAATTTGCAGGTGAAACTGAGCTCAGAGGATGTTGTTAGCCTAAAATTCTATAGGTAAAATTTGAAAACTTCTTTTCCCCCTTCCTGAACTAGAGAAACAGTCTTTAGAACTTAACACTTTGATGTTTGTGGAGTCATTTGTAGTACCATACATAGCCTTACAGCCTAACTGGCCCTCAGATTATGACATAATTCACATTGTATTTTATATGCTTTTAGAACTAGAAGCAGTAGAAGCAAAATATGTTAATATGCTGTAAGAGACCATTCAGGGCTTTCATAGGAGTTTCAGGCCAGCTTGGGCTACAGTGTGAGACTGTCACAAAATAGACACACAAGGTAAAATCAAAATGGATTCTTTGAAGCCTGGCAGGGGTCATATCTTTAATTCCAGCACTCAGTAGGCAGAGGCAGGTGGATCTCTATGGGTTTTCAGAGTGAGTTCAAGGCCATCCTGGTCAACAGAGGGAGGACAGCCAGGACCACACAAGAGAAACGCTGTCTCAAAAACACAAGTGAACAAACAAAAAGGAATTCTTTGAAAGAAACTGATGTAAAATGGACTTTGGGGCTGGTAAAGTGGGACGGCTCTGCAGATTTTTGGGTTTTTTTTTTTTTTTTTTTTTTTTTTTTTTGACTCTTCAGTGTATACTTTAAATTCGAGAAGTGAATGGAAGTTTTTAATTGGAATGTCAGATTATTGTATTATTGTTTTTCGAACTAGGCTCAACGAGAACCTTTGACAAGAGCTCGAAGTGAAGAAATGGGGAGGATTGTACCAGGACTGCCTTCAGGCTGGGCCAAGGTAAAAGTCAGAGTTCAACTGAAATACAAGTTACTTTGTTTTAAAAGTACTGTTCGGTAGTTGTCAACTTTGCTTTGTTATGGAGAATGTGAACTCTTCCTCATGACTGCAGGGGGACGTCTCCTAATATCCATCCTCAGGGGCTGGCTGTCACATATGAGCACCTGGCAGTAGAATTTTGAAGTTTAATATTCCCTGAAATCAAGCCTAAATTTCTTTGAAAGTGCAAAATGATTATCACTTTTATTCATATTACTTTAGGGACTAAAGTAGTTGATGGAGTTTGTGCTTAGCAAATTCAAGGCTCTAGCTTTAATCCTTGGCACACGTGGGCTTTAATGTTGCAGTGGGGTGTCACTTTAATGACTTCTGTGCTTATCTGATTTTTTTTTTAACTTTTCCTTTGTTTTCGTTTTTTTTCCCCAAGTTTCTTGATCCAATCACTGGAACCTTTCGTTACTATCATTCCCCCACCAACACGGTTCATATGTATCCACCTGAAATGGCTCCTTCTTCGGCACCTCCTTCTGCCCCTCCTGCTCACAAAGTCAAGCCCCAGATCCCTGCAGAGCGGGACAGGGAGCCATCCAAACTGAAGCGCTCCTACTCCTCCCCGGACATCACCCAGGCCCTGCAGGAGGAAGAAAGGAGGAGGCCAGCGGTGACCCCGGCAGTCAACCGGGAGAACAAGTAAGTGCTCCCAGTTCTAAAACTAAGATAGTGTCAGCAGATTAGGCCTGTCTAAATGTCACGCACCAAACAAGGGTTACAGTCTCACAGGATTCTGATGTTAGCATAGAAAGAAAAATAAGAAGCAAATAAGATGTCCTTGGCTTTCCCCCCAAATGCTAACTCAATGCATGAGAAGATTAATGAATTTTGTATTGAGGTAGACATGAAAGTGTTACATATTATTACAGCACTTATACAGCATCATGCCCCAGGCATTCACTCATCTTTCATAGATCATAATTTTGAATTGTATTAACGAAAAAAATGTAGGTGTGTTTGTGTGTGAGGGTAAAAGAGATTTTAGTTCTCAGATGTACTATGTGGGCCCTGGGGCTTGAACCCAGGTCATCAGGTTGGCTACCAGCCTTTAGCCACTGTGTTGGCAATGTCACAGTGCTCAGTTCTCAGCCTTGGCTCTCTCAACCAGTCATGGAGGAGCATAGTCTCCTTTAGTGTTCTCATCTCTGCTTACAGGGCGATCAGCAGGTTTCAGTTTCTCAAAGTAGCATTTCTTTACCTGTGTCTCTCCTCACTCTGGGGGCGGGGCTGGAAATGCCTTTCCTGTCCATGGCTTCTGGACTGGGTTATAGCTCAGTTGGCAGAATGCTTGCTTAATGTGCCCAAATCCTGACTTTGGTCTCTAACCTGTATATAAACCAGCCGTGGAGAGGTATACCTACAAGAACAGCACTCAGGAAATGGAGACACCAGGGGTAGAAGTTGAAGGTCATCCTCAGCCACATAACAAGTTTGAGGACAGTGTGGGCTACATGAGACCCTGCCTCAAAAATCAAAAGCAAGAACATATTGATTGTTTTCTGTATCTAGAGACTTAACCAATAAGGGATCAAAAATAACTGAGTGGGGACTCTAGAAGTACTGAACACAGACATATGTTTGTTCTTATTTTTTAACACACCATAACAGCTTTTTACGTTGTACAAGATATTATGAATAATCAGAAGTGGCTTAAAGGAAACAGGTGTGCACATAGCATTTTGTGTCAGGCATGGAATGTCCTTGTTTACTGTTACTGTAGGGGTCTGAGCTACTGGTTTTGTCTATGTATAAATAAGTGACTTGGGTTTTTTCATGTATTATATGCTATTTGCTAATTACTAAGAGTTTTCAGTTTATTTTTTCTGACACATCGCAAAGAAATTATTAGTCACTTTCCTGAGACTTCACCTTTGCCAGGTAAAGACCTATTTGAAAGAGCTTTTGGAATTAGTGCAATTCAGGTGTTAGAAATCTTTACGTTATAATATTTTTGAAGTTCATTAATTTGGAAACTCATATATAGTTCTTGTATTTTTTATAAAAGGACCCATGAATAGAGTATATAGAGAGAATTGGGGTAGATTGGTATGTTTTCCATTTACCACTCACAGGTAAGGAAACACTCAAGGGAATGTCCACTAGTCAGGTTACTTCACTGCCATGCTCTGAATACATGCACAGGAGCCAGGGGGTACTCAACCCAGCAGTGCCTCTTTCTGTCCAGAATAGCTGTAATTTTTAGTGAATTAAGCATGCCATATGTGTGTGGCTTAGTGGGTGCAGGCATAGTTAGGTAAGAATACCTAGGTCTTTGCTCATTTGAGGCCTGTTTTATAATTATTATATATTTTCATCTTATTTGTATATAATTTATTTTATTTTCAAGAGTGTAAGTGTCTGCATCTTTATTTTTAAATATTTATATTTTATGTGTAGCTTTGTGTGTGTGTGTGTGTGTGTGTATGTTATATATGTCTGTTTTACCATGTGCCCTTGGAGTTACAAATGATTGTGATCCACCTGTGGGTACTGGGAATCAAACCCAGACCTACTGGAAGAGCAGCACTATAGCCATCTCTGCAGCTCCCTCTTTAATTCTTAAATGTATACTGTCTACTACAGTGTAAATGCTGCACAAATACAGCACTGAAATAGTGACAAGAAAAATGTCTGAACACACTCAATTCAGACACTGTCCTCCCCCCCAAATTCTCAGTCTCCCCACCGCTTCCTTCTGGCTCAGTCACCCTTCCATGTCTCAGATGTTCTGTTGCTCTCCCCAGCTTCCTTTCCTGAAAGTTTTTGTTTTCTTCTCTAGTGGGCTTCTTTGTCCTCACTTCTACTGCCACTTAAACATACTATTTAATGTTTAGGAGTTATGAACTACGTATAAGAGAAAACCTACATATTTGTCCTTCTATAATTAATGTATAATTTACAAGCTATATGATTTTATTGTATTTAATTCTCTAATATTATGGTCAAATTAAGAGTATTTTATAATGCCAACCTCTCCGGGTTACTTGGAGAAGGTTGAAAAAGCTGTCTCCCATTGGGCAGTAGCTCAGTCCATACAAGCTAGAGGTCCTCTTAGGCCACCTGTAGAACCAAGAATTCACGGAAGTTGTAGGCATGTATTTCATGTATTTCTAACTCTAGGATTAGAGTTAAACTAATTGATAAATGTCTTAGAGAACACAGCAGTTTAGTGTGTGGATTGTGAACAAAATTATCATGGCACAGCTGCTCCAGTAGCCTGCCACCTTCATTGTGGACTCAAGGAGAGATGCTCTGCATAAGGCATCTTGTTCTTTCTTCCTTAGGCCTAAAGCTGAGATCTCCAGGCTTTCTGCTTCTCAGATTCGGAACCTCAATCCTGTTTTTGGAGGGTCTGGACCAGCTCTTACTGGACTTCGTAATTTGGGAAATACTTGTTACATGAACTCAATATTGCAGTGCCTGTGCAATGCTCCACATTTAGCTGATTATTTCAACAGAAACTGCTACCAGGATGATATCAACAGGTAAAGGAACATTTTACTTCTGCAGTACACTGGTGAAAAGGTAATCCAACCATAATTTCTGTCTACCTTACTCTGCTTTGTACTGATATAACAAAGAACCCAAGACTAGGTATTTTTTTTTTTTTAATAAAAGAACTTTAATTTTTAAAATTTGTGTGTCTGAGTGTGTATATGTGCAAAATAGGCCACACATATAGAGGTCGGAGGACAGCTCTCAGGAATTGGCTTCCTCTAATAAAATCTCCAGGATCCAGTCAGGTTGTCAGCTCACATGGTGGGAACCTTTACCTGCTGAGCTCATTTCCTCATAGTTGTAGAGATTGAGAATCCTAGACGAGCTTGTCAGTATCTCATCTGTGCTGTCCCAGTGAAGCAGTAGGTGGAAGGGTACAGGTGAGCCCCTTCGTTATGCCCTTTTTCAGCAAGCTCAGTCCCAGTCATTAGGTCATGTCCTTGCCTGTCACTTGTGTATTTATGCATATGTCTTTACTAGTAGTATGTACATATGTGAATATAGGTATCTGAGGAGTCTAGAAGAGAACTCTAGATTCCCTGGTACTAGAGTTACGGTTGTGAGCAGCCACCATCTGGGTGCTAGAAATCAAACCTGGGTCTTCTGCAAGAGCAACAGTTTCTCTTAACTAACATTATGGCATCTCTCTAGCCCCGTAAAGGCCTATCCCTAGTCTGTGCACAATACCTAAATTTTGAAAGAACATACTCAGACTCTAGCACTTACCACTCAGCTTCAGAGGAGTCAAGTTAGTAAAAGAAAATTATCTTTATTTGCAAGAATATTAGGTAGTTATCCCAGCTTTGGTCATAAGGGATGGACAAGATGGCAGATACTATCAGGGTTATAGCTTCCATTCTTGACTGTAGCCTGTTGGTGAGTGTGAGGAGCAGGGCTTACAGCCAGGATAAGGAAATGAGTTGAGGACCACAGCAAAGTCAGGTTCAGACATAGTTGATCCAGGCCTGTAGGTGAGTGATTTCTTTGTGTGTTAATGTGTGTGGTTATGTGCTGATACCAAGAACCCACTATAACTTTAAAATCTTTTTCCTTTATTTGCACAGGTCAAATTTGTTGGGGCATAAAGGTGAAGTGGCAGAAGAATTTGGTATAATCATGAAAGCACTGTGGACAGGGCAGTATAGATACATCAGTCCAAAAGACTTTAAAGTCACCATTGGAAAGATTAATGACCAGTTTGCAGGATCCAGCCAGCAAGATTCACAGGAATTGCTTCTGTTCCTCATGGATGGCCTCCACGAAGATCTAAATAAGGTAAGGGCTCTCCTAAGCTCTGCTTGATTCCATCTCCCTCCATTGCACTTTAAATCCCCATTCACCAGTGATCCTTCTTCAGATGTGTTTGCTGAGCCCCAGAGCAAAATTGAATGCTTGCATTTATAGAATGAAACATGCTGGGACTGGATCCCTTATGTCAACATAACATTTATTTTTATTTTCTATATACCCATATTTCCTGAAGTGAATTTTTTACAATATTCTTGAATAATTTTTTTAATGATATTTTTTTTCTCATTGAGTATAATTTTTCACTTGTGGCAGCATGCCATGTTTTGGATTCTTAGATTAGAAATGTGCAACCCAGATTTGAAAAGTAGTGTATGGTTATTTACTCAAATACAAATAGAAAATATTGAACAATTTACAAATGGTAAAAGATCTGATTCATAAGAGGTATTTTTATGATTCTCATGCTTATGAAAGCAAACTATAGTCTGAACATCTTTGTGTTTTTTTAATGATTTATTTATTATATATACAGTATACAGAAGAGGGTACTAGTTGTCATTACAGATGGTTGTGAGCTACCATGTGGTTGCTGAGAATTGAACTCAGGACCTCTGGAATCAGTGTTCTTAACCTGTGAGCCATGTTTTCAGCCCCCCCTCTTTGTTCTTTATGTGTTATTGAATATTTATGTGTGTGTGATACTTATGTTCTTAGACTTATTTTCCAAAATAATTGCTCTGTATAACCAAGTGGTGCATGTAAATAACATTGATTAAGGAAGCATTTTCACACATAAAGACTGCCTCCATCTGTACACAGCTCCTTTTAGTACCACACTGAACATAAATATAAAAATTCAAGCTATTATAGTGGCTCATACCTAAGGCAGGAAGGTTGTTACTTCAGGTACAGCCTGAGCTACTTAGGAAGATATCTCAAGTGGTCAGGTGTGTGTAAATTCATGAGCCTATAACAATGAAATTGCATCTGTTAAATTTTTAACTCTAATGCCTAGTTACATGAGATGTCTTCTCTTGAGTACCATGCTTTTGGTGCTAGAAGGTGGCCCAGCTGGTCTAATGGCACCACCAAAGCCATGTCTGGTGACCTAAGTTTGATCCTCAAAATAAAACTAAAGGAGGCAAGAGAACCAGCTTCACAGAATGGTTCTCTGGCTCCCTCGTGTACCTTGACATATGTGCATATATACATATCATACACATACATACCTTCAAGAACAGTAATATCTGTTTTAAAATGACATTGAGGCATGAATTCTAGTTGTTATTAAATGAAAACTCAAACCCAGATATTGGGGGAAAGGCTGGAATATCAGAGAGAGGAAACAGACCACAGTCAATTCTCACCCAGCCAACTTCTCAGGGTAAAAGCTATCATCCAGAGTCCTCAGCCTGCCACGTCACTTCTACAGAATCTCCCACTGTCTGCCTATTCATCCTTACCCCAGTTCTTTCACTTCCAGGTTCAACTCTGCATCATATTCTAGAGTTAAGATTAAAGACGTGAGCTACTCCTGTTTGGTAGTTAGACCTTGAACTCACAGAAATACCCAAAGATCTCTCTCTGTCTCTGGAGTTATGGGATTAAGGGCGTAGGTTAGCACTCTCTGACCCTCTTGACTTACCTGTGGATGGATCTATTCTCTGATATTCCAGACTGATTTTTATTAAATATAAAATAAGCCACAATTGACTTAAAATGTTATCAGTATCTATTACGTATAATAATGGGCTTCATTATGACATGTTTATACATTTACATAATATATATTTTTTAAAGTTTGTTTATTTATTTATTTATTTGTCTTGATGTTTGCCTGGAACTGAAACTACAGACAGTTGTGAGTTGCCTTGTGGGTGCTGGGAATTGAACTCAGGACCTCTGGAAAAGCAGTCAGTGCTCTTAACCGCTGAGCCATCTCTCCAGCCCCCTACATTTACATAATATATTTAAAGTATTTCTACCCCACTTTACTCTCTCTTGTACCCCTCCTGTTCTGGCTAATTTCCTTCCTCCTTTCATACTTTCTGTTTTTGTAACTCACTAAGTTTCATTAATGATAATCATGAAGTATGAACAAAGTTTGTTTATTGGAAGATGTGTACTTCAGTGGTATATCACTGAAGAGAATGTCTCTTCTTCTACAGTTACTCAGTCATTAACTGTAAATCCTCAGGGGAGTCATGGGGACACATGCACACTTTTCCCTTCCATGGTCCTGGCCTAGTCTTGCTCAGATCTGATATGGACAATCAAAGCTGCTGTGAGCTTACGAGTGTAAACAGTTATGTCCTGCACACCTCTCCCCTCCCCTCCCCTCCCCTTCCCCTTCCACTATTCCTCCAGAACTTTAGTTTGGGCGATATATGTGTTCCATTAATGCTGGGCATTCAGCAGTTGTTTATTCTCCATACATGACCATGACAATCACCACTGTCCCTGCAAAAGTACCTTCTGCTCTTGAAGCAAAATTGAGAAGCTTTAACTCAATAGGTCAGTCTACACTTCAGGTCTTATACACTTTGAATAAAATTATGTTCAGAAGTTGTAATAAAGGCCAGGCATGGTGGCACATACCTTTAATCATAACACTTGGGAGGCAGAGGCAGGCGTAGTTCTCTGGAAGTTCAAAGCCAGCCAGGTACACATAACAGAATTCTAGGACAGCCAGAGCTACATAGTGACACCCTGTCTCAGAACAGAACAAATAAGAAGTCACATCCTTTCAATAAAGTGGGTTTTGGTTGGTAGAATTAATTTTTTTTGTGCTACTTACTGAGATCAGAACTCGTTATTGTCACTAAATGAGTAAAATGTTATTTAGAGTTATTTCTTGAATTTCATATTTAACTGCCAAAACCAGACGCTGAGATCCCAGCAGAACTGAGTTGTTCTCGTTCCTAGGCTGACAACCGGAAGAGGCATAAGGAAGAGAACAACGACCACCTCGATGACTTGAAAGCGGCAGAGCATGCTTGGCAGAAGCACAAGCAGCTCAATGAGTCCATTATTGTTGCACTTTTTCAGGGTCAGTTCAAATCCACAGTGCAGTGCCTCACCTGTCACAAAAAGTCTCGGACATTTGAGGCTTTCATGTATTTGTCTTTGCCACTAGCATCCACAAGTAAATGCACATTACAGGTGAGTTTGAGATGAAGAGAAAAATGTGTTGATAGAAGTGTTATTTGTGTATACATAGAAGTGTTGCCTCATCCCGACAAGAAAATCGGTGAGTTACATTCTAGCCCTTCCTTGGGAATTTTTGTTTATTATAATCTTACTGTTTTATGAATGTGAGTGTGTTGCCAATTTGTGTCTGTGCACCAGCTGCATGGAGGGCCACAGAGAGCAGAAGAAGACATTAGATTCCCTGGAGTTGGTGAGTGTGAACTGCCATGTGGGTGCTGGGAACTGAATAAGTTCCCTTAACTGCTGAGCCATTTCCTTGCCATGGGTCTTGCCATGTAGCTCAGACTGGCCTTGAACTCAAGTTGTTCCGTCTTCGATTCTCCGGGGCTGGGAGTAGGCACGGTCAGCAGGTGCAGCCAGCAATTTGTTGGCAGTATTGAACACAGAGCTGTGTGAACACTGGAGAAGAACTCCATCTCTCAGCCAAACCCCCCTCTAGAAAAAATCCTGTTTTTGACAAGTTTTTTTTCTTTAAGAAATGATTAAATCCATTTTACCTATCAACCACAGATCCTCCTCTCATCTCTCCCGCTCCCTGTATCCCTCTTCCCCTGCACCATCCCCATCCCATCCCCCGTGGGGGGGCACCAAAGCCTGGCACATTCAGCTGAAGCAGGACCAAGTCTCTCCTCCGTACATAAAGGCTGAGCAAGGTGTCCCACCCTAGACTATTAATGGACTCCACAAATCCAGTTCATGCACCAGGGATAAATGCTGATCTCATTTCCCAGGGCCCCTTAAACAGTCCAAGTTACACAACTGTCCCCCAAAAGCAGAGGGCCTAATCCGGTCCCATACAGGCTTTACAGCCGTCAGTCTAAAGTTCATGAGCTCCCACTGTTCTTGACCCCTCCATGCTCATGTAATCCCTCTCTCCTCTCTTTGACTGGACTCCCAAAGCTTGGCCTGGTGCTTGGCTGTGGATCTCTACATCTGCTTCCATCAGTTACTGGATGAAGGCTCTATGATCTGGTTACCAGGGTAGGCTAGTTCAGGTACCCTCTCCACTATTGCCAGTAGTCTAAGCTGGGGTCATCCTTGTGGATCCCTGGGATTTCCTAGCACCCAGGTTTCTCCCTAACCCCATGATGTCTCCCTCTATCAAGATCTCTTCATTGCTTTCCCTCTCCACCCCTCTTCCAGCTCTTCCTTCCCGTACCCTCATGTTCTCATCCCCCACCTCCAGTTTACTCTGGAGATTTTGTCTGTTTCCCCTTCCCAGAACGATCTGTGTGTCCCTCTTAGGGTCCTCCTTGTTAACTAGCTTCTCTGGAGTTGTGGGTTGTAGTCTGGGTATTCTCTGCTTTACATCTTGTATTCATTTATGAGTGAGTACATGCCATGTTTGTCTTTTTGGGTCCAGGTTACTTCACTCGGGATGATTTTTTTTTTTAGTTCCATCCAATTTGCCTGTAAATTTCATAATGTTATTGTTTTTTACAACTGAGAGTAAATATACCAGAATAATTTATCCATTCTTCAGTTGAGGGACATTAAGGTTGTATGTGTGTGTATGTGTGTATATATATGTGTGTGTATATATATATGTGTGTGTGTGTGTATATATATACATATATATATATATTGCTATGAACATAGTTGAGCAAATGTTCTTTAGTATGATTGAGCATCTCTTAGGTATATGCCCAATAGTGGTATCACTGGGTCTTGAGGTAGATTGATTCCCAATTTTCTGAGAAATCCCCGTACTGATCTCTTTCTTTCTTCCTTCCTTCCTTCCTCTTTCCTTCCTTCCTTCCTTCCTTCCTTTCTTTCTTTCTTTTTAAAATGTGAATTGGTGTTTTGCCTGCATGTATAACTGTGTAAGGGTGTTAGATCTTGAAATTACAGACAGTTGGTAGCTGCTGTGTGGATGCTGGGAATCAAGCTCAGGTATTCTGGAAGAACAGTCAGTGCTCTTAACTGCTCCAGCCCAAGAAATCACCATACTGATTTCTAAAGTGGCTGTTCAAGTTTGCATTCCCACCAGCAGTGAAGGAGTGTTCCCCTTTTTCCACATTCTCTCCAACATAGGCTGTCCTTATTGTGTTTTTCTTAGTCATTCTGACAGGTGTAAGATGCTATCTCAGAGTCATTTTGATTTGCCTTTACTTGAAGGCTAAGGATGTTTAACACTTCCTTTGGTGTCTTTCAGCCATTTGATATTCTTCTCCTGAGAATTCTGTTTAGATCTGTAGCTCATTTTTTTAATTGGATTATTTGAGGTTTTTTTATATCTAGTGTCTTGAGTTCTTTTTATATTTTGTAGAACAGCCCTCTGTTGGATGTGGAGTTGGTAAAGATTCTTTCCCATTCTGTAGGTTGCCATTTTGTCTTCTTGTTGACTATGTCCTTTGTTTCTCAGTTTTAGGAGGTTTCATTTATTAATTTTTGCTTTCAGTTTCTGTGCTGCTGGTATTATATTTAGGAAGTGGTCTCCTGTGCCAATGCATTCAATGTTACTTCCTAGTTTCTTTTCTTTCAGATTCAGTGTAACTAGATTCATTTTGAAGTCTTGGAGTTTTATGCATGACGATAGATTATGGATCTATTTGCAATCTGGATAAATAGGAGGGCTACTGATTCTTTTAAGTTAGTCTTGTATCCCACCACATTCCTGAATGTGTTTACCAGCTGTAGGGTCACTTACATATACTATCATATCATCTGCAAATAGCAAAAACTTGACTTGTATTCCAATTTGTATCCCTTTGATTTCCTTTTGTTGTCTTATTGCTCTAGCTAGAACATCAAGTACAATATTGAATAGATATGGGGAGAGTGGAACAGCCTTGTCTTATTCCTGATTTTAGTAGAATCGCTTTAAATTTCTCTCCACTTAATTTGATGTTGGCTGTCAGCTAGCTGTAAATTGCCTTTATTATATTTAGGTATGTTCTTTGTATTTCTGATTTCTCCAAGGCCTTTATCATGAAGGAGTGTCAGATTTTATCAAAGAGTTTTTCATTATCAAATGAGATAATCATGTAGGGTTTTTTTTTTTTCTTTCAGTTTGTTTATATGGTGGATTACATTGACAGATTTTCATATGTTGAACCACTCCTACATCTCTGGGATGAAGCCCAGCCTACTTGATTATAGTGGATGATTTTTTTGGGGGGGGGGTGTTCTTGGATTCAGTTTGCCAGTATTTTAGTGAATTATTTTTGTATCAATATTCATGAGGGAGATTGGTCTGTAGTTCTCTTTGCTGCATCTTCGTGTGGTTCAGGTATCAGGGTAACTTTAGCTGCATAAAAAGTTTGGCAATATTCCTATTGTGTGAATCAATTTGAGGAGTATTGGTATTAACTCTTTATTGAAATTCTGCTACAGTTCTGTGCCCTAGTCCTTTTTGTTGTTGTTGTTGTTGTTGGTTTGGAAACTTTTAATGACTTTCTATTTCCTTAGGGGTTATGGGTCTATTTAAATTGTTTATCTGGTTTTGATTTAATTTTGGTATGTGGTACCTATCCAGAAAATTGTCCCTTTCTTTTAGATTTTTCCAATTTTGTGGTGTTCAAATTTTTGAAGTATAACCTGATGGTTTTCTGGATTTCCTCTGTGTCTGTTGTTATGTTTCCTTTTTTGCTTCTGATTTTGTTAATTTGGATATTCTTTCTCTGCCTTTTGGTTAGCTTGGGTAACAGTTTGTCTATCTTGTTGATTTTTCTCAAAGAACAAACTATATTGTTCTTTGTTTCTATTTTAATGATTTCAGCCTTCAATTTGATTATTTCCTACCTTCTCTTTCTCCTGCATGAGTTTATTTCCTTTTTTTTCTAGAGCTTTCAGAAGTGCTATTAAGTTGCTAGTGTGAGATGTCTTCTACTTCTTTTGTAGGCACCTAGTGCTGCGAAAGAACCTTGCTCTTAGCACTGCTCTCAGTGTCCCATAAGTTTGGGTATGTTGTTTTCATTGAATTCTAGGAAGTCTTTAATTTCTTTCTTATTTTTTCCTTGACCCAGTGGTGCTTTCATTAAGCATTATTTAATTTCCACGAGTCTGTAGGCTCTCTGTAATTTGCATTGTCATTGAAGTCTAACTTTAAGCTATGGCGACCTGATAAGATACGGGGAGCTATTGTAGTTTTTTTGTATCTGTTTGGCTTTGCTTTGTGACTGGTTATTTGGTCAGTTTTAGAGAAGGTTCCTTGAGGTGCTGAGGAAAAGATATATTCTTTTGTGTCTGGCAGAACGTTCTGTAGACGTCTATCAAGTTCCTTTGTGTCATAACATCTCTCAGCTCTCTTACTTCTCTGTTAAATTTCTGTCCAGCAGACCTGTCCACTGGTGAGAGTAGGTGTTGAAGTCTCCCACTATTAGTGTGTAGGTTTAATGTGCAATTTAAGCTGTAGCAATTAAATTTCTTTTACAAATGTGGGTGCCCTTCTATTGGGGGCATAAATGTTCAGGATTGAGATTTCATCAGGATTTTCCCTGTAATGAATATGAAATGTCCATCTCGATCTCTTCGATTAATTTTAGTTTGAAGTCTATTTTGTTAGATATTAGGATAACTACACCAGTTTGCTTCTTAAGTCCATTGATTTTCCTAACCCTTTACTCTGAGGGCGTGTCTGTCTGTGAAGTTGAGGTGTATTTCTTGTATGCATTAGAAGGATGGATCCTGTTTTTGTATCCATTGTGTTAGTCTGTGTCTTGGGGAACAGGAAGAGGAGCCCAGTCTGTTTGGTGTTCTGTAAGCTTCTTGTATCTTCATAGGTATTTTCTTCCTTAGGTTTGGAAAGTTTTCTTCTATGATTTTTGTTGGATATATTTTCTGTGCCTTTGAGCTGGTATTCCTCTTCATCTTCTATCCCTGTTATTCTCAAGTTTGGTCTTTCATGTTGTTCCAGATTTGTGCTATGATTTTTTTGACTTTAATGTTTTCTTTGACCAACAAATCTATTTTCTCTATTGTATCTTCAACACCATTTTTCTCTTCCATCTCTTGCATTCTGTTGGTGATGCTTGCATCTGTAGTTCCTGCTTGTTTACTCAGATTTTCCATCTCATCATTTACTCAGTTTGTGTTTTCTTTATCTTTATTGCCTCTATTTCAATTTTCATGTCTTGAACTGTTTCTTTCACCTGTTTGCTTTTTCTTGGCTTTCTCTAAGGGATTTATTTTATTTATTTATTTATTTATTTATTTATTTATTTATTTATTTATTTATTTATTTGCCTTGGTGTTTTGCCTGGAAATGGAACTACAGACAGTTGTTAGCTACCATGTGGGTGCTGGGAATCGAACCCAGGTCCTCTGGAAGAGCAGATGGTGCTCTTAACCACTGAGCCATCTCTCCAGCCCCCAGGGGATTTATTTTTTTCTTTAAAGGAACTTTGCATTTCCCCTTTAAGGCTGTCTATCATCTTCATAATGTTATTTTTAAGGTCATTTTCTTCTGCTGCTTCTACACTGGAATGTTCAGGTCTTGCTATTGCAGAATCGCTAGGTTCTGGTGGTGCCATGTTGTTCTTTATATAGTTGAGTGTATTCTTCACTGGTGTCTACCATCTCTTCCTCCAATTGGTGCAAGTGGTGTCTGTGTCACAGGGAGCTGTTCTTAGTCCAATAGACAGCTCTTGGTGCAATTGGAGTTCTTGGTGTATTGGTCTAATCAGAGCTAGTAGAGTCTGTATCTCAGGGAATACTTGAGGTCTCTTGGAGATGGGTGGGTTTAGGAGATAGAGTGGGGCTTGTATTCTACAGGGCTCGATGAGGGGTGGTGATGTGCACACCAGCGTGTTGGCCTGCAACTGGAGCTGGGATGGGTGGGAATTGAGGGGCATGAGTTGTGCCCTGCTGCCCAGGGCCTAGAGTCTGGGAGGAGGGTCACTCACCTATTGTAATTGGAGCTACTTTTGAGAAGTTTTGAAAGCTAACTTAGGAAGTTGTATTTGGCATTAACCTAGATCTACTTTTTTCTCCCTAATTTATTTATTTTTATTTTATGTGTATTGGTGGTTTGCCATGAGTGTCAGGTCCCTGGAACCAGAGTTACAGATAGTTGTGAGCTGACATGTGGGTGCTGGGAATTGAACCTGGGTCCTCTGGAAAAGCAGTCAGTGCTCTTATATACTGAGCCATCTCTCCAGCTCTAGATTTACTTTTTTCTAAGTACTTTACTCGGTGATCAGACATACTGGTTTCCAAATGACAGCAAGATAACTAATAGACTGGCTTGTGTTGACACCTCCAGTCTTTACTTCCTCCAGAAAGTTAACCATGGTCTACCAGACCCAGGACAGAGGTCCTTGTGTGTGCTGTGCTCACCCTCTGCACACATCCCTCCTTATTGCAGACACTTACTTCATCTTCTGGAGGAATCTCTGTATCTGCAGCACTCCTACTGCCAGGAGGAAGTGAGTCACTGAGTATGCACAGTGTGTTTTTTTCCACTAGGACTGCCTTAGATTATTTTCCAAAGAAGAAAAGCTTACGGATAACAACAGATTTTACTGCAGCCATTGCCGAGCTCGGCGGGACTCTCTAAAGAAGATAGAAATTTGGAAATTGCCGCCTGTGCTGTTGGTACACCTGAAACGGTAAAGCTTCTACCTGTGTACTAGCAATTGTTGGAGGAACTGCAATGTCTATATAATTTACATGTTCTGTATTATTGGTTTTTAAGGAAACTGAATGAAGTGACAGTTGCTGGTAAATATAATAGCAGAATAACAGTTCTTATGTCATTCTATGTGGTTCTATTTCTTAAAAAGCTAATAGAACTTAATTACTATTGCATTTCACATAACAAAGTTTTAAGTCACAGCAAGTGAAATGTTACATAGTATAATTCCAAAACAGATTAGCAGAGAAAGATTAACATTCAAATGCTGGAGAGATGGCTCAGTGTTAAGCCTGGCTCCTCTTCCAGAAGACCCAGGTTCAACTCCTAGCACACACATGGCAGCTCACAACTGCCTGTAACTCGAGTTCCAGAGGATCTAATGTCCTCTTGTAACATCTTTGAGCACTAAGCACACATGTGGTACATAGATACACATCTATACACATAAATTATTTTTTAATTAATATTCAAATTATAAACCGTAAAAAAACTAATTTAATCAAGTGTGATGTGGTGGCATTTCAACTTTTAAGAAATGGAAACAAGATGACCAAGAGTTCAAGGCCAGCCTGGGCTTCATGAGACCTTTGTATAAAAAATAATAATAATAATAATAATAATAATAATAATAATAATAATAATAATATGAAAGATCATGTATTGCATGAGTTTTATTTGGTATTATAATAAAAGCCTGGAAAAGTTTTTTGGTAGAATAAAATCTATTGGGGAAAACCTGAAATATCAGAGACAAGGAGCAAACCCCAGCCAGTTCTCACCCAGCCAACTCTTCAGGCCTCTCTCTCTCTACGACTCCAAGCTTCTCTGTCCATAGCCAGCAAGGGCAGTGGCAGGGGAAGCTGTGCTCCATCCTCCCCTTCCTCCCCAGCTACCTGACTTCCTGGTTCAACTTTCCTAGGATTAAAGGTGTGGGTCACCTCTCCCTGATCTTGACTCTGGGTGGCTCTGTCCTCTGATTCCAGAACATTTTTATTAAATACACAATATATCTCCGAAGTCATGTTGTAAAAAGCCCCCCAAAAACAGTGCATGAGTGCCGGGCATGGGTGCCCTAGCTCATGTCTGGAGGTCAGAGGACACCTACCTGGTAGAGGACTAAAGTCAAGTGGTCAGGGCTGCACATGACTGCTGCTTTATCCTGCTGAGCCATCTCACCAGCCCAAAAGGAATTTTTAAGTGTGGGGGGGAAGAAGTCATGTTTCTTTTGGGGGGGTTGTTATTCTGTTTTTTTCTAAGACAGGATTTCTCTGTGTTGCTGTGGCTATCCTGGAATTTACTTTGTAGTTCAAGCTGGTCTTGAACTCACAGAGATCCACCTCCTGAAAGTGCTAAGTGCAAGCATTCTTGTCTTGAGTCTGAGTGGAAGGACAGGGTCCCACACGGCAGAGCTCTGTAGTCTGTCCATAACCCACTTAGGAAGTTATGCTTTTCTATTTAGGAACAGGCTCTTACCTATATACCTCAGGGCAGCCATGACTCAATTTTCCTTCCCTTAACCCAGGTGCATACCATCACTCCCAGCCTGAATCCTAACATCTCATCTTTGTTGTGAAGTAGTATATTTTCTTTTGTAGCAAGTATTTATATTGGGTTATTGGAGACATAGCCAATTGCTTATATCGGTTTCAACATTGAGATACTCAGTTTTTGTAGGTTATAGTTAGTTTTGACAAGTGTCAGCTGTCACTTGGAGAGTTGTAGCAATAATTGTGTTTTTAAGTGAGTATAGATTTGTTTTGTTAAAAGTTCTAGTACCAAAGGCTCAAAAGCAACTGTGTAGAATTGAGTTGTTGAGAGGCAGTTCATTGCTGGACTTTTTGTAGTATGATGCTGTGGGTCTGACCACAGTAAGTACTAACTGTGAGGTGATTACATAGAATGTTGACTGAACTGAACACAGGGCTCCCTGCATTTTAGTTCTGTTTTCCCCGAGGACAGGTGTAACCCTAGAGCTG
This sequence comes from Sigmodon hispidus, assembly GCA_004025045.1. Classification (NCBI taxonomy): domain Eukaryota; kingdom Metazoa; phylum Chordata; class Mammalia; order Rodentia; family Cricetidae; genus Sigmodon; species Sigmodon hispidus. Next base: position 144,433 of record PVIH01000180.1, on the reverse strand, counting down.
CTCTCCCTTGGCTTCTTTGTGCTTTTGTGCTTAGTGTTGTAGCTGGCCCAGGAATAGGAGACCTGAGTGTGGAGCTGCCTCCCCCCCCCCCCCCCGCCATTCTTGCTTTCATCTTGAGCACATTGTCTGCTATCTGCAGCCACATCTCCTTTGTCCAGAAGACATGAAACACGTCATTATCAGTCTTTCCATTACAAAAACAGAGGCCTTATTAAAATAGTGTTGCTCTGTGTATTGTGAGTGCCGGCAGACACTGTCCTACCACACATGCAGAGAACAGCTCTGTGGTCATCTCTGTCCTTCTACCCTTACAGGGGTTCTGGGCATCAAAGCCAGGTTGTTGTGAGGTTTGCATGGCAAGCACTTCATAGCCGATGTGAAAGTTAACAGCTTGCCTTGAAATCCATGCTAACTAGTGAAAACTCGCTCTTGTCTTTCCTGTCAGCCTGACTCCTGTGATGTTTGTTCTGCAGATTTTCCTATGATGGCAGGTGGAAGCAGAAGCTACAGACATCTGTGGACTTTCCATTAGAAAATCTTGACTTAGCACAATATGTTATTGGTCCAAAGAACAGTTTGAAGAAATATAACTTGTTTTCTGTTTCAGTAAGTATCTTGTTGAACTGAAGATGTTTTTATAGCAAACTACTAACCAGGATGCTCCAGTACTTCCTTACCGCATAGGGGGGACAACAGCCAAGACTTGGGAATTGTGGGTTTGTGCTGAGTAATGATTCAGTTTCTGTTTTGTCTTGCTTGATACAGAACCACTACGGCGGGCTAGATGGAGGCCACTACACTGCCTATTGTAAAAATGCAGCAAGGCAGCGCTGGTTCAAGTTTGATGACCACGAAGTTTCTGATATCTCTGTGTCTTCTGTGAAGTCGTCAGCAGCTTATATCCTCTTTTACACTTCACTGGGACCACGTGTAACTGATGTAGCCACATAAAGAGATGTAGGTTATGGGCATGTTGATGTTTTCACATCGCAGAGGCACTTCTAATGCTTACAAAGATAATGGATTGCTGCAACTGGCTATGTAAAGGAATTTCAGATCACGGGGGGCTGTTACTAGCACCAAGTAATCAGGTCAGTGCTGTGTATCAAAAAACAAAACAAAACTGACATTTAACAAGTATCATAGTAAGCATCCCTTGCAGGAATCATTTATTTCAAAACAACTTTTTTAGTCTGCCCCAAAGTTAAAAATAATTCATTAGCCAGACATTTATTATTCTATTGATATCAAACATTGTAGCCCTCATTTTCCTATTCACTGCTATAGCCTTTTCTCATTTCTAGTCCCAGCTCAGTCCACTATGAATATGCTAGAGTGACCTAACGCAGATAGGAATGTATATGTACATATTTATTGCACTCTTGCACATCAGATTGCTGTACATAGTTTAACATGTTCTCTTAAAGCCTAGAAGGGAGGTTTTTTTTGTTTTGTTTTGTTTTTTGGCCTTTTCTAGGTAGCTGCAGTGCTTTCTTGGGGAAATGACAGGGCAAAACTATTTTTCTGTTGGCTTCGGGCTGTATTTGTGCACTAAATCTTTATTCTAAAAAAAAAAATGGAAACTTTAATTTTTTAAAAAGAATTCATTTACATCTACATTAAAATCTTAATGAAAAAAAAGAAGCATTTAAAACCTTGTAAGTGTTCTTTCTCCCCATCCCCCCCAACCCCCTTTTAAGGCACTGTCTTCTTGAATGATGTTTCTGGCCCCGACTTGCAGGTCCAGCCCTGAGATTTGGACATGCTTTCAGCCCCACTGCTGCTTAGCACCAAATAATCACACAAAGGCTTACATTAATTTTATGCTGATTGGCCTAGACCCAATCATCTTAACCCATGATTTTTTTTTTTTAAGATTTATTTATTTATTATACATTATACAGAGGAGGGTACCAGATGTCAACATAGATAGTTGTGAGCCACCATGTGGTTGCTGGAAATTGAACTCAGGACCCCTGAAGAACAATCAGTGTGCTTAACCTCTGAGCCATCTCTCCAGCCCCCAACCCATGATTCTTATTTTGTTCAGCCATGTGGCTCCATACCTTTTCTCAGCAGCATTTCAGCTTCTTTCCTCTGTGTCTCCTGGCATCTCTTACTGTTCCCAGAGTTTTCCCAGTCTGGTAGCTCACCTACACGTCCTGTCTGCCTTCAGCTAATCAGCGTTTTTATTAAACTAGTAGGTAATAATATAATCCCACTACACAATCTCACTATGTAACTCTGGCTGTCAAGAATTCTGAAGAGAATTCCACTATTACACAAATCCTGCTTGGTCTTATAATGACAGCCTGGAGCCAGATATTAGGGGAAAGTTGAAGATCAGGGGAACAGGCCTCAGCTTGTAGAGAGCCCATTGGCTGAATCACCTTGTTAATAGCTCTTAGATCTGTTACCATTCTCCCATTTACAGATTTCTTTTTGATGATAAATACAAGAAAATTCCAAGGGCTTATTGATTCTTCAGTATGCTGAACATTTAACTGTCCCTAAGGCCTGCAATTTTTCTTTTGTTAAAGGCCACTGTTGACCCATACAGAGTTATCTGTTAACCATTTTAAAGGTAGGGCTGTTGATACCTTCCAAAGATCAGCAGCTGTTGTACCTTGTTTGTGTACAACCTGAATGGTCAGTGACTGTTTTTCATAATATCTTTTAATATTTTTCCCAGAAACAAGTTAGTTTATGGTTTGTTTCTGAGATTGAGATTGGAGGAATTTTTTTTTTTTTTTTTTTTATAAAAACACTTTTATTTGTTTATTTGCCTTGGTGTTTGCCTGGAACTGGAACTACAGACAGTTGTTAGCTGCCATGTGGGTGCTGGGAATCGAACCCGGGTCCTCTGGAAGAGCAGACGGTGCTCTTAACCGCTGAGCCATCTCTCTAGCCCCCAGGATTGGAGGAATATTATCTTGCATATTCCATTGCTATAATAAATCACGTCCCCATAAATTCATGACAATGTTGGCCATATATGGCTTCAATTTTCTGCTCTGTCCTTTTAGTCCTATACATTTGGGCCATCTCATACCCTGTTTTACCTGGGATAACATTCCAATTCGTAAAAGCTGAACATTTGCCTCCTAAAGGGGCCAGTTTGGATGTCAGGATGTTACATCCACACCCATGCCTACAAGACCTTCAATGAAAACGTCATTTATTTATGTTTTTTATTTTGGTCTTTTTTATATTTTTTATATATTTATATATTTTATGGAATTTTGCCAAAATATTTGCTGCATGATTTTTTTTCTGAATTTTTTGTTCTCTTTTCTATAGCTGTTCTATTGTCTAGAGCAGTATGGTTTTTTTAGGTTAGGCTTTAGATTCTTGAACTGCTCTGGGAAGGTATTTTCTCCATGATGACTGTATCAGACTGAACTGGATTTGATACAGGGGCCTGTGAAAGCCCCTTCATGGTGTTTTCTGAAGGCAACAAGTTACCTTCTCTATCCCTTGCTGTCCCGTATGCATTGGTCTAATGCCTGCCTTTAGCACACCTCCGGCAAACTCCAGAGAGAGTGCTGTTCTGTTGGGATTATTCTTAGCAAAAACATTGTTTCTGGGAATGCCTTGTTTTCAGTCCCTTTTTAGGTGACCTTGCTTTCCATAGTTGTAAATTTGATATTTTGATTTTTCTTTAAACCTCTAGAAATAATCTCTCCTACCCAATTATCATCATTGCTAAAATAATCCATATTAATTGTATTCTGGATCCAATCCTTCATGCTGATCGTGCCTTTAACAGACTAATTATTCTTTTGCACTGTGAGTTAGCATTTTTAAAAGCCAGAGATTCAATTATTATTCTCCTAGCTTCTGAATCTGGTACTATTCTGTTTACTGCTGAGGTCAATCTTTGTAAGACATCTATAAAGATCTTTGGCCCTTGGATTACTTTTGTAAAGGATTCAACTTCCTTTCCTACTTTTTCAGTTCTATCCCAAGCATTCAAGGCTGCCATTCAGCATAAATCCAGGGTGTGACTTGTGGATATATGTTAAATATTTAAGAAATCCTGGGAAATCAGAGAGACCACACAGTCAAATCCTAGACAGACAACTCAGGAAATCCTTGAATACAAGGATAAACAGCTGAGAGTCAATCACACACACCTTTAATCCCAGCACAGGGAAATCCAGGACTGGTGATCAACATCCCTAATCCCACAACTCCAGAGACAGAACTTCTTCTGTTTCTGTGAGTTCAAGGCTACACACTTTTAATCCTAATCTGGATGGGAAAAAGTATATAAGGGCTGTAGAAACCAGGCAGAATCAGAAGCGACTGGACTGGAGCAAGGCTAAGGAAGTTGCAAGACAACTGGGTGAGAATTGACTATGGTGCTTCCTCTCTTTAATATTTCAGCCTTCCCCTGATATTTGGCTCTGAATCTCATTTATACAACCCAAGTCCATACTACCATGGTTATCATATCAAGATTGTTTATCAATATTAGTATAACCTCCCTCCCCAAGAAGTTGTTCTTTGGATATTTCTATTCTTCTAGCTCTACTGCATAGTTCTATGATTCTAGCTTCATTCTTCCACCAGGTAACTAAGGCCCAGGCTCTCGAACTGCTGTAACCATATCTGTCCAGTCTTTAGGAATAATTTTATTACAAGTTGATTAGGAATTTTAACATTTGTTTTAAAAATGGTGAGTGCATACCATATGTGACTACTGCTTCTTCTTAATTATAACATTTGCACAGGAGCCCATTCAGCTCTTACACAGTTTCTATCATTTGGCACTTCCTGTAAAGTTACTGGATATATTATGGTTGGCTGTCTGAAAGCCTTAGACTGTTTCTCTGTAACTTTATAAGGCAATGTGGAGATTGGTTCTCCTTTAAATACCTCTGTCAGTGTCTGAATAGTTCTGTGATGTGTTTTAACAAGGTTTTTTAATACTTGTAATTTGCCACTCATATCAACCAACTTGGCACTCATAAAACCAATTTTTTTAGGGCTAAAACAAAAATGATCAGATAATATTTATAGTAGATATTATGTTAATATCACATACATTAATTATCCTCTCCTTTAACGGTTTCATTTTTATACCATTTTTATATCGTCTAGAATAATATGAAACAAAGACCAAATTCTTTTCATGTTAATGTTTTCTGTTCTTTATTGTGAGATGAAGAAAAAAAAAAAAAAAAAAAAAAAACCTCTGTCTTAAACTAATTCCTCTTTTTAAGAAATCCCAGTTGACTCACCAAATTTACTGTCAATAAAGATGATTCTGATGACTGTGAAGTGGGTCAGCTACCTAATGTAGTAGCAGCCCAAGAACGGGTTCTAGGAAAAACCACAACCCACTATGAGAGGGAATCTGCTGTCTGAAAAACTCACCCAGGTGATCGTGAAGAAGAAACACGTGCGGTGAGAACTTCTTAACAGGCAGAGGTGGCTAAAGGCTAGCCAAATGGAAAACCTAGCCAGCCAGGTAGTGACACTGGTCACCTGGCCAATAGGTGGCTTTTTTTTTTTTTCCAAATTTGGGCCCCCCAAATTAGGCACCAGATGTTGCACAGATTCTATTTTGTATTATAATAAAACATGGAGTCAGATATTGGGGAAAAGTTGAAATATCAGAGAGACAGGGAACAAACTTTTCAGACCAAATTTACTGTCAATAAAGGTCCTGTCTCCAGAAGTCCTCAGACTGACTGAAATGTGTGTAGCCCAGGCTTGTAGCTGCACGAATTCGGATTGTAAGAAAAGAAGACTCAAAGCCAAATATCAGGGGAAGGCTGAAATGTCAGGGAGAGGAAGCACCACAGTCAGTTCTCACCCAGCTTGCAACTTTTTCAGCCTCATTCCTGGTTGCTTCTGCCAGTGACTTCTGCCTCTGCTGGGTTCCTAACAGGCCTTATATACCCTTCTCCAGCTATACCCCATCCAGGTTAGGATTAAAGGTGTGAACTATTTCCACTCCAGGGTTTCCCTGTGCTGGGATTAAAGGTGTGTGCCTTTGAATCTCAGCTGTTTTTCTTGTACTCAAGGATCAGGAAATTCCTGATCTGTCTGCCTAGAATTTGACTGTGTGCTGTCTCCCCAATATTTCAGGTTTTATTAAATATGTAATATATCATCACACAGGCTGGCTTTGAACTCATGATCCACTGCTAAGATTATAATAGAATCTGCTTTACAAAGAGTGAATACATGGCATGAGACTATTGCTTCCTTGAATCTCTTCAAATCTAACATTTGCAGGACTCCATTCAGCTCTTACACAGCTGTGGGATTTCTATCATTTGGCACTTCCTGTGAGGTTACTGGATAAATTAAGGTTGACTGTCTGAAAGCCTTAGGCTGTTGCTCTGGAACCTTATAATGCAATGTTGAGATTGGTTCTCCTTTAAATTTCTCTGTGTGGGTCTGAATATGTCTGTGATCTGTTTTAACAAAGTTTCCTAATATTATATCTTAGCACTCATAAAAACCAACTTTTGGGGGGCTAACACAAAAACAAATAATATTTATAATAGACATTATGTTAATCTCATCTACATTAATTATCCTCTGCTTTAATGGGTCCATTTTCAAACTGTCTAGAGTATTATCAAAGAAAGACCAAATTTGTTCCATAGTAATCGTTTTCTGTTTTTTAATGTAGAAAAAATGTCTTAAACTAATTTCTTGGTTTAAGAAATCTGAATTGGGGGCTGGAGAGATGGCTCAGTGGTTAAGAGCACCATCTGCTCTTCCAGAAAACCAGGGTTCGATTCCCAGCACCCACATGGCAGCTAACAACTGTCTGTAGTTCCAGTTCCAGGCAAACACCAAGGCAAAGAAAGAGAGAGAGAGAGAGAGAGAGAGAGAGAGAGAGAGAGAGAGAGAGAGAGAGAGAGAGAGAGAAATAAATAAATCTCAATTGATGCACCAAATCTGCTGACAGTGCCCATTCAGATGGGGGTGAAGTGAAACAGCTACCTAATGTGGCAGCAGCCCTATCCAGGGAAAGCTACAAGCCACTGAGAGAGGGAACTCACTGTCTGAAAAACTTACCCAAAGGATTGTGGAGAAGAAACACAACATGTGTAGTGGGTACTGTCTAAAAGGCAGGGCTGGCTGGTAGTGGAAAGCTAAAGAAAGCAAAACCTCGCCAGCCAGGGAGTGACTCAGGCGACGTATAGCTCTGGCCTATGCTGGTGGCTGCAAAGCCACAGGCAAGCGGCTTTTCTGTGAATTTGTGTGCCATGTTGGGCACCAAATATTGCACAAATCCTACTTGGTCTTATAATTAAAACTTGGAGCCAGATAATAGGGAAAGTGCTGAAAGATCAGAGAAATAGAGGAACAATCCACAGTCACTACTCATCCAGCCAACTCCTCAGGCCTGTCTCCATGAATCCTTAGACTGAATGTCTCTGAATCCTCAGCCAAAAGGTAAAGAGGTCGCAGGTGAAGGGCTGAACTCCTTCCTCATCCCAACTTCTATTTCTTTCTCCACCCAGCTGTCTCACTTACTGTTTCGTCTTTCCTAGTGCTCAGATTAAAGGCATGTGTGTTTCCCAAGTACTCGGAGCAGAGGCATGGGATCCCAAGTGCTCAGATTAAAGGTGTGTGCCACCACCATCTGGCTCTGTTTGGCCTTGAACTCACAGAGATCCAAATGGATCTCTGCCTCCTGATTGCTAGGATTAAAGGTGTGCGTCACCACTCCCTGACCTCTGTGGCTAACTCTGTGGCTGGCTCTGTCCACTGATCTTCAAGCAAACTGTCCAATACACAATCTATCAACACAGTCTCCTTGCCTCTTTTACACTGTATTTTATTTCACCACACTGATTTCTGATTTAGTTATTCTGGGAGGTAGAATTTGGTTCCACTCTCCCCGTATGTTGTGCTCAGATTTTAAGAGCTGGAAGTCAGTTAAAATAACCGCAGCCTCCTGTCAAAATTCTGAAGAGTTAAGAAGGAGTGCTGAGTCAGTGTGCTTGTAAAGTGACCTGCTGAAGAAGAGGCAGCCTTCCTCCAGACTCCTGACCTTCCTCAAGGACATCAATGAAAAACTACAGTTTGTTTGCTTAGGATTTTTTGTTTTGCTTTGTTTTAAGGATTTCATACAGTATTATGTTTATATCATTTCCACCTCATCACTCTCCTAATTCCGTCTCATATGTCCCAACTCTCTCAAATTCATTGCTCCTTCCCTCCCCTTTCTTCCCCTTCTCTCTCCCTCCCTCCCTTCCCCCCCCCACACCCCCATCTCTCTCTCACACACACTTCTTCCTGAGTCCATTTAGTGTTGCTCATATGTCTTTAGAGCTAATCACTTGAGATTGGAATAAATGTCAGGGTTGTCATCCCTAGGGAAGACAGATTCTTCCATTCTTAAGTAGCCGTTAGTTGCCTGTAGCTCTTCATCAGTGGGTGGGACCTTGTGAGATTATCCCCATCTATGCTAGCATGTCAACTGGTAGTGTCACTGTGCAAGTCTCGTTGAAATTTTTATGGGTGCAGTTTCCTTGCATAGAAAAGACAACCATCTCACAGCAGGTGTGCTGTTCCTCCACCCTGATGTTCCCTGAGTCTGAGATGGGTGGTTAGGCTGCAGATGTTTCTTCTGGGGCTGAGCACCACTTGGTCAGTTTTTCTCTGCATTTTGATCAGTAGTGGCCTTCTGTGATAGTCTGTCTGCTGCAGAAAGCTTCTCTGGTGAGGGGTTGAGAGCTACACTCACCTGTGGGTACGTGTTCAGAATGACACTGGCAGTAGAAGGTTCTCTAGAGTCCATCACTTTACCAGTTATGGGTAGCTGACTCAGTTTACCAGGCATGGATTTCCTCTTCTTGAACAGTTTAAATCCAGTTAATCCAATTAAACAGCTGTTGGTTATCCCCAAGATATAAGTGCCAGCATTGCACCTGTTGGATTTCTTGCCTCATTGGCCATTGTGGTGTGGGTGTCATAGCTGACCACGACTACTGATGGCTTTCCTCCCTGGGCTGTGGACATAGCATGCTGGGACACTATGGGAGCTAGTTCAGAGTGCAGGCTTACAGGTCAGTGTATACTGTCCTTTAGCAATAGGGTCTTAACCTTCAAGTTTTGGAAAGCAACCAAGGGCAGTATAATAGTTCATATTGTTTTAGGAGTCTCTTCTAAACAAAGATTCTAAAAGTGTTTTTGGAAGTGGTTATTTAACTTCCAGAGGGAAGTTAGAACATAGGTTTCAAGTTGTAAGAATTGTTTTTATTTTATATGTATTGCTGTTTGTCCTATGAGAGTGTATATGTATGTGTACCTTATGGGTGCCCCAGGCCCTCTGTTAGCAGGAAGGGCTGTTATGTGTTAAACACTGGGCCATCTCCAGCCCTGTGGGTCACATTTGCACTTCATTTTTTCCCCTGTACTAGCAATCAAACTTGGGACCTCTTGCATGCTGAGGAAACACTCCACCACTGAACTGTACAGTCACATTTGTAAACAAAAATCCGTGAGAACCCAAGTTGAATCCTCAGGACCCACACAGTGGAAAAGAGAATGGACTCCTGCAGATTACTGTCTAACTTCCATGTACACACAGATACAAAATAAGTATGAAAATTTTTGGAAAGTAACTTGGCACTCATAATTTTGAAATATATTATGCTAGAAACCCAAATTAACACTGACCTTCGAAACTTGCAGTTCTAGGCCCCTATGGTGGCAGTGCATGGCTTCCATACTGCCCTGAGTGAGCAGGGACCTGTCTTCTTATGCTGCAGGCTTATCTTATAGAGGCTGTCTGAGACTTACAGACCTTAGCAATGTAAGGAAGTTTTAAGGATTTAATGACAAAGCACATTTCACCACATTTTCTGACGTCTTGTTTGCAGTGATCAGGAGCACTGTCCTAGCTCTTGCGATTCTGTATCGGTATAGAAAAGGGCTGGCAGCTATAGAACAGAAGATAAGCTGTAGCCGTTTGAACTGAAGTATCTGGAATCTCACTGACTCGGGTGTCATCAAAGCTATACCAGGCCTGAGTTACAGAGTTCTTGCAGAAGGCAGTGTAGTGGCCACCATCCAGATCGCCAAAGTGGTTCTAGGAAGGAAAGGCAGTAAGATGTAGTTTCTACATGCAAGTGCTCTGATGGAATACAAATGACAAGGCCAAAAAACTTCAATTATCTCGTATACTGAGGAAATAGTTTTGTCACGTCTTACATAAGGTCTGACTTTGAATTGAGTATACATTGTACTCATTAACTCTCTTTAATAGAATTATAAAGGAAGTTTGACAATACAAAGCTTTTAATTTTCTGAGATAATTTATGTATATGGGTGTTTAGCTTGCATATATGCTGTGTATCACATAATGCCCAGTGTTCTTGGAGGCCTGAGAAGAGCATTGGATCCTCTGGAACTGGAGCTATAAACCTCCAGGGGTATGCTGGGAACTGAACCCTGGCATCGGTGCCTGGATGTCGCAACAGTAAAACTGAGTAGTTGGCATAAACTATGACTGTCGAGGCATATAAGATATATTCTAGCTGGCTTTTCTCAAAGATTGCTGATTCCTCATATGAAGGAAAGAAAATAACATCAAGTGATGACCTCAGAGAGGCTTATACCTTGCAAGCCCTATACAGAAAGGAAGACTTAACACATTCTAAACCAGATTAGCCTGTACCCGTAATCCTCAAATCCTGTAAAACCATTAGCACTAGGTATGGGGCTTGAAATCCCAGCACAGGAAGTTGAGGCAGGAGATCATGGGCTAGAGGCCGGACTGAGGGGGATAAAACTGCCTAAAAAAGAAAACAAAAAGGAAATACCAACTAGGGACAAAGCACATGAAGGATGCTCAGCATCAGGTAGTTAAGGAGATGCTACTCTAGATATCCAGGTATAGTGGATATCTTGTAATCTCAGTACGTTGGGGTGTGGTTCAAGACCTGCCTGGGCTATTAAAACCTCTGCTAGTAAATAAGTATTTTGGGGTTTTTCAAGATGAGTTTATCTGTGTATCCGTGACTGTTCTGAAACTCATTCTGTATACCAAGATGACTGAGTGCAGGGAATAAAAGCATATGCCACCACCCTCCTTTTGGTTAAATATTTTAAGAGCTGAGCAATAACAAGCAAGGAGAATGAGTGAGCTGGAACATGATGTATCGGTGAACAAATGGCACTGTCACCTCCTGAGTGCTGAGTGCTTAGATTGTAGGTATGCATTACCAGTGACACCTTATAATGCTGTAGACTGAAACCAACCAAGGCTCTGTGGGTCCTGGACAAGCACTCTATCAACAGCCACATCCCCCACTCCCCCAAGACTTTCTACAAGGCACTCTAACAGAAATACCAGCATTCTGTACCTCCACAGAGAGCCGGCCAACAAGAATAGAGCTACATTGTAATGGGAGTTACTGAGAGAGAACACGGCATCCGCAGGAGAAAAAGACCAAGAGATCTGGGAACAACAGCGCAGTGGCATAAACAACAGACCCACTCAGGCTGCCTAACTCCTGTAGCAGTGAGGGATCTACTGCAGGGTGAGGGTCACAGACTGCCCTCTGTCAGCAGCGTGGGCTAATGGCTGCCACTGCCACCTCCATAGTGGTGGAGTCTCCCTTCTGCCCTGAGGGGCCCTGCAGTCATCAGCCATGTGGATTATGGTAGACCTGGCTAGTGAAAAGTATGGTAGCCTATGCCAGCTTGCAGCTGAACCAGGCCACTCATCTGACTGACATCTTCACAAGTAGCCTGACTTTGGAAACCAGTTCCCATCATCTCTCTGCCATTCTTCAGGGGGCTGCTGCCAGGAGCCGTCTGGAGAAGGGACCTGTTGTCTGAATGCAGTGTGCTATAGAAATCTCTACATGGTTCTCTCTATAGAAATCTCTACAGGGTAGATAGCTGCATCACAGGCCAAGCACTCCTCTGTCTGACACCCCCCCTCAGTCTAGGGGGTGTGACATGGTGGGAAATAGCAAACACCCTCAAGAACTGGGGACTCAGAAGATCTGCACAGGTAGCTCTGCATCATTCTGGCCACCCCTCTCCCACATGACTGCATGTGAGTATCTGCCCCTCCGCAGAAGCAGAGAGGCAGCATTACCAGCAGGGGCTGCACCAAGTTTAGAACATTTTCAAATCTAGACATAAAAATGAAGAGGGATGGATTCTTCTGATAGCACTTAGACATAGCAACAAGAATGCTGGAAATAAGCCTGCCTCAGCCTCTGCCAATTCCAATGGGCTGGAGTTGGAATGTGCTTACATTGGCAGTGAGAAGGATAGTGGTGAACTTGAGTAGTCTGTATTTGTGAATCCTGTGTGTGAGCGGTTTTCATTCTCACAAATAACCAAGTGCAGATCTGCAGAATCAGCAGGATAGAGCTGTATGGCTTATTTATCAGTCAGTACAAGATGGTTAAAGATGAATGGGAATGTATGAATGGTATGTGAAAATTATACTACAGAGCTTTAAAAAACAGCCAGTATGGCGGTGGAACAAAAACAGATGTGTGCATCGGTAGAACGGAATAGAAGAGCCACGGGGAGTTCCTGTGATTCCTGCCACCTAACTTGTGTTTAAGATTAGTATATTTTTATTTTATGTGGAAGGGTGTTTTACCTATATGTATGTCTGTACTATGTACATTCCTGGTGCCCATGGAACCCAGAAAAGGGAGTTGGGGTCCTCTGGAGCGGAGTTGCCAGTGGTTGCCAGTGCTCTGTGGGTGCTGGGCCACACTTGGGTCCCTCTAGAAGAGCAGCAAGCACTAACCACTGGGGAAACGACTCTTTGGCAAAGATGCCAAAAATACTGCGGAAAAGACACCTTCAACAGATGCTTTGGGGAAAGTGGCAGCTAAACGTCAGATGGGTAGAGCCTTTCCCCGTGTACAAAGATTAGCCCCAGGTAGATCACATACCTTAACATAAACCCAAAAATTTAATAAGACAGTTGGAGAGAAAGCTGGGAGTATGCGCAAGACGCGAGCATGGGCAAGGACTTCATGACAGGACTGTGCAGCGAGAGAATAAGGCAAGTGGGCCCTCGTGACACTAATGCAGTACAGATGAGGCTTTGCCCTGGGCGTTCATCAGCTGAGGACGAGGAGAGCGTACATGTGCATGGCGAAATTCTACACAGTACTCAAGGAAATGAAATTAGGAACTCAGCAAGAAAGTTGATGGAGCTGGAAAATACTGTGCCAAGTGAGGTAACCCAGGCCCAGAAGGACAAACGCTGCATATGTGGATCCTCAGTTCAGTCTTTAGATTTGTGTGTTGTTTGCTCTCGTGTGCTTCTCTGATGCTGTGATGAGACACTGACCAAAAGGGAGAAGTGAGTTTGTTTGGCCATCACTGAGAAAAGCCACGGCAGGAACTGAAGCAGAGCCCATGGAGGAACTCTGCATACTAGTTCGCTCCTCATGGCTTCCTCTGTTTGTTTTTTATACCTGCTCAGCAGTGACGCTGCATACAGTGAGTTCCCCATGTCAGGAAGAGGGAGATGGTAGGTCCTCAAGACCTGTGATCAGCTGCTCTAGCTGATCACTGAGTGACCTGTGTTAAAATGTAAGGTGGAGGCTCAGGGGGATAGTTCAGAGGCTCAGAGCACCTGCTGTTCTTGCATGGGACCCAAATTCAATTCCCAGCACCACCACTGGACAGTTCACATCTGCCTACAACTCCAGTTCCCAGATGACACCCTCTTCTGGCCTCCAGAGGCATCAGCTATCTGTGTGTGTGTACATACCTTGTCAGAGCATTTATCTAGGCAATAACTTCTTCAATGTGATCCCCAAAACACAAGCAGCAAAATTAATAGATAAAAATGGAATGGCATGGTAAAGAAAACTAAAGAATGGAGGGAAGACCCATAGCAAGTGAGAAAATATTTGCAACCCACTTCTCTGATAAGAGTATTCAAAATATGTAAGCAAACAACCTGAGCAAGAAATGCCCATTTAAAAAGCAAGTAAAGGACATCAGTAGATGTTTCTCAAAAGACAGGGCTATAAGGATGCAGGGGTTACACAAAGATTTGAACAGTGCCTAGTACACAGGGTAGTTCGGTGAGAGTAAAATAAGCGAACAACTTGTGGATAAAACCCCTAGGTGAGGGGCCGAGAGATGGCCCAGCCGTTCAGAGCACAGGCTCTCCCAGAGGGACCAGGTTTGGTTCCCAGCTCACTGCTAACCATACCTCCATCTCAAGGGGACTCACCACTCCCTGCTGGCCTCTGTGGGCACTGTACACATAGCACACAGTTAAAATAATAAAAGCAAAAGTGCCTTGTAAAGTACTTCATTCAGAGGTGATGGCACACACCTGTTACCTCAGCATAAGTAAATGAGGAAAGAGTGTATGTGAATAAACTCTGCTGTCTTCCAGTGCTCACACAAAAAACCTTTCTCTCTGGTCTAGACAAGTCACTGAGGCAGTGTGCACCTCACACAGCAGCCTGGTTCAAGTGTGCCCTCTAGGGATGGAGGCCTGGGATGAGGCCAGGAAGCCTGATGCTGTAGCTGTCTTGTGCTCAGTGGCTGACGTAGCCAGGTTCTGATTGCCTTTTCTCAACCACCTTGCACTGTAATTTGAGAGATGCATCAGCAATATGCCACAAGCTCTTTATATCTGTCTCTTTTTGAGCTAACTTTCAGTGCCTCAGCTAATACGTCTAAAAATAATAGAAATTTTTTAGATACTTGGAGTGATTTTTGCACAAGTGTGCTGCTTTTATTAATGTAGTTACTTTAAAAGTTAAAGCTCTGCTTTTTTCAGTTAAGTTTTTCCTGAATCATCGGGCTGGAGAAATGGCTATCAGTTAAGAGCACTGGTCACTCTGGCCCCTCCTCCAAAGGACCTGGGTTCAATTCCCACCACCCACATGGCAGTTCACACCTGTCTGCAACTCCAGTTCTAGGGGATGTGGCATCCTCAGACAGACATGCAGACAAAACCCCAACGTACATTAAAAAAAAAAAAAAATCCTGAATCAGAAACAGATATTGTGAGAAGTTATAAAAAACAAAGATCTCAGGATGCAGAACCTTTGAAAATCACATTAAACCCTAGAGTGTGGGGAAAAGAGCTGTGTGGGAAGGTTAATGGTATAAAGAAGACAGACGGCCTATAGGGGAATAAGAAGTGGGCATCTGCAGGTCTGATGGTGGCTTTGAACTATGGAATGTGGAAAACGAAGCACAATCCCCTCCCCTCTTTTTTTTTCCAAATATAAAACAAGGTCTCTCTATGTAGCCCCGGCTGTCCTAGAACATGCTATGTAGAGTAGGCTGACCTTGACCTCAGAGATCTGTCTGCCTCTGCCTCCTGAATGCTGGTGGAATAGGACACCACACCTGACTTTGTTTTTTAGTATGTTACTGAGCACTAAGATGAACTGGCAGATTCAATTTCAGCATGTTAGAGGGTCCTACAACAGGATCACACTCTGGGGTCCCCTACCCTCAAGACACAATAGCTTACACCATGATCCAGGAGCCCAGAGAATGACTCAGGTTGGTTCATGGGGGAGATTCTGGACAGTGGAGATAACATATCCCATCCTTTGCTAGGACTCAGCAGCAGTCATAGTTGACTTAGAGCCAAAGGGAGCCTCTGGGACAGGCTTCAGCCAGGCATGGATGGAGTCCTGGGACTGTGAAGTAACTAGTGTGTGGATGCTGATACAAAGTGTTCAAGGCAAGCTATGGGCATGGGGTGCATGTGGCCAAGACTCAGCTCTGCAGAGGCCTCCAAGTGGAAGGAGGGAGGAGGCAAAGGATGGAACGTTCTATTCCTTTTGGATGTTTTAGTATAAACTCACCACCACAGCACAAAGGTTGTACTTAGGATGCTTCCGGAAAACTGGACAGATGTAAGGCGTGAGGTCCAAGTTGGTGAGGGGGTAACGTATGTCTGTCCTCAGCTTCCTCTTTATGGTACCCTGGATGTCAAACCTGGAGAAATAATAAATGCATGAAATACACAATAAGTTCGCATGCCTAGACACATCCCGTGGGCTGTGTCTTTTTAAGATGAGTATCTAGAATATAAATTACTTCCTTATGAAAAATATTTAGAAATGCCTGACCATTGGACTCACTAAAGTGAGTCAGTGAGAGACAGTGTAGACTCAGCAAACCCTGCCCGGTGCAGAGATAGGTAAGTGTTCTCCTGGAGTTTGGGGGGGGGAGGGGGAATGCCACAGAGGCCTGAGTCCAGCTAGGCCTCCCCTCCCTCCCTTCCCCCTCCCTCCCCTCCCCCTCCCTCCCCCCACCTTCTCTCCTCATTATGTAGCCCTGGCTGGCCCAGAACTGTATAGTGAGTCTCACTATGTAGCCCTGGCTAGCCCAGAACTATATAGTGGCCTCAAACTCAGACCTGCTGCCTCTGCCTCCAGAGGGTTGAGATTAAAGGAGTGCCCTGCCACACCTGGCTCTCATCTTGGTGTTGGCACTGTTGGCATCCTGGTTTCAAAGCTGAGATCTAAATCTAAATATAATGTTTCAGTAGGAAATTCTGTTCAAATTTTTCATAATAGAATGCACCAAATCTAAGCTCTTACCAGAATCACTCAGAACCCATTAAAAAAAATGTTCACTCAGAAAATATGCTGATTTAGGCCTGAGGCAGATGAGATGCATCATTCTTGGGCCATAAAGCCGAAAATTCTTTCCCAAAACTAAGGAGGTGCCCTGTGTGGTGGTCTGAATGTAAATGGCCCCCATAGACCCACAGGGAGTGGAACTATTAGGGGGTGTGGCCTTGTTAGAGGCAGAGTGTCCCTGGGGATGGGCTTTGAGGTTGCAGCAGCTGTAGGCAGGCCCAGTATCACTGTCTGTCTGCTGCCTGTGGATCCAGATGTAGAACTCTCAGCTACTCTGCCTGCTTGCTGTCATGCTTCCTGCCATGATGATAATGGACTAAACCTCTGAACTGTAAGCCAGCCCCAATGAAATGTTTTCCTTTATAAAAGTTGCTCTGGTCATGGTGTCTCTTCACAGCAATAGAAATCCCAACTAAGATACCCTGTGACCTAGGCAGGGATCAACTCCAGAAACAGGAAGAGTTTTATACACTAAATACTCATGCTACCCAATACAGTGACTTTATCACATTTGCCCGGATTGAAGATGAAGCCAATGGTCACCAGCTGGCTAATGGAGAAATAACTGTTCATCTACAAAGTGGATTAAAAGAGCAATGGCAAGAGCCTGCCACACACCAGTCCTCCTCCAAAGCATTGATTGTATCAAGTAAAAGGAGGCAAAAGGCCAAAGGCCAAAGGCAGAGTGGAGGGTGTTCTAAGAAATGCAAAACCCTGGGGATGGAAAACAGATTGTTAATTCCCTGGGGTGGGCTGCCGGGATGGGTCAGGGTTAAAGGTGTTTGCCATGCAAGCATAAAGAGCTGAGTTTAGGTGCCTGGCAGCCATGTCAATGCTAGGTGGCATGTGGTCCACCTGTAACCTCAGCACAAGCTGGCTAACTGAATATCCAAATTGGTAGGCTCTGGGCTCCAGCCTTGATACCTGAAAATGATTGAAGAAGACACCAGACTTCAACCTTTGGCCTACATACTCATGTACACACCGCACCCCCACACATAGGCATCCACATATTTTTCTTTAAGTAATTCCAGAGCTATGGCCAAGGGAGGGAATGGTGGTGAAGAACTATCAGATTTTTCTGGAGTAACAGGTGTTGTTGATACATTGACTGCAACAGAGATGATTGTATGCATTTCTACAATTTCATACACAAAATGCATTTCATATGTGTAAATATATTTTTTAAATTTTAAAGTAACAGTTTTGTCCTTGTGTATGCGTGTCTACCACACGAGTGCCTGTTGCTGTGGAGATCAAAATAGGGCCTTGGCTCCCCTGGAACCGGAGTTACAGTTCCATGATGGAAGCAAACCCTGGCCCTGTGCAAGGGCAGCCAGTGTTCTTAACTGCTGAGCCATCTCCAGCCCTTATGTAAATATATCTAGTGTTAATATATTCAAAGCTAAAGCTCCTTAATGGGGTCATAGAACTTAGATTGAAGGGATTGTGTGCCAAAGTGCAGGTGTGGAGGTCAGAAGGGAACTTACAGGAGCTGGTTCTTCCTCCTTCCATAATGGGGCTCCCAAAGGTCAAGCTTAGGTCATTAGGGGGAGATACCCACTCAGCCATCTCTCTGGCCATCAACTTTATTTCTAAGAAATAAATTTTACTAACATATTGCCATAGCATGGGTGAGTGAATTAAATGCTACCTCATATTAGTAAGTGATGGGGAAGGACCCAGTCCATTGTGAGTAGTACCACTTTTGGGCTGGTGGTCCTAGACACCGTAAGACAGCAGGCTGGGAAAGCCATGAGGAGCTAGCCAGTAAGCAACACTTCCCCATGGCTTCTGCTTCAGTTGCTGCCTCCAGGTTCCTGCCCTGTTTCATTATCAAAACCCAACAGGAGCAGGGAGCAATGGTGGCATATGCCTTTAGTCTCTGTGCTCATTAGGCAGAGCAGGCAGATCTCAAGTTCAAGGCCAGCGTGGTCTTCAGAGCTAGTTCCAAGACAGCCAGGGCTACACAGGGAAAGTTTCTAAAAACAAAACAACAACACAATGAAAAATTACAAGTATTGATGAGCCTGAGAAGTTGAAATCCTAGTGCTTAGCCTGTGAGAACATAATTGGGTGCAGCCAGGATGGAAAAAATGGGCTGTTCTCATAGGATCCACGTGTAGAGGGATAGGAAGCAGAAGATAGAGACTTTTAAGCTATTGTTAACTGTAGCTATTCACAGCCACATAAAGACAGAGATAACCCAATGTCCCTCGTGAGACGAATAAATAAAAAGGGGAAATGCACACACAGGAGGATGTTATTCAGCCATAAGAGCACAGGTTCAACATGGACAGACATGAGAAACGGTTCTGATAGGCAGGCCAGGTGTAATGGCTGCAGCCTGTAATCTTAGAAAGCAGGAGATGGAGACCGAGACAGTGCACGCTCACTCCTAGCTTGTGCTTCTTCCTCAAGTAAAATGTGCGAGGTGAGGCCTCCCGACAAAAGGACAAACTGTGCATTGCTGTCGTCTTTGTTTTTGTTTTTCAAAACAGGATTTGTCTGTGTAGTTCCGGCTCTCCTGGAACTCTGGTTCTCTGTCTCCAGTGCTGGAATCAAAGGTGTGTGCCACCGCTATCCAACATTGCTGTTTTGGTTAGAGTTACTATTGCTGAGGAAACACTATGACCAAAGCCTATTGGGGAGGAGAGGGTTTATGGCTCATCCTTCTACATCACATTTCATCATAGGAGGAGTCAGGGCAGGAACCTGGAGACAGGAGCTGATGCAGACACCATCCATGGAGGGGTGCTGCTTACTGGCATGCTCCTTATGGTTTGCTCCTCCTTCTTTCTTAGGGAACCCAGGACCACTAGCCCAGAAGGGATACCACCCACAATGGTAAGAAAATGCCTTACAGCTTGCCTAGAGCCCAGAGCATTTTCTCAGTTGAGGTTCCCTCGTCTCAGATGACTCTAGCCGTGTCAAGCTGACATAAACTAGCTGGCACGGGTACCCTAGTGAAAGAATAGGTAAATCTACATAGACAGGAAATTCACTAGAGAGGCGGGAACAAGGGGAAGGGTAAGCAAGGAGATGTTGCCTAATGGGTACAGGGCTTCTGTTTGGGTACTGAAAAGTCCTAATGGGTACAGGGCTTCTGTTTGGGTACTGAAAAGTTCTGGGAATTGTTGCAATTGTCATTTAACATTGTTAAGGTAATTAATGCAAATGGTTACACACTTGAGAGGATCAAAATGATAGATTTTATGTTGCATATATTTTATTGCAAAATTTAAAAAAACATTACCTAGTAAACTGAAATCCAGTTCAGTACACGCAGATTGGACACTTCCTTTTTCGCTTATCTGACACTGAGGACTAAACCCAGGATGCTTTGTAGCTAAACACCCATTTTGCCACTTATTTTAAAACAAGCTACATGCTAAATGGATAAATTATTTACATCTCAGTAAAACTGCTGGAAACCATCTGCCCAAAGATGTAAAAATCCACATACCTTTTAAAGTGAAAAACAACTATCTTTGGTGCCTTGGAAATAGTGGCCCTCACAGCTGCTTCTTGCTTGATTTCACAGAACGAACAACGGATTTGGTTGTTCCAAGTCAATGTGTCTTGTTGGAAAAAACACTGGAGGCAGTCCTGTTGGGGGAAAAGCATTTGGTGACCTGGTATCCCTATTGACATTAGAAGAAAGCAGAAGTTGGTGTGTGTACTGGCAATTACAGCATGTTGGAGGTGGAGGCAGGAGGATCATGGGTTTGAGACCAGCCTTGCAAATACAAGGAGACTCTTTCTCTCCAACAGATACACAAACGAAACCATAAAACTTTGAAAGAGCTATATAAATGTCTTTCTGGGACTTTTTCTAGTTACGCCCTATCACCAGAGTCCTGTAAAATCTACCTAGCAATCTTTCTTGGCTTTTATGCTGGGGCTGGTGTCTCACACCTGTAATCCAAATACAGGAGGAATTCCTCCTCAAGTCAAAGCTATCTCGGTGTGCGAATCGAATTGCAGGCCAGCCAGGGCTACACAGGGAGACCCTGTCTTATGTATAATAAATAAAAATCTGCCTACCAACAAGTGATGCTTCTCACCGTGCTGCGGGCTTGAGTTCTCTTCCCACTAATAGTCTATGAATTATCACTTAAACTTTTCTGGTTTATTTCATAATAATACAGACTTTGAAATTCCTACTAACAAATCAGATGGCCGTTTTCTATTATAAATCTGCTGACCCAACAGAGGGGTGGCCTGAAAATGGATCAGATCCCAAGGTTTGGAGTGACAACCCACAGCAGATAAACTAGAGCGCACACCAAGGAGATGGCGTCTCTAGCCACGCCCTGCTTCTGCAAGCTCTTGCCTTAGAGGGGGAGAAGTACAAACTTTTCCTAGAACTGCCAGTGCTTCTCAGGACTCTGGAATTCCTTCCAGTAATCTTTAGACTTTTGATCTAAGGGAAAGTAAAATAAAAGGTAATAGCGTTCTGTTCCCCAACTACAATACACAAAAACTGTCACCAGCAGATGTTTTCACAATCTCAAAAGAAAAAAATGTGTGCAAAAGTATGCAAGAAAAGTGTTCCCTGGTTCCTGATTATTCCTAACCAGCCACTTCCTTTCTATAGTGTACCCATGTCGCCTCACCTCCCCACTAACAGGTTAGTTCTGAGCACTGTGGTGAAGAAGATCAGAGAGGCAAAATAAGCCACTAGATTCCCCTTTCTCTTCCCAACGCAGCCCACATTGTCCATCCAAAGTATAAGCCTGAAGCATTTTAGAAGCTTCAGAGATGGCTAACGGGTTAAGAGCACTGCCGGCTCTGGCGGAGGATCAGGGTTCAGCACCCAGGTGGTGACTCACAACTGTTTGTAATTACAGTTCCAGGGACTCGGGTGCCCTCTTCTAGACTTCTTGGGCACCAAGCATGCATGTGGTGCACATAAATGCATCAAAAAAACATGCATATACTACATAATAAAAATAAAATTTTTAAAAAAGAGTCTACTATATCTAGTCCTAGCCTTAAACTATAGCGTGGAGGTGGGATGAGGCATAAGATCTTCATAAGAAATCACAAACTCCCATCTCAGGAAACTGAATAAACCTCACCCATATTTATAATTTTAAGTGAGGCTTTGCCTTGAGTACATTTAGAAATACCACTAAGGGTCTGGAGAGATGGCTCAGCGGTTAAGAGCACCGTTTGCTCTTCCAGAGGACCCGGGTTCGATTCCCAGCACCCACATGGCAGCTAACAACTGTCTGTAGTTCCAGTTCCAGGCAAATAAATAAATAAAGTTTTTTTTAAAAAAAAAAAAAGAAAGAAATACCACTAAATCCACAGTAACCATAGGCTGCTTTTCGTTCATTGACTTCCCTTAGTTCTATCTTTAAGGCATACAAACAGCTGTCTCCTACTAAAATTGTAGGAAATAACAGCCATGACTGTAATCACGATATCTGAGAGACTCAGGCAGGGCTACCTGAGCCCAGTGTCCCAAGCGAGCCTGGATGACATAGCAGGAAACCTTGTCTCAAAACATGAAAATGTATTCAGGAACTAGGGACGCCCTACCTGAAGGGAGCATTGGTATTCGGCCGGGATGGGGAGGGAGAGGACTGTGAAGACGTCATTCTTGTAGGTGCAGTTCTCACACTTTAAACACATGATGCTGTAACTGAGCTGTCCTTCAAACAGGCGAGTGATGATTGACGTCTCACTGGCCATTACCTTCTTCACGCATCTTTGAGCAGATCTTTTCTCATATGCTCTTCTTTGGCAGTACTGTGTAAAGGGAAAATTCCTCTTGGTCATCAGTGGTTATAAAAACCATGTAGGGCAGAAGGCTGGTTTTTGTTTTTTCTATTAGAATGATACATTTTGACCAGAAAACAGTGTGGATTCAGCCAGAACACTTAGACCTTGCCGTGTGTGTGATATCTGATAACTCAGCTATCTCCCTTTCTAGATGAAACTAAAGAATAATTGTTCTGGAAGGAGAAAAGATATTTCAAAGAGAGACAACTGTGTCTTCCCCTTGGCTATCAGAGTGCCGAAAACAATGGTCCTTGAGATGCTGGTTTCTGCTCTCAAGGCTGAATGAAGCCTGGTGTGGATGGAGGAGGGGCTGGTTTCCCAGGAAGAGATTAAACACAATTGTAACAACTTTCCTTCTTTTAAGAGTCACGGAAACAAGGATGGGTCAGCGACCCATGGGACTCCCTTTGAGCAGACTCCTAGTGATGTATACTTCTAGACACCTGTTTAAACCTAAGCCTCATGTCACTACCCCAAAGTTGACTATTTTGGAACCTCTTTATTGGTTCCTCTTCCTTGTCTAGCCACAAGGCATCGATCTCTAGGGTTTTTCCAGTGTTATTGTCTCTACTTGTCCTACTGGAGAAGGTGGGGCTGACCCAAGCTTGCATTGGTAACCATGTGGCAACCTAAGCAGGCACTTGTAAGTAAGTGGCCCTGAGTGGAGCCGGAAGGTTCAGCGGGTCCCACACGGCTCCTGGAAGGCTTTTCTGATCTTTGATTTTAGCCAGCGTGAGCTGCTTTGGACCTGAATTCAGCAAAGAGAAAGCAATGCTTAGACACGTTGTTTTGAACTCAGGTAAATTTCTCCTGGTCAGTTTGCCCTGGGCTTCACCTTCTTGTTGGCTTTTTTGAGCTGTATGATTTCTGTTGAACCACTTGTACTATTATACCTTGAACATCTGAGCAAATCTGAAGTACTGTTGGGCTATTGGCCATCTGCCAAATGCCAAGGAAGGCTGGGATGTATTTCAGATCTCTTCTACCTGCACTTGGAGAGGGGGCTGGGGCAGGAAGATAGACTCTGTCTCAGAAAAATATAATAAAAATAAATATTAACCCTATTTTAGGAAGTGGAGACATGGCTCAGTGGTTAAGAGCTCTGGCTACTCTTCTGGACCTGGGTTTAATTCCCAGCACCTTGGTGGCTTTTAACTGTAACTCGAGTTCCAGGGGATCTGATGCCCCCTTCTGGCCTCCATGAGAACCTGGCAATCAAGTAACACACACACACACACACACACACACACACACACACACACACACAATTAAGTTTTTTTTTAAAAAAGCAAATCAACCAGTAAACAACAAATATCCTAACCTGGAAATTTTTGTCAGGACCCCCCCAGCACCCAGGGCCCTGCCCTACTCAGTGACCCATGCATGCACTTATACATGCACGCAGGCAAGCAGATGTTCCTGATAAAGATACAAATCTCCTAACTCAAGGCGGTTAGTTCTGACCTTTTTCAAAGCCTCATGCAGTTCATTGAGGACGTAAATCAGGAACTCCTGTGCATCTTGCTGTGTCTTTTTCAGAAAAGCTGGGTAAAGGCTGCCAAGAGCGGACAAAAATATCTCTGGTGAGATACAGTCTGAGTCTCCAAGCCACATATCTGTCATCAGGGAGGCAAAGGCTGTAGTGACGTCACTGCCGTCCCTAGGAGGAAGAGAAGGGCAAAGGCAAATAGTCTCTGCTGATTTCATGAGAATCAAAGTCCCAGCCGTGGGGGCACGGGATCAGTTTGTGCCGCCGCTTCAGTGTTCCACCTGCCCACCCTGTTCCACCTGTTCCACTGCTTGCCCTTGGTGTAGCATCGAGGAACCTACAGTCCCTGGGCTTGTATAGCCCTTCACAAGGACCCCAGCAGGTCCTTCCTGAGGAAACTGGGTTGGGGCAGACCTTAGTGAGGAATGCCTCTTACGTCTGAAGAACTGTGATGTACTTTCCGGACAGGAAATACTCCACCAATGGGGAGATGCTGCAGAGGCACTGCAAGATGGCGTTCATGTAGCAGGTGTTGCCCAGGTTCCGTAGTCCTGTCACACCCTGGAAGTGTGGCTGGGTCTCAGACTCTGGAAGGGGCTCATAATCTGCACACTCCGAACTGTGTGGACCACATGGAAAGAAAGTGTTTCCAGGAATACAATAAATACAATTGACAGCGAGGCCTCTCAGCTTAGGAAATAAGAGTTCTTTTGTGGCCGAGGCAAGCATTTGTAACCTAGGGGGCTCTGCACATACAGTTCCCTGGCTTCACATCTCAGTCTGCAGTTACCTGCCACCTGGGGTTTTGCTTGTTCTGTTTTGAGATAGGTTCTCCACATGTAGCCCTGGCTGGCCCAGTACTGGCTATGAAGACCAGGCTGGCCTTGAACTCACAGAGTTCCCCCTGCCTCTGCCTCTTGAGTGCTGGGATTAAGGTGTGCACTGCTATGACATAGTTAGGAAGGACTCTTAATAATCTCTCAAACTTACTCTCTACCAAGGACAAAAAAAAATTTAACTTGGTGTCTAAAATTGCATCATGTAGCCTGGAACTCAGAACCAGGGTCTGACATTAAAGGTGGTATCTTCTTTAAAGGTGTAAAAACTATAGCAAAGGGATAGAGCAGAGCAGCCCCCCAGGTGCTAGGGATGCCTGACTAAGAATGCAAACGTCCAGGCTAGAAACCAAAACCTATCTGGATAATTCTGTTATTGGTAGCAGTAACGTTATTTAGAGATAACAGTAAGATCCACAGATACCTTGTACTTAGTCTGACTATGATAAGCTCTTAATTACATTCCCCATTAAATATCTGTAATAGCTGTTCAGAGTAAAAACAGTCCTTCTAACATCTAATTTACAGCTGGAGTAACAGGTTTACATGAGTTAGTCATTTGTGCATAGTAGCATACCAAGGGGAAATATACAGTGATACAGAAGAAATAAAAATGTTTATCTGTTTTACCTGACCATTAACTTATATGAAATTATAGCATATGCTGAGAATTTATGTAAGTATATGTGGATATATATTACATATTTAATAAAACCTGAATATTGAGGGGTCAGCATACAGTCAAATCCTAGACATACAGCTCAGGAATTTCCTGATCCTTGAGTACAAGGATAAACAGCTGAAATTCAACAGCATACACTTTGTAACTCCAGAGACAGAACTTCCTCTGTTTCTGGGAGTTCAAGGCTAGCTATGAAATGGAGTAGTTCACACCTTTAATCCTAACCTGGATGGGATAGAGTATATAAGAGCTGTAGAAACCCAGCAGAGGCAGAAGCAACTGGCAGAAGCAACCAGGAGCAAGGCTGAGGAAGTTGCAAGACAGCTGGGTGAGAATTGACTGTGGTGCTTCCTCTGATATTTCAGCCTTCCCCCGATATTTGGCTCAGAGTCTTCTTTTTTACAACCCAAA
The DNA here is from genome assembly GCA_004025045.1 of Sigmodon hispidus. NCBI lineage: Eukaryota > Metazoa > Chordata > Mammalia > Rodentia > Cricetidae > Sigmodon > Sigmodon hispidus. Next base: position 118,627 of record PVIH01000180.1, on the reverse strand, counting down.
TTCATGCTACTACAAGTATATAGAGTGGAAACTAAAGTTCCTCTCCTTGAGGCTTGGAGCTATTTTGGGAGCTGAGAAGTTTCTAGTCCTTCATCCTGAGAAGTTTCTAAATCCTCAAGGCTAATCACTCAAGGCCAAGTGCCCAAGGTCCTGGGTAATCAGAAGGCATTCCTGCCTAGCTGGGAAGCATTTTCTCCCCATCCCTAAGTCAACCAATCAGCCAGCAGCTGCCCACCTGCCAGCCATAGTAAATAAACTTTCTCTGGGCTCCTCACTCCCTAGCCTGATAATAGCATTCCTATGTATGATCTTTGATCTTTGCTTTTAAGAAATCTTGCTCTTGGGTAGCCCAGCTAGCTCACTCCCCACTAGCACTGCTGGGTAGCAGGATCTGAGCTCAGCTGTCCAGCTGTAATAAACCTTGCTTTGCATTAGCATTTGGAGAATCGGTATAGTTCTGGGGCTCTTTCTGGGGGTCTCTGAGACTAGGCAGAATATATAGGTGCCATATTTTGAACATGATACATACACATAGTAGGAATATATACATTCATATATAAGCACAAATGTATATATATACGTACACATGTACATATATGGACATGCACATACAGACATACTTAAAGGGAAGGAGAGCAGAAAAACTAAAATCATTACTATACTAATAACTAGTTATTATATATTTATCATCTAGGCTTGTTTTTGTTTTTTCAAGATAGGGTTTCCCTGTGTAGCCCTGGCTGTCTTGGAACTAGCTCTGTATAGCAGGCTGGCCTTGAACTAACAGAGATCTACCTGTCATTGCCTCTTGAGTGCTGGGATTAAAGGCACCACCACCTCGAAGTTTTGATCTGGGTTCTTCTCCCTGCTCATTTATAAACTAGAAACAATGAGTGTGTGGTAGTGTGCTAATGTATGAGGCTCTGGGCTCAGCTCCCACCAACACAAGGAATGTTCTGCCTCCCTTGTAGGGTTATTGCAAGGGTTGTGCACATGCCACAGTAGGTGCTAGACTACATAGTGAAGATAGCTTTTAAAGAATACAGCGGGGGCTGAAGAGATGCCTCAGCATTAAGGGCACTTGCTGTTTTTCAGAGGACCCTGGCTCACTTCCCAGCATCCACATGGCAGCTCAACTCCAGTTGCAGGGAATCTAATGCCCTCTTCTGGCCTCCAAGGGCATTGCTTTGGTGCACTTACATAAAACATTCATGCACAAAACCCAAAAATAAATCTTAAAAAATGCAATGACTTATTTAGGATGGCTTATTGGTAAGAGATGGGATTGAACGTCTGCCTGGCATGCATTTCAGGTGCCTCCCTCTGCACAGCTTCCTTTTCGATGGAGCCACTCAACACCTTTGTCCCTGAAGGTCTTTCTTTCCATGTCCTCGGCCTAAAACTGGTGTCCTGTTTCACAGTGGCCTCACTCAGTGCCTCTGCCCACAGTTACACTCATCTGTAAAGTGCTTAGATACACGGAGGGTTGTTCTCACTTTTATTCATTGATGTCACTGAGGCCCTGGACTGACTGCTTAAGAAGTACATATATGTTACCTCTTTAGGGTCCTTCATGGGTCAAATCTGGCAGAGCCCTCCCAAATGCAACAGGTGCCCCAACTCCTGTGGGTAAGGCTCTGCCCTCATTCCTAAGGTTATCTATAAAGGTACAGTACGGAGAGGCTCACAGGACATAGTAGGCACTGAAGTCATCTGTAGGGAATGGCCGCTGAGAAGTCATTTTAATAGGAGCTCGATGGATTTTCACTTCTACTCAGGAGCTAAGTCTGATCCTTTTCATTTCATTTCTCCCAGACTGTTTCCCTTGGCTTTTTTTTATTTTTTTGGTTTTGATGTTTTTTAAATAATTTGAATGTTCCTCCCTCCCCCACCCCTTTGTGGTTGCTGCAGACTGGGATCACCTGACTCAGCTCTGTTCTAACTTGGTACTTTCTTCGCATCACAATTGTTTCCCCGGGTTCTAGCGTGTTGCTAAGGAATACCAGTATGAGATGTTTTTGAAAGATGTACTTTCGGGGCTGGAGAGATGGCTCAGCGGTTAAGAGCACCGTCTGCTCTTCCAGAGGACCTGGGTTCGATTCCCAGCACCCACATGGCAGCTAACAACTGTCTGTAGTTCCAGTTCCAGGCAAAAACACCAAGGCAAATAAATAAATAAAAGTGTTAAAAAAAAAAAGAAAGAAAGATGTACTTTCTGAGAATGAACTGTTCATGTCATTGCTCTTCCTTCTTGTTCAGTTTCTCCTGGGGATATATATGCTACACACAAGCACACACAGAGATCTTTGTCCCATGGTTTAGTGGACACTATGGCAACCTTGCTCCCATGATCCCTAGCAGAACATCTCTCACCCTATGGAAGAAAGCAGATTTTTCTGATTCCAATGCACACTGTGGTGGGGCCACAAGCATTTCTTTTTGGGAAGACATGGACACATTACCTGTAGCAAAGAGTCTTATAAGATTTACCAGCTATGACCTCATGGGCACACATGACTCTCTGAGCTCAGACATGTGCTTCAGAGTGGGGAGAGAATAGCTTCTTTACTCTAGCTAGAGAAAGCAAGTGGCTGTGACCTGGGAAAGCACCTGAGTGGGGATCCTCGCTGCTGCAGGCCTGCAGGTCTGCTGAGCAACAGCAGAAAGCAGGTAAAGAACTCTTAGGACCAATCACTTAGCTTCTCCATTTTTCCCAGGCAGGCCAAAGTAAGGACACCATCAAAGTCCAGCTTTGTGAAGCAAAGAGCTTCACTGGGGTCACTTACAATGAGTATAGATGAGGGGAGCTGCATCACTAAAAACCCACCCAAGTATGAATGACAGCTTATGAAAGGTGGACTCCAGGGGCACACACAGCCTACAGGCATCCAATGGGTTGCAGAGTAACCTTTCTAGGTACTTTAATTACAAGCCACACATCCCACCTACATGTACCACATCAAACCACACTCCCTGCCCCCCATACAAAGGCTAAGAAATAGCCATCTATTATATCCACAGTGATGCCCCTTAGTATGTATGTGTTGAGAATCAGAATTCACAGCAATAATCCCAACTCCAAGCCTTTCCAAATTGTTTGTTTTTTCTCATTTCAATGATGCTACTGCATGAGACTCACCTTCCTTCCCACATCCTAGCATGTGACACTCATGTCTCAGCTGTACACCAGGCCACTGTCCCACAGCATGTCCTCATACAGCTCACACTGAGTTACAAGAAGACGGGGCTGGCTCTTCTTAATTTTTCCTTATCTCTTTGGTGGTTTGTTTTAATCTGCTCCTTAGATTTCTTTTTTCTAATTACCTGAAAGTTCTGCAGTATTTTAAGTCTACTTCCAGATATTTTAAATTTTTTGACAATCTGAAAGTGTAGGCTACATCCTTTCAATATATCAATAAGTAAAATTGAGTAGCAATGGTGACTATATTATTTTTAAGCTCTGGGTGTTAAATAACAGATATGTGTGAACATTTACATTAATCTACTTAACATCTCCTGTCGAAGCTGGGAGACAAGAAGTTCCATGTGATGTAACAAGGGAAACTGCTGTCTTGGCCGCTGTCTCCTGGCAGCAAAGATGCTCCTGTAGTTAAATATCCTTGATGCTTCAACTTTGATTCCTTCTGATATACCAGAAATTAAAGCACCAGACACTTTCCCAATTGTCACTCTGTAACCAGGACCTCTTCACAACCCCAACTTTATGCAGTTCTTTTTTACATTGTGGTTTTGACAGCTCTTCTTTTGTAGGCTTTTCTAGAATATCACAGGTAAATTTATAATAAAAGGAAAGATCCGGTGCATGACTTTGTAGGTAAGTTGGCCACTTAACCTAAAATTTTGTAAAAATCCCCAGCACACGATCTATTGGGCTGGCCCTTCCCTGCTTAGTCAGCCCATGAACCCCAATCTCCAATAGGTGCTAAATTTATACTTTGTGTTGTAGCTGAATTATTTACTTCAAGAAGACAAGGGCCAAGGAGAAATAATCTTTAGTAAGAGACCACAGTAAAATTTAAGAGAGCAAGGTTTACCTATACTTTTTTTTTTTTCAGTGTGATGCAATTTTGAGATCAGTGGGACCTTTCTCTGCCCATTTAAATGTGTATATGTGATCCAGGGACTTGGGGTTCCAGAAACTCAATAGCCAGCAAAAGTTAAGGCTCTTAAATTCACTCACAATGCCAAAGATTAAACATGCAAAGTGAAAGCAATCTTTTTTGGGGGAGAAATAAACATTGAGCTGGTTGGTTGTCGAGGTTCTTTTTATAGGATTTAGAGCAGAAACTGAACAAAAAAGAATCCTATCTACTTGCACACACCTTTAATTCCAGCACTTGAGAGGCATAGGCAGGTGGGTCTGAGTTCAAGGCCAGTCTGGTCTGCAGAGGGAGGGACAGCCAGGGTTACACAGAGAAATTATGTCTCAAAAACAGAGAATTCTGATTCTCTGCACACATCAGGGGCTGGGCCAATTGGAGGTTTACATTGTCTGTACATGTTCTTCTGGCCCACACAGGAATGTGGTCACCTTCTGGTCGTCTCTGACTTGTGTTGTTTGGCTAGTTTGCTGGCTGTTAGCCTGTTCTATTATTGCCAGCTCTGCTAACCTTGCATGTGTTGCTGACCTGACTTGGGAGGGGTCTGTAAGCATTTATTGGTTCTCCTGGCTCTCATGTGTTTTAGCATAGTGGGGAGTGGCTCCTGACATGATTACCTACATGTTCTTTTTGATTACCCCACACTAGCTCTTTATCTATAGGTGTTGTCCTCTGGAGGTTTCTTCTTTAGACAGCAAATCTAGTCTACTTGGTGAGTTCAGGAAGAAACCCTCTCTTTAAAAAAACAAGGTGGATGACTCCTGGGGGAATACTTTGAGGTTGACCTGTGGCCTCCACAAACACATATCCACATACATAAGTGTCAAAAAGAAATCAGACTGGAGAAATGGCTCAATGGGCTAGGTTCTTTCAGTGGACCCAAGTACATGGCTGTTCATAATTATAACCCCAACTCAAGGGGACCTGACACCCTCTACCAGCCTCCAAAGGCACTAGGCATGCAAAGGACACACAGACATGTGTGCTGGCAAAATACCTATATGTAAAGAAAAAAATTTAAAAATATATATAATTGAACATACAGGGCTGGAGAAATGGTGTTTAGTTCCCAGCACCTGAGTTAGGCAGCTCACAACTGCCTGTAACAGTCCTTCTACAGGATCTGACAACTCTTTCGGACTCTACCATCAGCATTCAGAATGCACATGCTACATATTCATACATGTAGGTAGGCACTTACACATACACATTAAAAAGGGGGGTGTGATGTGTATTTGAACATGGAGTTAATGTAAACAAATACTTTGATCCACATTATACACATCCATATGTCTCCTAAGTGTGCATACTCATACTTTTCCTAACAGAAGCAGCTATTCCATGATACTCCTCTCATCTGTGTCTTAAAAGACTGGTATGCTTCTTGAATTCTTTGAGTTCAAATGCTAGCTCTTGGAGGACTTGACTATAGCAGAGGTCCATCCTGGCCTGGCGTAGCCCAAATAATCTTACAAAGACTTATGTTAATGACAAGTTGTCTGGTTTATGGCTCAGGCTCATTACCGACTGGCTCTTACAACTTAACCCATTTCTATTAATCTATGTCTTGCCATGTAGCTAGTGGCTTGACCTGTGTTCAATTACATCTTGCTCTCTTGGGTGGTAGCTTGAAGTGTCTCTGACTCTGCCCTCCTTCCCCTTTATCTATGCTTGGTATTCCCACCTGCCTCTAAACTGCTTTGCCATAGGCCAAAACAGTTCTTTTATTACCCAATGGTATTTCACAATGTAAAGAAAGACATCCCACATCACCTAACCATTATTCCTATTTTCTCTGGGTCCCCTAAGATGCTGTCACTCCAAAAAGCAAGAAGTAATTTTAAGAATACAACATCCAAATTCCCAAGAGGTGAGGTGGGTGTTTTTTGGTTGTTCAGTGGGTTATGTATATTTGTCATCATTTAGGGGGATGTTATAGTTGTTACTGGTAATGATCAGGAAAAAAGCTGAACAAAGATTAGGTTCAGGGATCTCATTCTGAAAAAAAAGGGGGTATATAGAAATGGTGGGATAAAAAGGTAGAGAATTGAATCTATGTTTAAACTAAAAAAGCTAGTCTTAAATATTTTTCATTGGTATGTATGTGTATACTGATACAAATTTATGTTTCTATTGTTTAAGGTATTTCTGTTAGAACATACTGTGCAGATGTTTTTACTTGTTTAAGGTCTTACACCTAAACAGCTCATTTGGCAATGTAATCTAAATTTCTAGTCCTTGAAAGTTATTATTACATATCCTTTAGGATAATGGAGAAACGCAGATTAGTAGCAGGTCACCTATGTTTCATGAATTCTAGTTGTATTAAAAGAAACTCAGAGCCAGGTATTGGGAAAAGGCTGAAGTATCAAAGAGAGAAAACAGACCAGTCAAATCTTACTCAGCTATCTTCCAGCTTCCTCAGCCTCGCTCTTTGTCACTTCTAATACTTCAATCTGTCTTTCAAAGCCTGTCTTAATTACCTTCTTTGCCCAGTTGTTTTACATCCAAGTTAAGTGGGCTACTACTATTTGGTAGTTATCCTTGAACTCACAGAAACACAGAAAGACCTGTCTCTGAAGTTATGGGATTAAAGGCGTGGCAATATATAACATATCCCCATACACCTATTACAACCCAACTTGTCATGTCGGTATATTTTCAAGGTCAAACATATATCTTAAGACAGGTGGTCTTCAAGCACCTCAGAGATCTACAGAATATGACATTTAAGATGATTTAGTAATATAAAGATTTTTATGACAATGAGGTATGTCTGTTACTGGAAGCACCAATCTACTTCAGAGAAGACAATGGGCACTGAAGAAACTCCATATGGAGTTTGCTTTTTTGGGGGCAAAAGTCAGCCACTGGGCAAGAAACTGCCCTTGTCTCAAATGCTGACAATGTGCTGTTCAAATTGGACCAGCAGGACACAAAAGAAAGCTACTGCTGAGCTTTGCCAAGACAAGGCAGGACAGTCCTTCAAAATTCTTGCTTTACAAAAATGTCTGTCATATAGTTAGGCTGAAGATGAATGCCCCAGTGTTACAGAGGAACTGTGGGTGACTGTCTAGGCAGCCAGCTGTTTGTCATTTATTAGTTTTGGAAGTTGCTTGCTCTGCACTTCCTGTTTACTCTTGTAATATCCTTCTTGGGTCTCTAATGGAGCTGAAGATTAATTATATAGTTTTTCTTGTTACCAAATTCAGAAAAGAAACTCACAAAAGAGGTGTAGAGTGTATAAGGTTGAGAGGCATGAAAGGGTAGTTTGGGTTGGCAGTACAAGTCAGGGTAAAAAGTGAATTAGTTGTAAAACTTTGGACTCATCAAGATAGAATAGATAATGGGAGTATTTTCTCTGACTTTGCCAAATGCAAATGGACTGGACAAGTAATTCTTACTTGATAATTGTTCTTATTGTATATAGTTTTAATATGTTACAGTTAAAACCATTTTTTTTTTTATTTAGACAAAAGGGTACTTTCTGACAAAGTTTGTTTTGAATCAGAGGGTGGAGCTAGGCACTAGCTGACCAAATTTTACTACTACTGCTTCGAGACCAGAAGTAGTGAGGTGGGGCTGAGAGGACCCCAGACTTTTTGAGGTCACTGGTTGCTTCTCTGATCACTCAGGTCCTTACCCCAACATCTGATTCCTGATTTTTGGTGTGCTACTGCATGAACTCTAGTTTATAATGAAAACCCAGAGCCAGATATTGGAAAAAAGTTGGAAAATCAAAAACAAACCACAGCCACCCAGCCAACTCCTCAGGCCTGTCTCCAGGAATCCTCCAACTGAGTGCCAAAAGAAAAGGGAATTTCTCTGGGAAAGCTGAAAAACCCTCTTCCCTTGCTGTACCCAGCTCTCTTAACTTTCTCCTTTCACATTTCCAAAGCTAGGACTAAAGGTGTGGGTTGCCCCTCCCTGACTTGGTTCTCAGGTTGACTCTGATATTCCAGATAAATTTTATTAAATATATATATCACCCTTCTGTGTTAAAAAGTTGTAACTAATATAAGAAAAACTATATACAAAAGGTACAATAACTATATACAATATATACAAGCAATAATTACATCAGTGTTGTCCAGTTCAGGAACAACTGACAGATTCAAAGAAAATATCCCATTATTTATCCTGTTATGCTGAGTTCAAAGAATTGTACCTAATTCACTTTCTATCTAACTTGTATTACTAACTGAAAACCATCTTTTAATGTCTCTCAAACATATATATACACTTTAACCTTAGTGAGTTTCTTTTCTAAAACTTGTCACTAGAAAACTGTAACTATCTCATCTTCAACTACCTCAGAGACCGAAGAAGGAAATAATATTAACTAAGTAAACAGGATATGTAAGACAGAGGCAGGAGGATCACAAGTTTCAAGCCTGCCTGGGTTACCAATGGCGTTCCATCGTGGGGCACATATACCCAACACAGAGCCTAAGAAAGTTTAAAAAGGGTTCTGAACACAGAAACAGAGCCACAAACAGCTTCCTAGTTGTGTCTCTCAAGTGGGCTATGGTACAGAATGGTGTTCATGCTTGAGTCACAAAATGTTGGGCTTGAGCTGCAACAAGGCTGGTTCCTGAAGTCTCACAAGAGCCTCTTACAAAAGCATGAGATGTATATGGTGGGCTAAAGGTTACTGCTCATACAGACAAAAAGGGAACAGAGTCAAGCAAGGCTTCTTAGTAGCAGTGTTTTTGGGGGTCAGCTCTGTTTGCTGGCATCTAGCTGAGGTGCTCCTCCTTTAAATGAGGCTTCCTGACTCAGCATTAGCAGCAAAAACCCCACACATGGCTCTTTTAACAGGCCCTGTTGCCAAACATTTAAATGAGGTTTATGAGCAGCAGGCAGTGGTGCTTTACTTCGTGACAGTGTGGACCCCCAAATTCCCCAGAGTTGGGGTAGGAAATGTGGTTCCTGCTAGTACCTCTGCCAATCCTAGCCACATTTTAGCAAATTAAAGGTGTGGTTAGAAAAGATAAAGATATACAGTAAAGAGAGAGATTAAAATCAGCAAGAGCTGCTAACGGACATTTGATTATAATGTTATTATAATTAATTCAACATATATTTTATAAATGTTTTGACTTCAAAATTGAAGTCAAAAGATACTTTGGAGAAGAGGCTGTCTTTTTATTTTCACAGAAAATGAGAGGCTATTGATTAATTCCAGGTTAAAAAAAGTATGGTTTGATCAGTGAAGATCTCTAAAAAAACCTCTGATGGGCAGAGAAGGCCACATCAGCCTCAAGGCTTCTGACTTGTAAGATTGCCAGTGCTCCCAATCAGCAGGAATGAGTATGGAAAGCTACATCCAAATTCCCAAAATATGATTCTAAGTAGTGTCAAAGTTGACATTTAAAAGTAAGCATCAATGATCATTGGGTTTGACAATCAATACAGAATATTGCTTAAAGGCATGGGAAAATCAGCATGCTAGGGTTTGAATCCTAACATAGCTATCTATGGTCTAGAAATATGTATAGTTACATTTATTTCTTTTGCCTACAAAATAGACCAGATTCTATTTTATAGGATTTTTTTAATAAGGATTAAGTAAAATAAGAGACATGCAGTAATGGGTAAACATGATTGCCACTAGGCGCAATGACCTGAACTCAATCCCTGGGAGGAAAGAGAACCGACTCTTGTACGCTGAGTTTAGATCCCCAGAACCCATGTGAAAACCAGCTACAATAGTGCAAGTCTGTAATCCCAGAGTGTACTATGGAGAGATGGAAGGAAAAGACAATTGGGACATACAAGGGCCAGCTACCCGTGACTGTGTTAAAAAGAAAAAAAAAGGGCACGGCAGTTGGCAAGGCAGCTACCCGATCTTTATCCCTGGATCCCACATGGTGGGAAGAGAAGCAACTCCTCCAAGCTGTCTTCTGACCCCCACATGTATACCATAATATGTACACGTCTCCCAGCCTGAATGAACAAATGAATGAATGAATGTAAAAAGCAATCATTCTTAAGGTGAAAGGAGGACTAACCCCTGAAGTTGTCCTCTGAACACACAATCCATGGCAGGCCACATGGACACACCTACACAAACTGACAGTGTAAAAAAAAAAAAAACACATTTCAGAATGAGTAAACTCATTAAACATCTGTAAACAAGAATAAATTTAATTTCTTTTTAAAGATTTAATGATATACAAAATGTATATGGTATAGTATCTTTAAGTAATACACTTTTTCTCTCCACATCAACATTAAACACTATTTAAACAGCTTATCTCTGCTTGCCTTGTTTGTATCTATGAGATACACTATTGAATACAAATAAGCTTTACACTGCTCCCTTCCAAATAAAAATTAAAATCAGTACCTAGGAAATGAAAAGAAAGAGAAAGCATAAAACTTGAGTCAAATGATAAGCTTTTCTTGTTGCTGAATATGCAAAAATATCTGGGCAATTAAGTTATATTTTCTTGGCATAAAGTTGGATTGTGATCTCCCTATATTGTATAAGGATAAACCAACAACTGATTTCTTAAATAAGTACCAAAAACAGAATTCACATTGACACATTCCTACACAATTTTAAATGTGAGAGCTCACACGACACTCTGATTGGATACACTAAGTCAGTAAATCTTTGGAGATGTATGCAACTGCAGGTCGTTACAGCTGTAACCTTCCTTACAGAAACACCCATTGAACAGTGAGTTAGTTCTCATTTACCATGGCTTTCTTTTACTTAACATTGATAAAATAATGTAAAAAAACCCTTTTGCACAATTCACGCTTTGTTTAACAAGAAACTGGCTATATTCATAAATAGAACCTAAAGTTGATTCTTAAATAAAATCCCTCTTAGAAAATGGTCTTCATGAGGCCCTGGATTTGATACTCAATACTAAGGGAGAAGAGAGGGAGAGACAGAGGGAGGGAAGACACATGGTTTTCAGTGCAGGCTTTTTCAGATGCCTGTGAAGCTAGAACAGTAAGAAGTCATTTTTTCCTGTGGCCACAAATCTAGTTGAAAGCTAGCATCATTATCATGCAGCACACCAAACTGAGAAAGACTTCTGCCATTTAACCAAAAAGCAGCAAGGTTTAGTTTCTTTAGCTAAATGGCTGTAACTGAGCAGCCAAAACAATTCAAAGACAATTGGCTTTGGTCAATGGTACTGCACCAAGTGACAGGGAATCACCACCCTTGACAGAGCAAAGTTTGAGATCCCCTGCTATAAGAGCCCTTCACAAATTAAAAGCACTAACCTTCTATCACTGTTAACATTTCCCAGCTGCATTAATATCAAGGCGCTTTTCAATGAGAACAATAACCTCTAAACTATGTAAGGGGCCAACAAGCTCAGTTTGCACACATATCATCAATCCCCTCTTGAAGGAAAAATGACAGTCACACTTTTGTGAAATGTAGGCAAAAAAAATCATTGATTTTGCAACGACTCAGTACTATAACATCAGACGAACAGAATTTGTTGCTTCTGATTCTTTGGTGGAATTTCCAGATTGAAGATTCAAATCCGATGACTCATCCTGAGGAAATATAATCTTATCAGGTGTATAGTCATTCCTCTTCAGATCTACATTCACAATAGAAGGGGGGAGGGGAGAAAAAGTCAGTATATTTGCAAATAAAAAAATTAAGAATATTTTCTACACCAATTTTCCTCTAAACAAGTCAGGTCAGATCTAGTTCCTTAAATCTTACAGTTAATAGTCATACATTTCTATATAATATTACATGAGGACCACAAATCAGTAAATCATGTAATTATGACAATATAGCGATGAGCACAATAAACAAGGTGCCTACTTTTTGTAATAATGGAAGTGTGACAATATGGTAATGAACACAGTATACAAGGCCTTGCTTTTGTGAAGCCTAGGAGGTCAAAGTCTTATCCCAGGACACCTCTCATGTTCATGATTGTTGGTAAAATTGTGAAAATGGTTATCCTACCAAAGGCTATATATCTACAGATTCAATGTAACCTCAATCAAAATTCTAACACAATTCTTGACAGAAACTGAAAAAGAATCTTAAATTTCACATGGAACCACTTCCTCTTTTTTTTTAAATCATGAAAAAAACAAACCACCGTGCAGATTTCACGTGGTATACTACAGAGCTATAGTAATATGAACATCATAAGACTAGCATAGAGCCAGACTCACTCATCAATGGACTAAACTGAGGGCCCACAGTTCAGTGCACACTCCTACAGTCACCTGATTTTTGACAAAGAGGCCAATAAGACTTCCTGGGGAGAAGAGGGCATATTCAACAAATTGTGCTTTTAAATTGGATAGCTACAAGTAGAAGAATGAAATTTGATCATTCTCTCTCACTGGCATAAAACTCAAACAGATCAAGGAGCTCAGCACAAGACCTGATGTCCTGAATCAGATACAGGATAGAGCTGGGAATAGGCTTGAATTCATTGACACAGGACTCCCACAGTGCAGACATTAAGACCAACAATTAAGAAATAAAAATTCATGAGGTTAAAAAGTTTCTGTACAGCAAAAAATATCGTCATTCGAGTGAAACTAGCTTATAGAATGGGAGTTATTTTTAACGTTTATACATCTGCCAGGGTTGGTATCTTGAACGAATACACAGACACACAAACACTAAACACCAAGAAACAAACAGACAATGCATGTGGAAGAAGGGATGAGGGTTTTAAGAGGCAGAGAAGGTGGAGGAACACAAGAAAACAGTGTCTTTCAGACACAAAAGGGCAGTTATGCATAAGAAGTCACAGGTTTATAGAGTGTGCACAAGCCCCATGCAGACTAACATCAACAGGAGAGGGAGGTAAACATCAAGTTCTACCCAGTCAAGGAACAAGGAACTATCTGGGAGAGGGAAAACAGTTTTCTTTAAATAAGAAGAAAAGTAAAAAAAGGAGGGGGGGCATAGAGATGGCTCAATCAAAAATAATTGCTACATAAGCATGAGGACCCAGTTCTAATCTCAGAAACCACATTAAAAAAAAAAAGTCAGATGTGGCTCAGTGGGAAGTGAAGGCAGGTAGATCTATGAGCACAGGGCCAGCATGGCAAGTTCCAGGACAGCCAAGGCTACAATTGTAGTGAGACCTTGACTCCAAAAAAAAAAATTAAAAAAATAAATAAATAAATAAAATATAGTCTCTGGTGAGTGAATCCCACTCTAGTGGAGGTGTCACATCCAGGAATGTGGGCAGCACAAATGGACTTGATGGGTTAAGAAAAACAAGAAAGAAGTAGGGGAAGACGGTGAGTGGAAGGTGGTGGTGAGTATGAGCAAAGCCACTATGTGGCCTCTCAAAGAACAAATAACCTCCCCATTTTTGGGAGAGAGGGCTTTTGTTAACCCAGAATTCCCTGTATAGGTCAGGCTGGCCTTGAACTAAGAGATCTACAAGTCTGTTTTCTGAATGTTGGGATTAAAGGTATACATAAATATGTCCACCAAAACAATATTCTTAAGAAACAAACAGAAATCAAAGTGCAAAATACAGCTAATATCTTTAATGGATACTTCTTTTAAATTTTTTAATTTAATTTTAATTTTATTTTTAAGGAGAACAAAAATCATTTTCTCCCTTCCTCTAGGCCTTGCTTACTTTTGTATGATTTCAAGTGTTTTGCTTGCTCGTATTTATGCACATCAAATGTGTGTCTGGTGCCCTGCCCTTGGAGACCAGAAAAGGGAGCCAAATCTTTTGGAACTGGAGTTATGAATAGCTGTAAACATTGCATTGGAAAGCCTAGCCAGTGTAAAACATCAAAGGTAAAGACAAGGTACACAGTATAGAAAAGAAGTAATGAAATTATCTTTATTATCTACACAGATAATCTCAAAGTGTGAATCAAGAAATGATTCACTATTTTACCCCAAAACCTAGAATGATTTCTGGCATTCTTCAGACATAGTAAATTAAATAGATGAGCTTTGCTTTTATAAGTAATAAGGAAGAGTTCATGTATATTTATGAAGGAGGTGCCATAAGAATTCCTGACCAATTAACTAAATCTTTGTACCTATGGCCTTATTGTTATAGTAAACAACTCAGATAAGAATTTATACGGCATATGAACTAAACATAAGCCAGGCATGGTGACAAACGTATAATTACAGTACCCCAAACATTAAGGCAGTGGAATCATGAGTTCAAGGCTAACTTGGGCTATATAACAAAAAAAAAGGAGTGAAAATTTTTACCTGGAAGCTTAAGCTTTCGACAGCAAGAATTACAGTGATGTTTGGCTCGAAAGTTTTTTATTGCATCTTCTCCTAGATTAGCAGGGCCAAAAACCATGTCACAAGATCTGCAAAATTGACAAGAAAAGAGTTTATTCAAGTGGAAGCATGGAGTTTAAAAATAGCAAATTATGTCTCAATGAAACAGTTAAATCTGACTACCTTTTTTCTTCAGCTTTTATCACAGATGGGTCAGTCAAGTTTTCACCTACACCTTTAAATGTATACACAGAAAAGACAATATGTTATACAATTGATATAAACATTTATGTCTATGCAATAAAAATGTTTGGAGAGATTTTATGGCATCATTCTTAATTGTTAAATTATTCAAAATAGTATTTTTTCTTTTGCTGTTTCATAACAATATTTTAGTACTCCACCGTATCTGAGATATGCTTGAAATGGTATCTTAGAATGGGGGAAGAGGGTACAAATGTTGATACTTGACATACTTAAGATATACCACTGTGATTGGTTTAATAAAAGCTCAAGGGCTAATAGCCAGGCAGGAGCACAGAAGGGACTTCTGGACAGAGAGAGGTCTGGGAAGAACAAAGGTGGAGTCGCCAGCAGGATGGGTGAAATGAATATGAAGTGAGGGTCGTATGAAGAGTGCAGATTACATACAAAAACTCTACACAAACTGCCCCTGGTTCACCTTCACCAGTAAAGTGTGCTTTGTTATTTGAAGACTTTTTAAAAGTCCTATAGAACATTCTGTACTTAAGAAAAGTTTTGGTTTTTTACTTTTACCTTCAGTCTTCCCCAGAGGTATTAAAAAAGTTGGTTGAATTTTTTCTGAACAATCACAAATACTTAAACCCATTACAGTGAAACCTGATTAAAATGGTCCAGATTCACAAATGAAAAACCTACATGATACCAGGGCTTAGCTGGTAGAGTGCCTGCCCAGCACACATAGATCTCTGGGTTAAAGCCCCAGTATTGCATAAACTGTGAAAGTGGCACACATCTGTATTCAAGGTCATCCTCAAACAGTGAAGTGGAGGTCAGACTGGGATAAATAAGAACCTAGTTCACAAAAATAAAAGAACAAAAAAGGCCAGGCAAACCAAAACAAATACCAATAACATATTTCTATTTTACAGCAAGATTCTGAAAGCCATTTAGAGCTGTGTAAATGTGCATATGCTATGGTCCATGTACAGAGGTCAGAGGATAAGTGTCACAGTGGTCTGCACAGATTCTGGTACTCCAATACCGCTACTTTTTACCAAATGAATTGGAAAAGACTGAAAATGCTCAGTGCCCGATCAATAGGGGATAGATGGGCACTCACAGAAAGTCAGGACCTACACCCTTTTTTGAAAGTAATCTGGTATTGCCTTATTGAAATAAAAACTGCACTAAGCCCATGTTAGTCACATGGACACGGGGGTGAATTCAGGTAGTTTACAGAGACCTAAGGTATTTAATTCCAATTAAACTATTATTATTAAGGGGTGTGTGTGTGTGTGTGTGTGTGTGTGTGTGTTTGAGACAGGGATTTTCTGTGTAACAGTCCTGGCTGTCCCTGGAATTGGCTCTGTAGAATTCAGAGATCTGCTTGCCTCTGCATCTTAAGTGCTGGGATTAAAGGCATGTGCCAGCACCACCCAGTATGAAAAAAAATGTTATACCTATGAAATACTAAGGGCTGCCTTAAGAGTATAGTAATAGAGTTGACAACAATATATGTATCACCGTAACAATTATTAAGACAGCCAGCCTAGGTGTGGTGACACATCCCGTTAGTCCCAGTACTCAGGAGACTCAGATAGGAAAATCACAAGTACTAGGTCAGCATGAGATGCAAGGTAAAACTTCATCTTAAAAGACAACCAACTTTAAAACCCCAGTGACTATGCTACTATTGATTGTGACTTATTTTACACTTTCTATCAGCCTAAGATTTTAAACTAGCAGATTTCTGTACATTATGTGTAATATATGGATAAGTGGGAACTTACCATACAACTTCACTTTAGTAATAGATTTACCTTGTAAGTCAAGTACCAGTAACTCCCCTCTGGTATATTCATAGGTCCAATGGCTAAAGGCTAGCATGATCTCTTCCAGAGTGTTTGTTGGAATAATTTCATCACCATTATTATTGTTGTATTTTCTAAATTCTCCAGTCATGCATTCTTCTACAGCAAACCACTGGCCTGCTGAATGGCAGTAAAGCAGGAAAACCTCAAGGAACCTTATAGAAAAGTCACAGACCCCACCAGGGGGTTTGTTAGTAAGGCTCTAATTGATATGCAATTTACAATAAATACTCAACATCAATAACGAGTGCCAAAAAAGACTCATCTAAGTAACACTAAGCCCTCATCAAATGTAAAGATTTACCTTGGAGAGTATGGTATGGATTTGGGTTTCATCTGATTAAAGGCAAATGTGAGCTTTTGTGCTGCTCTCTGTTGTTGTATTTCCTACAGAAGAGAAGAAATCCCTTCATCAGTATTTAAAAGTTAAAATATGGAACTTATATCACAGCTTTCAATCATGTTTACTGATACTTACTCTAAGACACAGATGCAGAACTGTATCTTCTTTATAAATACTTGACCATGTGTTAACCACCTCAGGAAGAAAAGACTTAATGATATACAGATGGCCTGATTTCAGGATATCGTGCTCTGACCAGGTACACTGTACTTTGACTGCTCTTCTTAAACCTCCTCCCATTTCCTCTTTACTTAAAAACTCTATTTTTGCACAAAGGCCTAGCTGAGACCAAGAAGACATGCTGTTATTCAGTATACTGGGAGAACTCTCCTCTAGACGATACACCGTGACGGGCTCACCTGCAACATGAATGGGCATAGTATAAGATCAAAGTATAACAACAAACTAGAATAAATATTTGTAAGTATCTATGATTAATATTCAGCAAGGAATAGAAGATAAAAGTTGCAATTTTATAAAAAGTGATAAATAACAGGAAACAAAACTACACTTCCTTAAGGGTGGATGTGGCTCACTGCTCACAGGATAAAAACATTTGTTGGGTAAACATGAGGGAGGCCCTTAGTCCAAACATCCAGAACCATGTAAAAGGCCACATGTGGCACCTGGAACAGCACTATCTAGGGCTCAGGGCTTTGTGAGCTGCCTGCCTAGTAGCAGGTGCAGTGAGAGACCTTGCCTCAAAGAGATAAGGCAAAGAGTGACAGAGCATAACAACCAATGTTCTCCTTTAGTTTCTATGTGCACAGACCAGCACATTTTTTTTGTGTGTGTGTGTGTGTGTGTGTGTGTGTGTGTGTGTGTGTATCACAAACATTTATTTGAATCAATAAATTTAAAAACCAATTTAGTATCATTGAACTCAAGTCTTTATGTGGGAGAGTACATGTACATATGAGCAAGTGGGAGCCAGGAGACTTTATTTAGGAACTAAGTAAAACTTTAAATAGTTCTAGACAGGATGTTAGAGCACTCTGCCTCGTACGCTGTGATGTGACTATTCCTACATCTCTTCTGCCTGACAACAGATCGAGGTTCTGAAACAGAACACTAGAGCCTGCCCCCACCTCACTTCACTATACCCTGCCTGCCCTTCTCATCTGAACATAGAATGGTTTCTAATGCGCTCTCCTATTTCAGTGTATCTTGCCCTTCAGGTAGGCAAAGAAGGGGCATGAAGCTGTTATTTCTTCATAGGAATCCCTCTCATTCTGTCCTGACCCATGCACCAAGTTAGAATTACAGACTAGAGAGGGTTGCTTCTTATTTATTTTTGGGATTTACCTCGTGGAGGTACAGGCATGAAGGGAATACTCTGAGACAACCTCATCAGGTTATTTCTTTCCACAGCTGCATTGAAATAGAGAGAAATGATGAAATCAAATCAAATGATTCAAATCATTTCAAATGATTCAAATCATTCAAATAGTGTTTCAAATATCAGTAAATTTTGTTTCAGTATCACTGACCTGAATAATAGTAATTTGTATCCATAACAGGCTTAAAAGGAGAAGCAAGACCTAAAATTGTAAATAAATCAGACTGTTTAAAAAGCACTCGTGCAACATAAATTTATGCTCAGACATACTAATAATCTTAAATTTCTTTTACAACCTCTCCTAACGGGGGTGTGGGGGTGGGGATGTATTATCGCAAATTACATGACCCTATTTCACTGAGGCAAAACAGTGACTGCTGTGCTCCAAACACCTGGGAAGAAGCACATGATGCTCCACTCTCCGGCTCTTGACATAAATTGCACTTCCACACCTGCCACTCAAAAAGAAAAACTGTTCTGTTTCTGGTCTTTTGGGTTGGGGACAGTAACTATCTAACCATTTTAGGTGATGTAACATAGGAAATAAACGTATGGAATGTAAAGATATTCCAGACTCCCTTCTCCACATCTACATTTTATGTATTTATTTATTTGAGAATTTTACTTTTAACCATAGAAGAAGAGATGGGTGCATAACAGATTTATGGTGTGCTAAGTTTTAGAATATAAATGAGAAGGAAATCTACTATTTCACAGAAAATAAAAGCCAACAGTTTTAACACTGTTAATCTAAAAAGATATTTATATATAGACACCTATACACAAACACTTGCATCATAAGGACTACAAAAGAGGATAATTAAGGCTGCCTGGTTAATAAGGGCAGAGGCTACCTCATACGGGGAAAGAAATAGCAATCTGCAAGGCACTGGATTTTTAGAGATACATTTTCAAGAATATATAGTGCTAATGTACATGCTACATTTGAGAAACCCCAGGCAGTTTAGTATGAATGACTAGTTAAGAATACAATCAGAATAGTCTGTGGAGCTTTCTCAACATCACCCACTGACACTCAGTCCACAATATCTAATTCCACAGGTCTGTGGCATCACAGATGACTCTACAGTGATTTGAATATGCAACCAAGATTGCAAATTAATGAGCAAGAGCATAAGCATACCTGAAGGAGGTGAAGCTACAGAAGCAGGCAATATCAAATTGTGAAGAGCCTAATATGTCATGCAAAGAAAGGACACTGCATTTTACTGAATGACAATGGGAAAATGTAAAGCAGAGGAGTGGCAAGATCAAATCTTTCAGAATTATTTTGGTGGTAGAAGACAGACTAGCAGTACAACTACAGGCAGGAAGTCAGCCTGGAATAACTACTCTGAAAACCTATCTGGCAGACAATAAATGCCTAAGCTTTGACCCAGCAATTCCACCCTTTGGCATATAACCAATGGAAAGCAAATTTATGTTTACCAAACAACATGAAAAAGAATGCTCACAGCAACAGAAAGCATAATGGTTACACACTGGAAGCTACTGAAATGCCCATCAAATAGAATGGATAAATTCAATATATTCCAGCAAAAAAAAAAAAAAAAAAATACTATGAAATACTAATAATGCACAAACTATACTACTACAATAAATAATAATGATGAGTCTCATAACAATCACATCTCTATGACTCCATTTATATTGTACCATAAAGTAGGCCACTGTTAGGATGGAGGTCACAGCAAGAGCCTGGTATATTAGCAATATTCAGGTTTTGGGTGCTGGTAAAGTGGGGAGCGGTGACAAAAAGTGGCCCTCATAATTCACAAGGTGGGTCATGTGTAAAACATTTATATTAAAGATGAGGGAAGAGTTTTCCAACTACCTTGGCTTTTTAAAACTTGAAGTCTAAAATGTCTTGCCCATAATAATGTGGTAAATGCTTTAATGATGACTGTTAATTTTTCATATTAAATCTGCCACACTGACTCACCATTTAATGTTCCTCCTTCAGATGGCCTAAAGAAAAATAAAAATAAAAATAATGTAAGTTGTGCAACAACCTTAGTTTTGACTAATATTTAACTTGTGATTTTATAAGGTTATCACAATTATGTAATGAAATGCAATTAAAGGAATACAGATGTTTAGATGTCTGAATACTTGCCATTCTCCTACTCCATATACAGACATGCATATAAATATGTTTCCATGTTATGAACAACTTGTACCTCCACTTTATGGCTATATAATATTTTGGTGCCAAATAATGGCTACTAGTTCTTAATAGAATATTTTTATTTCAGGGCTCAGTATTTGTGAAGACTCATCCCAGGACTGACAATGCCAGGAAATGATTTTTCTATGATTCTAGAAGTATTCCAACAGGCTGATATGAAAAGGACTGAGGCATTATTTTGCAGGGTTCAATATCCAATGTCCAATACATTTATTTATAATGTCTTGATTCCAAGTGGAAGTTCTTTGAATCATAGGATTCCTATGCAAATGAGATAGTTATAATGAACAGGGAGGTGAGATTCAACCAGAATGAGCTCTCCCATAAGGAAGCTAGCTGTAAGTCTCACTTGGGATCCAAAGTTTAAGATCCAAAAGGACCCTGGAAACAGAGCCAACATAGCCTTGTCCCAATATCTCATATTTATTCTAACTGATCCCAAAGGTTATCTCCACTTTAGTAAGGTAAAGATTTTCTTGTAAGGAATATTTTGATCCAGCATTATCCTCTTTTCTGCTGATGGTGAGTCACTCTTTTCTTAGTCTTGACTCAATCCCCAGCACAGAAAAAGGAGAAAGAAAGAGAAGGAAGGAAGGAGAGAGAGAAAGAGAGAGAGAGAGAGAACACTTCTGTGTTTATCTCCTAAGGTTTTGGTTATAAAGACAATTCCATAAGGGGTTTAAATGTAGTTAAAAGTCTTAATCTATTTATGTAAACACCATTTACTTTCTTCTGTGTTCATACCTACTTCAGTTTCACAAAGTAGAGACACTGAAATATGTATTGCTTGAAAATGGCCTTTCTTCCCAAGTAGTACTTGTCTGGGTATACTGAAAAATGGGTGTCAGTCGTTCAGGGGCAATTACCTATCAGACTGCTTTTTGTATACTCTCCTGATTCTGGATTTGTCACACTCATTACATAATTTTTCAGTACCCAAGCTTTCTAAAATATACCATGTACTACCACTCTATTCATCAAGGTATTTTCCAAAAGCAGTTATAAGGCCTGGTTAGAATGACCAACAAATTTAATATTAACTAAGTACTAATTAAAGTCTCCAGACAGGTTTTTTCAACAAATTTATTCAAGAGCAAGTTGAAATAATAGAATAAAATCATGTAATTATATAGGAAGCTTATACAGTATAATTATTATAACTAAGTCCCTCCAATAAAAATGGGAAATGCTACAACAAATATCTTAAAAGGAGTATAAAAGAGGCAAGACAGAAAAGAAGAAATACAGTATTCATCAATACAGATACTTTTCAGGTCATTAAGAAAAGACTTACTTACATTTCTCTGTTTGATGGTCTATCTCGTAACCAATCCTTTAGTCAAAAAGAAACACAAAAATTTAAATATAAAAGAAGCATTGCTCTAGAATCAGTGTTAACTACTTAACACTGTTTCTTAAAATGAAGGGCCTATAATATGAAGTTACAACTAACTAATAACCATAAAGGGGAATAAGCAAACTCAGGAACCTTATTTTCTACAAGCGTTGTGTTTGTGTCTCTCTGTACACCCATGCTTGGTTTCACATGGGTGCTGGTAACCCAAACGAGGCCTACATGGCAAACACTTTACCTACTGACTTACTCCCCATCCTCCAGGATTTCTAGTTCTTCAAATTCTTTGTTTCTGATGACAATCTTATTCTCCGATCATGTCTCTGATTCTAAAAATAATTTGTGCTTCTTGCCAAAAGTACACCAAAGTATAAATAGAATTGAAATCACACCAACTAAATGCAAATAAAATGATGGAAACACAAGCATTAGGACACTGCAGCCATTTTATAAGCCCATTCACATGGTTTCTAGCCAGCAGACTTATTAGTCATGTTTCTAGACATATTTAACTTCCCTAGATTGGGATTCATATTTTCTGAACTTTAACTTTTATATATTTCAATTTAGAAAATTCCAATTCATTCACATTTCTTCAAATTCTACTTTCTCCTGGCCAGTTAGATGTACTTCCCTAGTCTTTTTCTTTTTCATCTAAATGTATTTTCTTTTTAATATTTTTTTACTTTTATTTTATGTGAACTGGTGTTTTTGCTTGCATGTATAACTGTGTAAGGGTGTCAGATCTTAGAATTACAGACAGTTGTTAGCTGCCATGTGGATGCTGGGAATCGAACTCAGGTCCTCCGGAAGAGCAGTCAGTGCTCTTAACCGCTGAGCCATCTCTCCAGTCCCCTAAATGTATTTTCATCAGTCGCATTCTGGCTTTGCTTACTAATACTCTCTCGAAAGTGCCTCACCTATTACCCAACAGAAATATTTGGTCTTTAATATTGACAAGATATTACTGTGTGGCTAATAAAATTGGTTTGGAAATTGCAATGTAGCAAGGCTAACCTTAAACATGCTCCCTCCATTCTCTGTCTCCAGGTACTAGGAATATAAGCATGTGCTCTACACCCAGGAAGTATTAAAGATGTGTTACCAAATCTGGGAAATATTTTTCTTCTTTCTCTACATTATTTTTCAAATTGCTAATATTTTTGAATAGTATCTTTTCCTTATGTAATGTTTTATTATTATAATCAATTATTCTATATTTAATTACCAGAGGTCGAATAAAGTCTCTAGTTAGGAAGTCATCTTTGTAATATTATACAACTTAGATTCAACATAGACTCCTAGAGAACAGGACTTGTCACAGTGAAATTCTATTAACAAACTCCTTTTCTGTTTTGTGTTTTGAGACAAGGTCACACTATGCACTTAAGGCTGGCCTCAAATGTAAGATTATCTGTCTCAATTTGTGGATTATTGAGATTATAGTTTTGAGATTATAGATGTGTACCAAAAAACTGTATTTAATAACCTGTGTGAACCCCCCAACCCCCACTTCTGCCCCAATTTTGTCAGACAAGGTTTCTTTGTATGACAGTCCTAGCTCTCCTGGAACTTGCTTTGTAGACCAGTCTGGCCTAGAACTGAGAGACCCACTTACTTCTGCATTCCTAGACCACACCAAGTGCTAGAATTAAAGGTGTGCACCAACGTTGTCTTAATAACAATTATTAACTGCAAGTTACTGTTCTATTGGTTATATATGACTGCATAAGCACTGATTTCTAGATACTTATCTGCCTTTACTCAAGCTAGTAGTCTTGGTTATCCATCTGGTTTTAAGGAGAGGTGGCTAGGAATGAATACACCTGACTAGCTTGAAGTCAAACAAGAGGCCTTGTTTTTCTTCTGTGTAAAATTTCTGAATGTTCATGGTAGGAGGAGACTCTTCTCTAACTGCCACCATATACTAAGCTTGAAATAACTGCCCATAAAATACTAATCAAAACTTTTAAATATTCTTTAGTAAGTGTATGTTCTTGTTAATATGCTACTTAATTGAAATATACAAACCGGTAACAAAGCTGCTTTGGAATCTACCTCCGGAGAATCTTCTGTAGATGTTCTTCTACTACTGCTTTCTGCTACAAGAAAAAGGACATAGTTGAGCAACTTAACTTTTTTGTTCATTTGTTTGTTTGGCTTCTCTGTTGAGCCTTGGCTATCTTAGATCTTGCTCTCTAAACCAGGCTGGTCTCAAACTAATAGAGATCCACCTGCCTCTGCTTCCCAGGTGCTGGGATTAAAGGCATACACCACCACCGCCCAACTAAACAACTAACTAATTCACTAACAAAACAAAATATTTCTAGGTAGAATAAATATAGCCTTCATAAGATGGTTTCTTCTCTCCAGCTAAGCTGATCCTAACAGTTAGAAGAGGCCTATAAATCCCCCAAGCTATAAAATTTAAGTAAGTTAATCATTTTACTGTGAAAACTTAGTAGTAAGAAGCAAAATATACTTTAAAAGAAGTCATTTCCTATTCTCAAATCACCCCTATTGACAGCCAAGGTTATTAGTTTCTTGTGCATCTGTCTGCAGAATGTTTTAGTTAATGTATACATGAACCATATAATCCCTACCACTTTACATAAACGGCAGCATAAGACATATTTTTCTAAATGGCTAGGTGGTTTTGTTTTCAGATAGGGTGTCTGTGTATAATACTAAGGATGTACAAGACTTTAAAATGATCCTACTACTTCTGCCACCTGAGTATCTCTAATTTTGGTTGTGATGCTGTGCATGGTTTGTTTAGTTTTTTAGCTTTGAGTTTGGAGATGTTCCATGGAAGTACAGAGAAGATTTCCTTATTATTATTACTATTACTAGTAGTAGTATTTTAGAAGGGGCTCCACTTTGTAGCCCTGGCTAGCCTGGAACTTGCTATGTATGTAGACACATTTTCCTCCAGCTTACAGAGATCCACCTGACTCTGGTCTTTTAGTTACTATTCTCTGGGGCTAGAATCACATATGGTGGTGGTGTGTACCCTTGATGGTGGAGCCACCTCTCTGCTCACCTATTTTTTTAATATTAATTTTTTTTCACAGTACAGATATATTCGAATGAATCTAGACAAACTGGGGATTGACACTGCTGTTCCTAATTTTTTACTCTGATGGAGATAATGACTGCTATTGTTCTTTTCACTCTTGACTTACAATAATATCCATGTTGCCACAATTAGTCTTTTAAATCTCAAATAATAATCTGAAAATGACAGAATATATTCTGAGTATCTCAAAGAAAATTTAGTTAAGTATCCATAAACCTAGGATACTGACTTAAGTAAATTATATGACTACACTGGGAGGAGAGAGTGAAGGCATGTGTATCTGTGTGTGTGCTCAATGTGAAAACAGCAAGAGAAGAGTTTAGTCTGCACTTAGTTAGAAAGCTAAGGGCTAGGCACAGTGGCGCACACCTGTAATCCCAGCTCCTGAGAGGTAGGGAAAAGGTGAGCTGCTATGAATCTGAGGCCAACCTGGTCTAGATCTATACAGCAAGTTCTAGAATAGCCAGGGCTAAATAGAAACCCTGCCTCAAAAACAAACAAACAAACAAACAAACTAAAAGTAAGCAAGCAAGCACACTAAGAGATATGGCATAAAAATGAAATAAAAGGACAGAGTAATATAACTGTGTTACTTTTTAGAAACAATACACACATCATCTTAATTTACTAGCTGACAGTTTCACCTTTTCCTTGATAATCATTTTTATCATTTCTTTTACTGGTTTTATTTCTAGGACTAGAATATAAAATATAAACAGCTAAAATTTCTATCTTATTTCTCAGTCTGGCATGAAACATAGTATTTGCAATGTTTTTACAGATAACTTTTACTGTAATTACTAAGTAAGTTTTATTCATGAACAGATGGTCAATTTTATCAAATGCCTTTTCTGCAGCTGTTGTATACTGTGGAATTATTTATTTGCAATTGAGTACATAAAAAGATTGATATTTATTATGACATGATTTTTAGGCTTGAATCTGCTACTATCATCCACTGTAGTAATTATGTATGATGTAATTAAATTTTTGAGTGCTAAGCCAACCTGAATTTCTACAGTAATATATACTGTTGAACTCAGTGTACAGAAACAGATTAAAAGAAGTGATGGTGAGGGTACAAGGAAGCCCTGTTTTAAAAAGGAAAACCTGATCTCTAAAACAAGGCCACCAAGCATGTTGACACATCTGTAATCCCAGCCCTAGGGGGGTGAGATTCAAGGGCACTGTCAGCTATACAGGTAGTTTGAGGCCAGTCTGGAAAACAAACAAACAAACAAACAACACCTGATATGGAAATATCACTATGACACAGAAATGAAAAAATCGTATAAAAATTGCTATTTTTTGTATAAATTAGGAAAATATGTTATCATAAATGATTGCATAAGCATAAAGACTAGCAGACATGCCCAATCTTTGACACTGAGATATAATGTAGCCATTTACCAAGTCCATGCTTAAGAATTGCATGATACAGTTTAAAAAAAAAAAAAAAAACACCAAAATTCTTATGCTTTACTAAGTTACTATTTTGTGTTGGCTTGTATTTCTAGCTATCCATGGCTGCATATGGCCTGCAGGCCACAAAATGAATATACTGGCTAAAGACAGATAAAAATAGTAGTGGTACCAAGTATGGTTAGACTTAGAGGTGGTAATTTTAAAAAGTGTATTTTAATTTCAACAGAATTTAACCAAGTTAAACCAGAAAAATATATCTGTTGAAGAACTGATACAATCTGTAAATATTCAAATTAGATTTAAAAGACTTGAATTTCATCTTTTCTGACTAATTAGACATTATATATTTCATATTCATATGCATATATGAATGTAAGGATTATATTACTCATTTCCAAGGTTGTATTAACCATTAATAATCAGAATTTTCACCTTTTAATTCACATACCATTTATTGCTAAGGTACTTGGCAAATGTATTCTTAAAGCTTATGTTTGCTAACAATTCATAAGGTCAAAACATTCACCTTGTTCTGTGTGAAGAGAAGCTGAAATCTTGTGACATTCACTATATCCAGCAGCACTCACATGTTTCAAAGTGTTTTCAGAAGGAGTATCACTCTGTATAGATTGCATATAAACATAAAATTTAAAAACTATTGAAAATTTCAAGCCATTTTTCTGTGTAAAAATTCTTTTGATCTAACTCACTATGCTTTATTCTACTTGAGCATTAAAAGATATATGACACAGATCTGGTTACTCATGTGTGAATCTCAAAAATTACTTGAAACTACCTACTCATATGAATGAATTCTTTTTATATTAATATACATTCTCAAGATGTTTGGGAAAATATAGAAAACCATCATTAATTTATAAAAGAAAAAGTAGATGCTATTGTGGCTTAATACACATTGCTTTGTAGGAGCTGTGTGTCAAACCTTAATTTCTCTTTTCAAATTTCTACTAAATCCTCCAATTTATACTATCAAAGCACGTTTTTCATCAATTTCAAATTCAGTTCTCCAAAAAAATTGTTTTGTTCAAGGTTTACTTCAACAGCAATGATATTTCATTAAATGTTTATTATTCTAGCTACAAACTATTTTAGTATATAATAGCTACTTCTCTTTGATTTTCTTCTCTCCAGACAAACTAATAAATTACATTAAACTATTTTGGAAAAGCATCACATCATTATCTTTTTCAAGATTTATTTATATGTATGTGTCTGTGTGCATGCCATATATGTGGCTACACACAATGGCCAGAAAGAAACATGGGATCTCCTGGAGCTGACTTTGATGTAGGTGCCAGGACCCAAACTCAGACTCTTTGGGAGACCAACAAGTGTCCATAACCACTGAACAATCTCTGCAGCCCCCAACTGTTTACTTTATCAACTCTAACACTATTGCACAACCTTCTAAAATATTTCTGAACCTTGACCACCAAAACATTACTGCTACAATAATCTACTATTTTCATTAAATTAAAATATTATCTTAAAAACCTAAGCATCTAGCTTTGATTCTGCTCACTTTTCACACTGTAAGTAATTTATACAACAATGCTGTGAGTCTTAACTTAGGTCTTACAGTCTGAAGTGTCATTTTTACCCTGAACTGCATGTTCTATGTATAGGAAGTGGTTCACACCGCAAACAATGTCACATGAGTAAATTAATGCAAATCATTTGCATATACAAATAAAAGAAATAAGGAAATACACTAATTTTAAATGATTTCAGATCATAACAGCTTCCCTAAGACTTATGAATATCCATAGATCACGTCATTTACCTATACAATCCACTTCAGCTGAAAGCTGTTCAATACAACCGCTAAACTGAGTAAGACATAGCACATAGCATTTCTCCCACTAGAGCAATAATCTAATTCTTGTGGTTCTTTCTTTTTCATTATCATGGGCCTGCTAAAGCTACCTAAAAGGCATCTAAAACACTTATCTAGCTTTTTCCTTCAAAACCATCATATATACTGAAAATATTCAGAACTTTAGAAGTATGCCAACAGAATAAAAAATAAATAGAAAATACTGTGCAAAGCAGATGAATGTGGATAGCACATGCCTGCAATCTAGTTCTTGGGGAGCAGAGGTAAGACAGATAAGAAATTAGAAACCAGCCTGAGCTTAGACTACATGAAATTGTCTCAAAAATACCATTAAGATTTAAAATGGGGATGAAGAGGGGCTGTGAGTTAAGAACTGTCTCAGGATCAGTATACTAAACTTAACAGACAGCCTGATTTAAAAGCTTATGTGAAGGCTAAGCTGATCTTCTAACTCCCACACACTAATGAGATGTTACTGGATACTTGGCACTCCTGAATACACCACAATCAAATCTTATATATCATCCTGCTGTTCCTCCTTTGAAGCAAGAACATCATACAACTATTTTCATAATTTAAGGCAAATAGAAAACAAATACAAAAATCATCACTTCTCAATTTGCATATATCCATTAATTCATTTCATCTACTTAGTGGATATTATGTTTATCATTTTAGTACAATGCATCTGAGTCTGCCTTTTACATGCATGGCAGTACACAACACGCCTGACAGTAATGGCAGTCAGAACATGCCAATTATTATAGTTTTGGCTATATCTTTAGGAGCAAATCTTGTTTCCCTGTATTTATCATCTGATCATTTCAAAATGTAAGTTCTTTGAGGGACAGGAGTGAAAGCACTTCAAGGAACTCATGGTGTGGCTACATCACTGTTCTGGAGGTAATGAGCAGCTACAGGCAATGTATGAAAGCAACAGAAATAACTAATTTTCATGGAAGGAAATATATATTTTTTTAAATTTTTTGCCAGTTGTCTCATTCACTTATTAGACAACAGTAAGAATTTATTTAATACTCTACATATGCACATAATATATAGCTTTTTTTACTTCTAGATTCAAGTTCTTTGAGAGCAACAATCGTGTTCTAATAAACTTTGGACCCTAGAAGGAATGTTAAACTTAGTAATTATTCAATAGAAAATGAATAGGGAAAAGCATTTAAAAAAGAAAGGTTAGACAGTTATTTTAGTTAACAGAGATGCAAGCTACTTTGAGCTTTTTCAGTTTTTCTTTGAAACATAATAGTTTCAAGTATCTGGGTTAATCATACCAATGATAATAGTTTAAGGCATCTGATATATAAGGCATCAAGTATATGGTAATCAGTGACAATCTATGCTAACCTACTTTTTACTGAAAACAAAAAGATTAGTTCTATTTTGAAGAAATAATCACAAAAGTGAAATTATATTTAATTGTGCTGTTAGAAAGTGTCACTTACGGATAACAGTTCTTTTATTTTGTTTGATGTTTCTTTAAACCTCTGTAAATCCATACTATCTCTGTGTCCTTAACGGGAAAAAGAAAAAAAGGTTACAATGAAAATTTTTTCTTCTCTATTAATAAAGTACACTCTAAGAAACAAATGATCTTTCAAGTAGTTTTCAGGCTCTGTAAACTTTCCCAAACCAAAAAAACTCTATCAGGAGACAATTAGAACACTATATTCTCCCAAATCACAGTGCTTAGCCAGCCCTATGACATGTTCCCTCTTCAGTTATTTATTCTCTCTGTGGCATGCTGTCAGCATTTAGATACACTTGTCTGTATTACCATTTAACACAAGACAATCTGCCCACTATGACAGCCTATGTTTACAATAATGCCAGTTGGGGAAGCTGAAACTGGAAAATTCCAAGTTCAAGGATAACTAGGGCTATATAGCAAGACCCTGTCTCAAAAAACCAAAATGCAAAGAAAACATTTTAAGCATGAAAAAACCCAAACCAACAAACTTCAGTGCCAGTTACAGTTCTTCTTCCTCTCATGATTAAGCTTTTCAGACAATTGTCCAACTACTCTTGTATACTTACCTCATACCCATGCTTTATTTATTTTACTACAGTCTAGCTCTCCATCACGTCCCTGGCCAAATAATTTTCACAAATGTTATTAATATATACTGTCAAAAGAGTGTTTTCCCATTACTGAAGCTATTACAAGTATAATACTTTTCTTTTGTACCAATCATTTCCATGCAATATTGACATGACTGCTGTAGAGTCAACTGCTTTCAAATGGATCTCAGCTTGCTCCACATGAGATCCACACCTGATACTGTAAACCCATGTGTTCTAAATGTTTATACCCCCAGACCTGGGCTGCTCTCAACTGTGGTCAGAGAAGCATCTTTCTGCAGTGGGCAGCAGTCAGTGAAGAGACTCATAATCGCTTAAGGATCTAAGAATAAATAACTGTGACTGCTGACCTTTAAATAAGACATGTTATTACCCACTCATCAATGCTCAGGGAACCAGTGTGGAAAAGAGGTAGAAAGAATTTAAAAGGTACCTCCTTTTTACTGGTTCTTCAGTGCACAAGATACCTGATAGAAGTAGGAAAGGGGGCTGAAGAGAAGGCTCAGTGATAAAGAACACTTATTGATCTTGATAAGGATCCAGGTTCAGTTCCCAGCACCCAAATAGTGGTTTACAACCATCTACAACTCCACTTTCAGGGTATCTGATATCCTTTTCTGACCTCTGTGGGTGACAGACACACCCATGGTGGACAGACATAGGCAGGTAAAAACTCATACACATAAAATAAAAAAGTTTAAAAACAAATCATCTTTTTAGAAATGTTTTCATCTTTAGATATGTAATTGAGTGGACCATAAATACAGACATGGTTTTTATCAAACACTTTTTCTTATGATCATAATGACTGTCTAGTGTTATCACTGTTAAGTAATTAATGAATGTGCTGTCCTGGTAATCCTATAGTAATAACTTGTAGTGCATCTTTCACTTTCTTTTTTTTTGTTATTATGAATAAAGTCATATTTTTTTACACATGGTATCTTTCACTTTCACACTGTCCTGGTTTATATATGAAATTACACATTGGCCCCATTCCTTCAAGCGTGAGAATGCAACTTCTAATCTCCCCTACACTTCTCTACTTTTATGCTAGCATCTCCCACGCATGAATTACTCGGATCCTTCCAACAATTGACAGATCCAATGGAAGGTACATTTAAACTCAATGGCACAAAACAGGCATGTAATAATAGAACTCTTAAAGCCCAATTCAGTTATTTTTAAATATTTCTGATTCCGCCAGAAGACTACATGAAAAGGTCACATGTCATGCATATTTATTAATTAGCTAATTACTTTTCTAAGGCAGTGTTTCTGATATCAAAAGGAATAATAAAATGCAGTTAAGAGTTTGCCAAACTTACCCACAAATGCTCCAAATTCTATGTTATCTCCTTCTGCAGCTTTATAGAAAACAGGGTCTGGATCTTTGGTTGCAGATTCCAAGTGGCTTTTGCAACTTGGCTGGGATGGAGTACTCACAGAAAATTTGGTTGGTGGGGATGACATATGTGGTGAACTATTAGATGAACTGCCTAACTTCTCATTTTTAGTAAATATTTTTAAAATTTCCACCCCATGTCTTCTCTGTCGTAATTCAGGGGGAGAAACAGCACTTGGGAATAAGGCACCACAGGAGGAACCAGCCTCTGGAATGTTGAATTCTTTTCTCTGGGGTATCACAGGCAAATCTTGACCAAACAAGTTACACTGGGGGTCTTTTTCATCTTTCAGAAAAATGTTACAAAGAAAAGGATTGTTACTTTCACGATCACCTTGAGGAAGAGAGGAACTCAGTGTATTTACAACACTATGCTTCTTCCACATAGGTCTTACAGGAACATCATCAATAAGATTCTGGGCCAGGTGTTTGGAAATGCTCAATTCTCGAGTAATCTCATTGTGAACTTTACTAGCTTCTGAAGCTTTCTGGGCTGTGAGTGTTTTTAATGTATCTACTGTCAAGGCCGAGAGATCTTGCAGATGACCAATTTGAGAATCTAAAGATTGTAAGGACCTTTTTATGTAGTTGACACGATCTCCAACTTCTTTAATCTGAATGCACATTTGCTCCACTCTGTAAGAATAAAGAATAAAAAGAATAAAGTAAGGAGGTAGACAGGTGGTTTGGTGGTTAAGAGCTTGCTCGTCTTTCAGAGGACTTGGAAGTTTAAATCCTCATGGTGGCTCACAACTTTCTGTAACTCCAGTTCCAGGGGATCCAAGGCCCTCTTCTGACCTCCAAAAGAAACATGCATGCACATGGTACACACACACACACACACACACACACAATTTAAAAACATATTTACAAAAAGTAAGATGAAAGCTTGTAGTAAGAAATCTACTGGGTTACATGTAAGAACTGACCTGATTTCTCAGGTAAAATAAAACTTTTTACTGTAACATAAAACTTTTTATTTGATAAAATAAACTGAACAGTGAACATAAGATCCATTCTAACATATAATCAGTGATAATGAAAGAGAATAACTACCTTTCAAAAGTGACACGAATTCTCTCTTCACTCCCAGAATGGAATTTGTCATCTTTTTCATCAAAATACATCTCAACACACTGTTCTTCAAAATCATGGAGTTTCTTTTGATCTTCTTCTGTTAAGAAAAGTTCTAAGGAGAGCCAAAAGAAAAAAAATTAGAGCACAAAACAATGAACACTATCCACTAGGTTTTCAGACTTCAGCTCTTATGTATTTTTTCTTTCTACTTATTTATTTATTTTTATGAATAGGGCTTCTCTATACAGCTTGCTTATTTAATTGACAGGGTCTCTCTAAATAGTTCTGGAACTCATAGATATCCCCCTCCCTCCACCTCCTAAGTGCTGGGATTAAAGGCATGCACTAGCACACCCAGTTTAAAAAACAAAACAAAACTTTCTGATCTTTGTATCTGAGATAATATTTACATGTAATATATAAAAGGACTATTATACTTGAAATTAAAATAATCAAGAACACTGGCCTAATAAATTGAAAGTAGCAGATGAGTGAAACAGGTACCTTAACCAACCAAAATATCCTCGACATGTGTCATTATATCCTTTAGCCAGACTGATAATATGTTTTCCTTCTGTGTCTAATTATTTACATTTTATAAAACATTTATGTTTGAAGTACTTGTAATGATTTACTATCTTTTAATTCTAGTCTTCTTCTGGCCAGTCTGATTTCAGAGCTATCACATTATGTGCTTGCTCTAATTCTAAAAAAGACTGGTCTTTAACATCCAAATTATCGTAGTTCTTATTTTCAGATACTCAAATAGTACCTAAAACCACTTTGAGGCAAATTTTAAGTTTTCAAAATAACCAAACCAACAGGCTGTCTTTTAAATAATACTTAGCATTAAAGTATAAAATTGGAGGCAAGAAAAACATTTTCCTTAATTTATTTTACTTACTTGGTCCATCAGAAGTCTTATCTTTCTTTCTTCTTTTACATACACAGCAAAACAGTGAGGCTATATGGCTAAGAATGATAAGTGGAGGAGGCAGAACTGGTTTTTCATGATAAGCCATAATAAAATGATAACGCTGATATTTCCATACAATATTGGAAATTGCCTTCACTTGTAAATATACATTACTAGAATAATGAACAAAAATAAACAATTATACCCTGAAAATTTAAATACTGAATATTTCACTTTAATTTTGCACTAATGAGTATACTTTTCATTCAAACAAAGTAAATGAATAATTATAACAAATTTATGCAACATGTAAGATTGACATTGGACCTCAATAAGTACCTCAGAAAAATGGGCAGTAAACAAATAACTTGAGACTTTTACAAAATTATATGTAATAGATAAAAGTTGTTTTTGAACAAAACCGTCTTTAACCCTAGCACTTGGGAAACAGAAGCAGACAAATAGCTTTGAACTCGAGGATAGCCTGATCTACATAGTTAGTTCCAAGACAGCAAATGCTATGTAGAGAAAAGACCTTGTCTCAAAACACAAATTAAAAACAAAGCAAAACAAACAAACAAAAAAACTCCTCACAGAGATACAGAGTTGACTCAGTGATTAAGAGTACTTGCTATGCAAACATGAGAACCTGTGTTTAAATCTCTAATACCTATGTGTAATTCTAAATCTAACATCTATATGTAAATCAGGTATGGCTGCACATGCATGTAACCCAAGTGTTGTAGGACAGAGAAAGTACATCCTATATTAGACAATCACCCTAGGTAAAAATGGTAAGCCTCAAGTTCAGTGAAAGACCCTATCTCAAAGAACTAAGATGGTGAACTATAGAGAAAAATACTTGGTATCCTCATTTCTCTACTTGTGCACAGACCAGTACACCTGAACATACATACACACTCACTCATTCCCCCCAAATTAAGCTTAGTCTGGGCTACATAAAGAAACCATAACTTAAGAATAAGTAAGAGGGGGCTGGAGAGATGGCTCAGAGGTTAAGAGCACTGAATGTTCTTCCAGAAGTCCTGAGTTCAAGTCCCAGCAACCACATGGTGGCTCACAACTATCTATAATGACATCTGGTACCCTCTTCTGTACACTGTACACATAATAAATAAATAAATCTTAAAAAAAGAATCAGTAAGAGTTAATAGTAACTGAGTAATAATAAAATCTAGATTCTTTTATATACTATCAAAATTGGCAACTCATAAGAAGCATAATACCAAGTGTCAGCAGGAAGTCAGGGACACAGTCTTATTTTGACTTAAAGCCAGACAGCTCTACATGTACATATCTCCAACAATTCTGAACATTTAGAGATGCGGGAAAACATGTTTTTTCCCAAAATGTTTTATAGCAAAAAAATTATACTCTAATTAAGCAATTTAATATACTGACTTAAAATATGGTCTAGATCATGGATAATGACATAGTCATTAAAAACTAATAAATGAACATGAAGCTTTGCTTTAAAAAATATAAAACTGCCAGGTGTGGTAGTGCACACCTTTAATCTCAGCACTATGGAGGCAGAGCCAAGAGGATCTCTGTAAATTCCAGGAAAAGTAGAGCTACACAGAGAAATCCTTTCTCAAATAACAATAACCCCCTCAAAAAAGAACCCCACACAAATTAAATGATAATATGGATGTCATCTAGATATCAACTGTAATTACAGGTAAGTTCTGTGTTTTTCTATAATTCTCTAGCAACCTAAGAAATATTTCAGATAAAGATAAAAAAATATGAAACAATCTTTTCCTATGTGTGTCACGTGCAGGTATATATACAGAGGTCTCCTCATCATGTAGGTCCTGGGGAATCAAGGTCAGGTCATTGAACTTGTTAATAAGCACCTTTACCAACTCATCTCAATAGTCTTTTGTCTTTTTTGTTCTCCAAAAGATTATATTTATAAACAAACCACATGGCGAAGAGTGAGATGGGCAGACCACACAGGCTCACTGGCGAGGCAGCTTGGCCAGTCAAGACAACCTCCAGATTCAGTGAGACTCTTTCTTTAAAAATAAGGTGGAGGGCTAGAGAGATGGCTTAGCAGTTAACAACATGGGCTGCTCTTTCACATTTTGGTTCTTAGCACCCACGTGGAAGCTCTTAACAGTCTGTAACTCCAGTTTCATGGAACCCTTCTGATCATTATGGGCACTGAATGAATGTGGTACAGACAGGCAAAACACACCCAAACACAGAAAATAAATAAACAAATAGGAGAATGATGCACATGTACAGATGAATGAGTACATACATGCAACACACACACACACACACACAAATTTTATGTTGAAAATAATAAAACCTAACATTTGAAATTCCTTTGATTTGAATAAACATGTCTTATTTGTAATTTTTTAAAGATAATTTAATGCTTTCAGTCTCATTAAAACTGAGATTTAAAAACTATCTCATTTGAAATGAGAACTGTATATCAAATTATTAGAGGGAGCGGGAGGAGGAATGAGAGGGGGTTTGTGGTTGGTATGTAAAATAAATTAAAACTGAATAAAAATAATCAAATAAAAACAAAATTCTTACTTGAAAAATGCGATAAGAAGATTAACCATAATGATATACTGTACAAAGAGGTAGACTGCTTGAAGAAATGGAGTCAACCATGTGCCAGGACCACAGATTTCCTTGATAGTGGAATCATTTGCACACACTTTGGGAAGAGAGAAAAGACTTTTAAATATAGCAGTTCACTCAGTTCTCCAGGTTCTTTGTTTCAACATAAAATTTTGAGGGCATGCCAATATGCTTAAGAGTTTAAATAATAAGGATCTTTAATAGGTGGTATTGGAGCTCTGCTTGACAAGGATTCCAACAATGAGGCCTGTGGGGCCTTCTGTTCTGCCATACCACTAGCTGCATACAAACAAGGATTATTTTATGTTCTATCTATCTGAAGGCAGGTTTAGACTGAGGGTCAAGACAGATAAAACCCCTGAATACAGTAAAATTATAACATCTGTAAAAGAAAAATATCTGAATCTGAAAAGCCTATAATAGATCCATTGTAAAGTAAACCCAATGAATTTACAGACTTCATTATGGCTCCAAAGAGTACTAAAATACATTTTAAATATACAATTACTAGATTTGAGGTCTGGAGAGATGGCTAAATGTTTGAAAGTGAGGAACTGAGTTCAGTTCCCAACACCCAACTCGGGTGATTCAGATGGACACCATGCTTCTGGCCTTCACAGGCACCTGCACTTAGGTGCACATACCCACACATAAACATAATTAAAAACAAATATGCATTTTTAAATGACAAGATTTGAATAATTCCTTATTTTTCTTTACTCGTACCTGAAATCTTTTTTGAGCTAGGACACAGCTAAGCACAAGCAAGGAAGGGCATCGTTTTAATATCCACCACAGTTACAAATAACACAAGATTTATTTGGGTAGAGATGGGATGGAAACCATCACAAATTAGAGACAATTCTATATATACAATTATAGTACACTTACAGTTAGTATTTAGTCACTATTTTAAGGTGTATATTACTGAAGTTATTATCATCATCACCATGTAGATGATGCTGGCCTCAAAATCACAGACATCCTGCTGTGTCTGCTTCCCAAGTGTTGGGATTAAGGGTGTATGATGCTATGCCCAGCTAGTATATGTTTTATAATAACCACAGAAGACACCACTAGAAAAATAGCAGGTAACAAAACCCTGAAAAAATGACAGGTATGTATGTAAAACATTACTATTTTAGCCATCAGGAATGCAAGTGTGGGGCAGGGAAGAATAGAGAAAGAGAACACATAAATTGTACTCTATAGCTCAGATGTAGAGGTCAGCACATCCCTGAAAGCTACTGATCAGCCACGATCAAAAATTACCATGAAATGTGCAATAGACATAATGTTTCACCAAGAGTTGGTTGAAGAAAAAGCAGTGCTTCATTTATTAGTTTATTCAGGCTTTCAAAATTTTGATATAAACTTGAAAAAATTAGTTACATCTTTAATAAAAAGTTATCATCATATAAGCTTTTCAATTTTCATATAGGACCATTACTTTTGTCAGTAACACTGTGTCTGACCCAATCAATACCACGGTACCCTCATCCCTTGAGAGGTAACCTTCCAAGAGAAAAGAAGTCAAGAGCCGACATAAACTAGTGAGATGAAAAGACAAGTTTCCTCCTCTATGAGTCCTCAGCTATGAATTAACTAATCCCCCAATATCACTCTCCTTCTGAACTTTCTATTATGAGTTAGTAAATATCCTCATTGTCTAAGAATTTAACACATACTTCTACTACATATGGTTGAACAGTTTTAAAACACTTTTTGATCCATATTTTCTTTAGTCTGCTGCTAGCAAGTGGATTGTGGGGGAATTTAGGTTGTAAATTTGACTTGAAAATATGCAATACTTTTAGAATGCAATAATGACTTTATAGGATAACCAAAAGAGATGATCTTACAAACATAAATCCTTACCATCAATTTCATATGCATAAACTTCACCAAAAATCATCCAGTATGGATGAAAAACTATATCCTTAGCAAGAGACCAAGATGGTGCTTCATGAGGATAAAGTATTGCCTTTCTGGGAACACCAAAACTAAGTAATACAAGAGCCATTATCACTACAATGTAGAACATATTGGCCACCTGTTTTAAAAAAAAAAAGTTCCCCATTAAAACACATGACAATTTAATTACTGTAACAAGTTTCATCCTAAACAATGTTGTAATAGATAGTAGAATATTTGAGTTTCTATTTATTGCTGATAATAGCATTTAGGAAAATGTTATAAACCTTTTAAAAAAGATTCCATTTAAAAACGACCAGTGAAACTAAGCAAGTCACAGGCTTCTTTGTCTCTATAATAAACTATACCAGTAGTTCAAAATATAGTCCATCTGACAAATATATCAAATACTATAGTTACACAGGGAAATTTGAAGACTTAATTTCAGTAAATGTCAACTGTTAAAATGTCAATTAACAGTGTAAGTCAGACTTTCCTCTACCTAACCTCATATAGCTGCACTTCGCTCACACCATAGAAGGTGGAACTTCCATGTAAATTTTCAGTAGAAAGAAATGTAAAGGCCCTTGTGAATACAGTACAAATAAGAGGACAAGAACATATGAGACAAAGCTTAAACAGAAAGAATGGAGATGTAACCTTTGGAGGAAGCAAGATAAAGGCTACTAGGATTGTATTGATGTTATTCCTCACAGCTCCATGTGAATCTCTAATATCTCAAAATTAAAGAAAATGGTAGGAGCACAAAAGAGGAGAGAAGGAGGAAGGGATAGCGGTGTGAAGGAGAGAGTGAAGGGAGGAAGAGAAGGGAGGAGATGAAGAAAGGAAGGAGAAAAGGTTAGTAGTGTTGGTGAGAGGCCCTGTCTACAAGGAGTAAGATGAAGGGTAAGAAAAAATATCCAGTGTCATCTTCTGTCCACTACGTATGTGCACATGCCCCTACACACCACAAACCCACTCCACATAAGCACACACATTGATGAAGTAACCTTAAAGAATAGCAGAGTCAGAGTAGAAGTAAATAAACCTAACTAACATAGGCCAGTGGTCCAAGTAAAGTTATATTAAAATGTTTCTATAATTTTAAAGAAACCATTCATATCAGCAGACATTTCAACTTACCATTTTTCCAATCATCATTACATAAGGTCCTGCCTGTTGATTTACAGCTAGAAAATCTAGCAAACGCACATACCAAAATATTATATTAAGACAGTAAATTAATCTTCCAGCCACAAAAATATGATTATCATATGCATTCATAAAGTTCCATTTTGCTCCAAATCTTAGTCCAAATCCAATGAAGAAAGAAATTATTGCAATTGTGTCACTGACATTGAAGTAGTCACTAAACCACACTTTGATCTTCTGGCTGATTTTCCCAGCTTCAGACATAAAGACCTAAAAGTTTAACAAGAAGAAAAGTTAAATTAAATCCTTCCTTTTAAAACACCTATAGAATTCAATTATAACATCACAGAAGAATTTTAGTTATATTTTAGTTTCAAAGTATCTGAGATCACTTGTATCTGAAGATGTATTTAATAATAAAACAGTACAAGAACAGGTAAAAGACTCCTTACAGGGTTAGGCATGGTGGTAAATACATTTAATCCTAGCATCTAGGAGGCAGAACGGGCAGTCAGGGCTATATATTGAAAGCCTGTCACAAAAACAAAAAACACAGACACAAAAATAGGACTTCTTATAAATGGATGACTTGCTCAGCAAGGTGATATAACTAGGAAGCTAAAATATGAAAAAAATTTGAAATGTTCTTTCAAATCAAAGCAGTATTTGAACACACTGGCAGTACATTCCAAACATGCTTTATTTTCAGAAAGTTAAGTAATTCAATGATGAAAAAAAGCTGTGCATACTTAACTTATTAAAAATATCTACTACCCAAGCAATTTAAAAATTACCTTGGGAGTAATACAGTCAGAATTACAAAATAAGAATGTTTCTCTAATAGTAAAGCCTGCTTTTGTTTTCTTCTCTCAGGCAATTTCCCTTCCCAGATACAATTAGTACTATTTTCCCAAGTACACACAAAAAACTGTTATACATTATCATTAAACAAATTAATCTCAGTCATGCTGACAAAGTAATAGATTTCAAAAACACTTGGAGTAGCAAAGTAGGAGGGAAATATTATGCCTAATTACTTCTTCAATTTCATGTAAGGTAGAGACTTGAAATAACTTAGAACTATTCACAAATGTGCTACACTTATATAGCTACTAATTTAAATAAAAAATACTCAGGCATGCACATAGTACCTATTCATACATGCAAGCATAACACTCACCACACACACACACACACACACACACACACACACACACACACACACAAAAGAGTCTTTTGGGCTAGAGAGGTGGCTCAGTGGTGAAGATCACTGGCTACTTCCTGAGGACCTATGTTTGATTGCCATCACCTACATGGCAGCTCATAACTCAATTAACCTGGGAAATCTGATGCCCATTTCTGGTTTCTGAGGGCACCAGGCACACACATGGTAAACAGACACAAACATAGTTAAAACATTCATACACACAAAATAAAATAATGTAAATAGCCAGGTGGTGGCGGTGCACATCTTTAATTACAACACTTGGGAGACAAAGGCAAGCGGAACTGTGAGTTTGAGACCAGCTTGGTCTATAGAGAGCATTCTGGGACGGGCTCAAAAGCTACACAGAGAAACCCAGTCTCAAAAAACAAACAAACAAACAAAAAGTGAATAAATTAATGTTTGTTTTTATTTTTGAAACTAGTTTTTAAGTAGTAGCCCAGACAGGCCCTCAAATCCACAGTATAGCAGAGGATGACCCTGAACTCCTAAACCACTGAGCCTACCTCCCAATGCTGAGATTACAGATGTACATTTACTATCCCCTCGTCTTAAGCATCTTTTATTTTTGTAAGGAAAGAACTCCCCTTCCCCCAATTTAGGGTGTTATAAAACTGACAATTTTAAAGTGGAAAAATAAGACACAGGAATATACTCAATAAACTGGTGACTTGGGGGCAACACAGGACTCTCCAGTGGGTACACAGCATAACTGCAAAAGGAAACCTACCTGTCATTTACCTGACTATCAACATGCATATTCTTTATTTCCGAAGAGTGTCAAAGATCATGTGAGAATTGAGGAAGAGAAAAATAAAATCTATGCTTTGTTTCTGAGAAAAATGACTATATCTGTAATGGTGACAATGTGAACATAGATTACTAATAACTATTTTGTTTTGTTTTCCCGAAAGAGGATTTCACTGTGTAGCCATGGTTGTCCTGGAACTTGCTCTGTAGGCTAGGCTGGCCTTAAATTCACAGAGATCTGCCTTCTTCTGCCTTCAGAGTGCTGGGATTAAAAGTATGTACCACTACCACCCAGCTTAACCGTGTTCTTTAAAACCATGGTTTTCAGAATGACAAAACAAACACGCTACAGACTTCTATGTATCATCACTGAAATTACAGTAATATACCCATACCATGAGGAATTAAAGAATCCTGCATACATATATACATAAGTTACAGGTAAGAAAAACTGTAGACATACCTCACGGACTTTCTCAATAGCATAGGTAAAAATATAAGCGATAACAATCCATTCTTGAAGTGAAGGTAATTGTTCCATTTGTACAAGAACTACAAATGTATAAAGCATCAGAAATCCTAAGTATGCCAACTAATAAAAAAGAAATAAAAGTTAAATGAATAAAGTAAACATTATGGACATATTCACATACACACAAAATCTAGTTTGAGCTATTGTAGGCTAGGGAAATGTAAAGACAGACATTCACATGACAACCTTGGCTGGCTACTTTAAGCAGCCACTCACATAAATGCAAATGTAAGAAATCCTCATTATTTCCATTAGGGGGACAAAAATTGGGGATCAGATAACAGAGGTGCTTTTATCAATACATTATTCATACAGATTAAAAAAAAGGCCAATGCAGGAAAAAGAGCATATGATGAAAGAAATGGCCCTTGTAAATAAAGCCACAAGAGTGATCATCTGGATTATTCTTTGCCTTCCATTTTTTAAAGCAACATATTTATTATTTCTGACTATTTCTATGTGCTATCTGCACAACCCTAAAACACAAATTATAGTTTCCTGTTTTGAGCTGACCTTTCAGTATTTTTTGTTTTTATTATAATTGTGAGTGTTTGATGCTTGTAGGGTATGTGTGTGTCACAGAGTGCATGTGGAAGTCAGAAGACAACACTGAATTTGGTTCTCTACTACTTTTACTGCTAGCAATCAGCATTACTTTAGATTTCCCTTACCTCCATTAAGTACTAGAGTTTGAAGGTAGGGTTCTCACACATGAAGCTCTTACTAGTAGGGCTATATTCACAACTATATTGTTATTTATTTACTTACTTACTTATTTATTTGAGACAAAGTTTCTCTGTGTGGCCTTGGTAGTCCTGGAACTCACTTTGTAGACCAGGCTGGTGATATGGGATGTCTTTGTGTATGCTGTGAATACCATTGGATAATAAAGGAATTGCTTTGGCCTATGGTAGAGCAGCTTAGAAGCAGGCAGGAAATCCAAGCATAGATACAGGGGATGAAGGAGGGTAGAGTCAGAGGAGATGCAATCCAGCTGCCCAAGAAGCAAGATGTAATGGAGTA
This sequence comes from Sigmodon hispidus, assembly GCA_004025045.1. Taxonomy (NCBI): domain Eukaryota; kingdom Metazoa; phylum Chordata; class Mammalia; order Rodentia; family Cricetidae; genus Sigmodon; species Sigmodon hispidus. The sequence goes on along the minus strand of PVIH01000180.1, from coordinate 75,811 downwards.
CAGCTAAGCTGAAGCCACATGGAAAGATAGATGAATAGAAATGGGTTGAGTCAAGATGTGAGAGCTAGCTAGCAATAAGCCTGAGCCATAGGCCAAACAGCATGTAATTAATATAAGACTCCGTGTGATTACTTGGAGCTAAACAGCAGCTAGGCTATGGGCCAGTCTGGGTGTTAGACTGGCCAGAAACCAGGAATGTATTTTCAATGATCTAAATTATATGAAGATGAATATGGATTCCAGACTAAAAGTTTTCTAAAAAGAATCTTTTTTGCTGGGCAGTGGTGCTGCACACCTTTAATCCAGTACCTGGGAGACAGAAGCAGGTAGATCTGAGTTTGAGGCCAGTCCTGGACTATAGAATGAGTCACAAGACAGCCAGAGCTACAGAGAGAAACTCTGTCTTCAAACAAATAAGAACATCTTTTAAAAACATTATCCTTTAAATAAACCAACCCCACCAAACCAAACCATAAATATAACAATTTATAAACATACCGTGTTAAACCAGAATTTAACAATTGGTGCATGATAAAAGGCATAAAACTTTCGTGTAATTGGAAGTTTTTTTGACTTAATATGTATCTCCATTTCATTCTTTCCTTCACTGCTGTCCAAAATCCTTACTTCTTTAAACACTTCCTAAAATTAAAAATATGTATTTAGCTCCTATTTACTCATAACAAACTTACATCTGCTCTGAAGTCTTCTATCCTTACCATGGGTATCTCTTCTGTTATGTTGTGAAAATTGTTTTCACTGTCCTCCATAGTCATCTGATGAGCATCTTGAGATTGTGGGATATGGGACATTTCAGCCTTGGTTTTATACTCTAGCATTAATATGGCAGGTGGAACTAAAATGCTTAATATGACCTAGATATTTAAAAACATAAAAGTTTCCATTTTAAAACCTTTGAGAGAATAAAACAATAAGTTATGTATTAAATATCTTTTGAATGCTATCCATTTTACTATAAAACTATAGAGAAAATTAAAAATTGAGTTTTCTTTACATATTGTATTTTCTTAATATTATGATAGTGACAGCATAAGTTTAATAATTGGTACAAACTGGTCCTTTAAACAAAATCATTATCATTTGTTAAAGACAAAACTCAAGCACTATCAAAGTGCTGTTGTTATTTTACCTGAAACCTATTTTGTAAGTGCCCATGCTAGAGCATGCTCACTTATTATATAACTATAAAGCAGGGCTAGAGAGATGACTCAGTGGTTAACAGCACTGGGATGGTTCAATTCCCAGCACCTACATGGCAGCTCACAACTGTCTATAGTTCCAAGGGATCTGACAAGCAGGCAAAATACCAACATATATAAAATAAAAATAAATCATTAAAAAATCAAAAAACAAAAAAACTAAAAACAACTATAAACCAAAGTTTATTTCTAAAATTTAACATATCACTTTTACACAATCTTCTTTCTAATTTTTTACTGTATTAGAAGATGTAGGAGAGAATAAAAAGAAGTTTAAAGTAGAATCTCACAATGTCAAAACTGAAAGTACTAGCCAAATTCTTAACCTTAATCCCTGCATATATCAATACACTAATTTATACTATGAACTAGGCACATGGATGCGTGTGTTCAGTATACTTCAATAACACATTAAGTTAGCTGATGATAGGTCTGGAATTTTATAAATTAGTAACCACTCATTTCCTCATGTTCTAATTGCCTTCTGTTACCCCTGCAAATCGTAGGTATTATATTTATATTTTGTATCTAATTATATACTTTACATTTAATTATTTTTAAGGTATATATACCTTATACCAGGAGTTTTTTCTCATATTCAGCCGTCCCATCCACATATCAGATAATAACATCTGTGTACAGGTGTGAGCTACAAAAGGTCTGAGTCTTGAAGAAACTGCTAATTTAAGGCATGTTGAATTACTCCAGTTTTTCAGTTCATAAGTGAGTAATTTCATAGCCATGGTTTCATCTTGCCTGAAGGACTGTTCCAATAATTCAACTGCCAGTTGACCAAAATCACTATAAAACAAACAAACAAAAAAATCCACTAAAGTAAACTCAGGTAAAGAAACTGTAAGGTTTTGGTTCTGCCAAGAATCAAACATCTTTAAGCACGTTAGAAACTCTACCTTCTACAAACAAAAGACTAAATAAAATATAATTAAAAAATTAAGAGCTAGAGAGATGGTTCAGTTAGTTAGGAGCACTAGCAGCACTTCTATTGGGTCTGGGTATGATTCCTAGCACCAACATAGTGACTCAAAATTTTCTGTAACTCTGTCCCAGGTGATATAACATTCTCCTTGGGCATCAGGGACACAAGAAGTGCACAGACATACATGGAAGCAAAATACCCATACACATAAATTAAAAAAAAAAAATTAAAAAAGGAACCCTACTACTGAGGTTACTCACACCCTAGTCTGCAAAGTGCACTTTTAATTAACTATTTTTAAATTTTCATAACTTTATTGTCTATTTTAATATTACTTTTAATTTAATTTTTATGGGTATGTGTGTGCCTAAGTGTATATATGCACACTACAAGTGTACAGAGCCCAAACAGAGATCAGAAGAAGGCACGAGATCCTCTGGAACTAGAGTTATGAGAAGTTGTGAGTCATCATGTGGGTACTGAGAATTGAACCCAGCCAGTGTACTTAATCACTAAGCCATTTTTCCAGCCCCTCTATATTGTATTTCAAACTTGGAAACAATGTAGCTGGAAACTAATTTAATCATGAGAAATAACATATACTGTAAATCCCCACTAAGTAGAAAAAGAATCCCTGTAAGGGTTTTCAGTAACAACCGTTAATGTCTTCCAAAATTGACTTACTTGGACAGGAAGAACTAAATATCTATTATAAAACTTCCAAAAATTACCTTTCTAGATCGATATAAACACTACCTCTGTAAGCAAACTATAAACTTGTGAACTATTTTATTCATTAGTATTTGTGATCCCATCATCCAAATATCTTCCCAGTTCAATTCAGTTGATCTCTTAAAAACATACATCAAACCAAACATCCTCTTTCTCCCTTTTTTTTTTTTTTTTTTAAAATCAAGACAGGGTTTCTCTGTTTAACAGCTCTGGCTGTCTAGAATTCGTTCTGTAAACCAGACTGGCCTCAAACTTACTGAGATCACCCCTGCCTCTGCCTCTCTAGTGCTGGAAACATTTTTTTTTAATTATTTTTATTTTATATACATTGGTGTTTTGCTTGCATGCATGTCTGTATGAGGGTGTTGGAAGATCCTGAAAGCTGCCACCATGTGGGTGCTGGGAATTGAACCCAGGTCCTCTGGAAGAGTAGCTAGTGCTCTTGACTACTGATCCATCTTACCAGCCCCAAATTTTTTCTTTTACATTCCATACAGAATTCTTAATGTAACTGCTACTATATATACTTAACTTCTCCCATTTCTTTCTTGCTTTCTGAAATGTTCAGTATATCAAACAGCAAGCTTCTTCCCAAAATTTAAAATTATATAACGTACTGAAAATATTGCTGTCTTAGTTACATCAATAAACCCAATACCCCCACCAATCCTTCCTGTTAAAGACATAACATTGGAGTATGCAGTCAAACACTTTGATGTGTTAAAATATCACTTACTTGGAATATTGTTTCAGTTCCTCTGAAGTATCATCTACCAGGTCACTCTGCTTTGCTTCATAAGCCATTGAACGATAGATTTTACAGGCAACTAATGCTTTAGCCATTGATTCTTCACCATGCTGCCATAGAAAGCGGGCCATGACTTGCCTCTTCATAAGACAAGCCCAAATTAATAATTCATTAAGAGGATAAGGAAAACGCTTGGTTTCTGGATCATCAATATCTACAATTTCATCTTTGGTTCTTTTCTTCTTCCCTTCTTCCATAGCCGTATCCATCTTCAATGGAAACAAATACTGTTAGATTCATAGTAAGGCCACATGAGGCTTGGGAACTTAGCTCTTCGGGAAGCAGCCTGGCTACTAGGCTTGGACCTGACCTCCAGCATTTTAAACCAATAGTGATGATAATAACAAGGCGATATGATAACCATCTTAGTGAAAGGTTTTTTTTTTGAGACAGGGTTTCTTTGTATATCCTTGACTATCCTGGAACTTGCTCTATAGGCCAGGTTGGCCTCAAATTCAGAGATCCATTTGCCTCTGCTTCCCAGAGTTTTGAGATTAAAGACATGTGCCAACCATTGCCTGGCATACTGAAAATTTTATAAATATCCTTTATTCATAATGCCTGCAACAAAATAATGTAAATTTCATAAACTTTATTTGTCACTTGTGTTGGTTTATTAAAATGCTGATTGGTCAAATAGCTAAACAAGAAGTAGAGGCAGGGCAACCAGACTAGGAGAATTTTGGGAAGAAGAGCAGAACACAGATGCCAAGAAGATGGAGAGGAAGCAAGATAAGAATGCTGCATTGAGTAAAAAGTACCAAACCACATGGCTAACCATGGATAAGAATTATGGGTTATTTTAAGAGTTAGCAAGTAATAAGCCTGAGTCATAAGGCAAACAGTTTATAATTAATATACGCTCTTGTGTGATTATTTGGGACTAAATGGGTGTGGGACTGGTTGGCGGGACAGAGAAACTTCTGACTACTCAGTGGTCATAATATTTGAACTAATAGCTGATAAAATATAAATTTAATAAAAGTTTAGGTAATACTTTTGTTGTATATATCAGAATAAAAATTAAAATCAGTTAAAAACTTAAAACCTGGTTATTGTCATAGTTAAAACTGAACAAACTTAATAGGATCATTAATTCATAGTAATTCTCTTTTTTATGGAAAAATGAATCAAAGATATAAAAAAAAGTCCCCAACCAAGAGATAATTCTCACTAAATCAAAGTTGTTACTCGGTAATACTAACTAGTAAAAGGCAAAATTTAGGAAGAATATTTCCATCTTTAAGTGCTGTTAAGACAGGGTTTCTCTGTGTAGTCTGAGCTGTCCTGGAACTCAAGAGATCCATCTGTCTCCTGAGTACCAGGATTAAAGCCTACACCACCACTGAGCACCCAAACCTATTTTTTTTAAAAGAATAAACCAACATACCTTTGGTCTGTAGGGTTGGGCTGTTTTAATGAAATGATTGTGTCTCATTTTTTCCTTTTTATCAGCTCTATTGCCAAAAGTTTCATGACTCTTTCGCAACTGAGGAGTGCTGCTGGAGGTATTTCGACCTGACCTCTGAAAATGAGAGTTTATTTTTTTAAATGCTGACATGTCATAAAAAAATCTAGGATAATTTATAGACATTTATAAATGTTCATCTATGTGTAAAATTATTTGGCGTAAGATTTTAACTACAATTTTCCTCTCTTTTTCTTTAGAAATATATATATCTCAATATGTAGCCTAGGCTGTCCTTGAACTTGTGACTCTTGCTTCTGGCTCTGAAGCCACCATATCATGATGACTGGACTCATCCAGCCTCTGGCTGTAGTCTCTCCGCTTCTTTCTGTGATAGGACTCTCTCTAACATTGCCAAGCCTGACTCAGACACCCAAGAAACTGGTACTATAAGTATGTACATGCTACCACCCAATTTCTGCCTTCCTCTTTATGTTTCTGGGAGTCTAATTTAGAGACTGATTAAAAACTAGGTAATCATTCTACCTTGGAAATCTCCTTACTTTGCTTGTTTGTTTTGAGACAGGGTTTCACCAGCAGTCCTGGCTAATCTAGCAAACTAAGTTACATTACTATGTAAACCAGGCTAGCCTGAAACTCTCAGCCATCCTCCCGTAATTGCTTCTCAAATGCTGGGATTATAGGTATGCCCCATTAAACTGAGCTCCTGTAACTGATTCATAACATTTAACCACCAAAATTATACATACCCGGTTATTCCCTCCAAGACTATTATATATTAATCGAAAACGTTTCCGTGTATATGTGCATCTGTAGGTTCCTCCCATGAGGTATTCAATCACAAGTCCTATATCAATTAGAGTGATCTTGTATCCTGGAGGAAGATTACCCTGGAAACAAAATATTAAATAGACAGGATAATGTTATCCAATATTGCCTTGCCATGTTTAGGAATAGGCATAATCTGCCAAATTAAGAACTGTGATTATTATAAGAAGTTAGATTGTAAATAGTTATTTTTAAACAGAAGAAATGAATGAATGTTTTCTCATGTAAGATGACAAGGTTCTGACATTTCTGAGGTCTCAGGTATGGTTTAAATCAGTCCAACCTAACACAGGAAAACAGCTCATTTTTACATCCTCCAACATTCCACACAGAGGCTATAATGTATGAGAGCTAAATACACACATCACAAACGGCCACTTCTTAAAAGTTTAAGTTCTTCCTGTATTACATAAATCAGAAACCACAGAAATGATATTTTCTTGCTTACTAACTTTGGCTTATTATCAGCACTCGTGAGGCAGAAGCAGGTGGATCTCTGTGAGTCTGAGGCCATCCTGGTCTATAGTGAGTTTCAGGACAGCCAAGGTTTTATAAAAGACCCTGTCTCAAAAAGAAAAATGGTTTATTAATAGTACACTCACAGTGTACTATTGTACAGTTTTACAAAATAAATTTTAAAAAGTATTTTAAGCTGGGGGTAGTGGCACACGTTTTCAATCTCAACACTCAGGAGTCAGAGGCAGGCAGATCTGTGTGCCCAGCCTGGTCTACATAGTGAGTTCCAGTACAGTCAGAGCTATACAGTTAGATCCTGTCTCAAAAAAAACACAACAGAAGAAAAACAAAAAAAAAAAAATTTAGTTTGGGCTGGAAAGATGGGTCAGTGGCTAAGAACACTGGCTGCTCTTCCAGAGGTCCTGAGTTCAATTTCCAGAAACCACATGGTAGCTCACAACCATCTAGAATGAGATCTGGTTCTCTCTTCTAGTGTGCAGGCATACATGCAGATGTAGCACTGTATACATAACAAATAAAGTCCAGACCTCTGTGAATTTGAGACCAGCTTGATCTACAAAGTAAGTTCCTTGACAGCCAGAGCTGCTACACCGAGAAACTCTGTCTCAAAAAGCAAGACAATATTTTAGTTTTAGAGGTTTTAAAACATCTGAATTATTGCCTAGTGTGGTAGTATACACTTTCAATCCCAGTACTTGGGAATAAGAGGCAAGTGAATCTCACAATTTATTTAAAAAAAAAAAAAGGAGGGGGGTGGGTAGGGGGCCTGGAAAAGTGGCTCAGAGGTTGGGAGCACTAGCTGCTTTTCTAGAGGTCCCGAGATCAATTCCCAACAACCATTTGGTGGGTCACAACTATCTATAATGAGATCTGGTGCCCTCTTCTGGCATGCAAGCATACATGCAGGCAGAACACTGTATACATAATAAATAAAATCTTTAAAAAAGAGAGAGAAAAGGGGGGGGGGAATTATAATTGACAGCAATAATTTAAATGTTTCTAAAATTAGCTGACAAACATTTAAAATAAGTAATTCACTAAGTACATCAATAGAATGAGAAAGGTATCATGCTTCATATATCCAGAATGCTAACATGTGTGTTAAAAATGGGCAGGTCATTCGGTCTTTCTTTAGCCCTAAAGATCAGTCCTTAGTGCATAGCTTAGTGTCCTTTACACTGAGATATAACTCTAGGTAAAATATTTCTGATAAGAGAAAGATGAAGTACTCTATCATTGATCTTTCCCATCAGGACCAATTAACATTATAAAATGTATTATGTTCTGATATGATTAGAAGCTTAGGAAATTAGAGGGACTGGAGAGATGGCTCGGAGGTTGAGAGCACTGACTGTTCTTCTAGAGGTCCTGAGTTCAATTCCCGGCAACCACATAGTGGCACACAACCATCTATGATGATCCCTGGTACTCCTTCTGTATGCTGTATACATAATAAATAAATCTAAAGAGAAAAAAAAAAGCTTAGAAAATTGGGATTAATTTCTCAAGATTTCCTTTCTCTTGGTTTGGATATATAAGTAACTTCTGTGCTATAAACATTTTTTTTTAAAAAAATATGTATATGGCTATTTTTGCCTGCATGTGTGTCTGCGACTCACATGTGTACATGGTGCTCTGAAGCCAGAAGATGGAACAGATGACCAGGAACTGGAGTGACAAACTATTCCTAGGCCCTACGGAGGTGCTGGGAAAAGAATCTGGGTTCTCTCCAGTGCTCTTCTGGCTGAGCCATCTCTGCAGTTGTAAGTTCTTTATTTTTATGACAAAGATAGTTCTTATTTTATCTTGTATAAAAAGTTGTTTCTACTCTCATTTTAAAAATGCACTTAGATGTTTTGAGGGCAAAAATTAAGCCCATATGACTAAAAGGCAAAGTTTTCCTATAACAAAGACAATCTCTTACCTGTTTGACATCTCGAATGAGATGGAACAGCATTGGATTAGTTGGACCTTGTTTCTTTAGGGAAAAAACAAAAGAAAATTATTAGCTTTGTTTTCTAAAATAAGTAATCTCCTGCTTTGTCATTTATAATGCAAAGAGTCTCTTGAACAATTTCTTAAAAACTTCCTTGCTAATAAAATCAATTTTTATTTTTACTGTTTTATGTTTAGTTTATATTTCAGGTAGGAATTTTATAATAACAATGACTAATCCTTTGAATCTTTACATCAATTAACATGAGACAGGACATAAATAAGGTTCAGTGTAATTATACTAGATAATGATAACAGATAAAACCAAATAATACTATGACCCTAATTAAAAAAAAAATTTATAACCCATGGGATAAGATGTAATTCTCAACTAGTCTACTAGGTTTCTTGAAAGCAGTGAAATATATGAGCAGAATAAAATTGCAATAAATGAAGACTAGACAAAAAAAAAAAACAAAAAACAAAAAACCAAACAAACAAAAAAAAAACAACAAAGCAAAACAAAACAGAAAACCAGCAGGCTAGCATATCAATTAATCAATCAATGCTTTTCTAAATAGCATTGTGTTAAGAATGTGGTAGGTAATATGCTCAGTACACAGAGTATCTGAGGTTGGAGGTACAAAATAAGAAGATAAAGTGAGAAAGGGTAAAAATGTGGCTACTATCTAGCATAGTGACATAGGCCTTTAATTCCAGCACAGTTCAATTAAAATTGCACTAGATCCACAGAAAACCATGAAGTATTTACCCTCTTCAGTGGTACTAACATGAAATATTAAAAAAAGAAAGAAAATTAAGTTTTTAGAAGAAAAATTTAAAAGATACTCAAAAAGAAAGATGTCAGGAGGCAAACAACCATGAATTTAAAAAACAAAAAAGAAATATTGAAGTTTTCCAAAAGTATAAAAAAAGCAAAATAAAACACCATCCTCTAAGTTAAGCTGATTCTATATTTTTAAAAGGGAAAAAGGGGAAAAAAAGATGGGATATTATGCCAACATCACTTTTCCCCATATGGCTATATCAATAGAGAAGGAATTCTAAAACTGGAGAGTGGCTTCAGACTGTCCTACGAGAATCCATAGTAAGACTCCTCCCATAACAATTAAGATACTGAAACCTATCAATAGGAGAGTATACTTTCACATGAAACAACACTTTCAAAGGCAATAAAATAATGAACAAAAAATTTTATCAGACTTACAGTGTTATAAAGTTCTTCCAGTCTAGGAATGGTAAGGAATTTATGCATGCTTACTCCATTTTCAATAAGAAGTTTTACAAATGAAACTCTGTCCATTACAAGAGCATCAAGCATAGCTTGTTCCAAGGATCCAACCTAGAGTATCAAATTAATAAATATATTTCATATGTTCCAACAATTGATCCCTTAAATACAAGCCCTCATGATTCATACCTACATGTTCTCAAATAGTATGGAAATAAAATGAGAAAGGTACAAATCAGTGACCTAAAGTATTTAGAGAATGAATAAAAAAAAAAATCTATCTTGCACAGGGTTTCCTAAATAATGTTACATAAATGTACTATTTGTAAGACAGCAAATATTGTATGGATGTGGGGGATAAGAGCTATGAAGTCCATCACTTATTAAATTAAGAAGACAGGGCCAGGAGATGCTCAGTGGGTAAAGGTGCCTGCTTGCTGCCTGTAGCTCAAGTGCTAGAATTACAGCAGCATGACATGCATTCAGATGTGCTGAAATGGAACCCAGGGCTCCTTAGAAACTAAACATGTACTCTACCTATTAAATACTAACCTACATCTACATCTCAGTTCTATTTTTAATACTTCATCATTAGATGTTTTAAAAAAAAATCTTTGTAGCAAAAATTAAGTTGGAAATCACTGTTTTACACTGCTATTTTAAGTACTCAAAAGGTTTTTCCACACAACTACAGTTTCCCTGTAGTATCTTATTTAATATCACTACCTCCAATTCATCGTCTATTTTCATTACCTAGAGGAAGCTATGGTCTCTAATGGTATTGTTGTTGTTTTTGCTTGTTTATTATGATTTTGGTTTTTTGAGACAAAGCTTCTGTGTAGCCTTGGCTGTCCTGGAACTTATTCTGTAAACCAAGCTGGCCAAGAACTCAGACATCTACCTGCCTCTGTCTACCAAGTGTTGGGATTAAAAGGCACGTGCCACCACCACCTAGCCTCTAATATACTTTATTTACCAAGTAACCACGTATATTTGCTATACATGATGAAATTTCAAGACAGAAGCATTTTTTTTTTAAATGTTTTTAACTACTCAGTCTTGTGGCAAGGAAAACATTTTGATGTTACACTAAAAATTAAGGTCAAACTTAAAAGAATGCAAATTTTTCTCTAAATTAACAGCTCATAATTTATCATGTATGTCATTCCTATTTTTTTTTTTTGATTTATTTATTTATTATGCATACAGTTTTACAGAAGAGGGCGCCAGACCTCATCATAGATGGTTGTGAGCCACCATGTGGTTTTGCTGGGAATTGAACTCAGGTCCTCTGGAAGAACAGTCAGTGCTCTTAACCTCTGAGCCATCTCTCCAGCCCCGTCATTCCTATTTTAAGTAAGACTATTTTCTGACATCACATACAATTATGTTATTACTTATAACATTTCTATTCTAACCTATTCTATTTCCATTTGATCCTCTGCTCTACTCTACACATTATATTTGCCCTGTTTCCTTTATAATTAGCTAGACATTTTATAGGCAGTGAATATAGTGTGTGTGTGTGTGTGTGTGTGTGTGTGTGTGTAGGGTAGAGCTAAAAAACTCTTGCCCTCAAAAAATTTATTTTCTAGGAGTAGAAAGATAAATCATGAGTAAACAGTAAATGGAGGGACTGCACAGGAAATAGACACAGTGAATTCTGTACACAGAGCAAGAGCTTCAAGACTTCTACAACCTTAAAATTTTTACAGATATTACTAAAATACCTTATTATAAACAAAGTCATTAAGCAAATAAGCCTCATTAATATTTACACTTGGGGCAGAAAGATAACAATGTGAATATTAATATTTTCTTACAGTTATTTCTTTCTGTGGTGCGGCCTAATTCTAGGACTCTCTTGTGATACCACATTCATAACACTCAATTTTTAACAAAAATAATATATGCTGTCTGTTGTAACATAAATATCCTTGCTCTAGATTACTTGATTAGTTTAATAGAGCAGATATTAATACTATATTGATTATGGAATAAGAAAGAAAACTTCTGTACAGTCTAATTATATAGCACTCATTTTGTAGTTGGAGAATTCCATGGACATAAAATCTGTTGCTAACTAATACAAAGTGCCCCTGTAGTTAATTTCATTATATTGTGTATTTAGATTATCTACATACCAGCCACTGCTGTCCGTAAACAAACACATGATTCTTGGCAATATCAACTCTGTCCCATGCCAGTGTAAGAATAAGCTGGTCAAATGCAGATGCGTTAGTACCTAATTGAATAAAGAAAACAGTTAGTGAGTATAGCTCCATCAATTTTTAAGCATTTATAAACTGTCCCTAGAACCCTTTAATTTACACAGCTAGTGTCCACCATCATGGAACACTAGTATTTTCAAGTATAAAAAACCACATCACCTCATTAGTTTAAAAAAAAAAAAGAAAGAAAGAAAAAGAAAAAAAAAAGTTTCAAATGTAGAAACTGAGAAACCAAAAATGATTTGTTTCTATAATAGGCACAGTACTTCAGGGATTCTGAAAAATGCTTTGTTTTGTTTTCAGGTACTTTTCTGCACATATATAACTATAGCCATATACTTTAAATTATTAAGAAATGGATGTACTATATATTATTAAGTGGGATCTGAGCTGGAGAGATGGCTCAATGGGTCAAGGTACCTACTCCCAAGCCTGTCAACTCAAGTTCTATCTCCTGGCTCCACATGGCAGAAGTTGAAACCCAACTCATATTGTTTTCCAACTTCTATATGTGCATCATAGCATGCTAATATGTGTATGAGTGTACACACCACACATAAATACATGCAATTTTATAACAGGGTCAGGGATGAGAAATGACAGAATGGATAAAGTATTTCTCTGCAAACATGACAACCTGAGTTCTAACAACCAGCACATTTGAAGGAAAAAACAGATGGTAACACAAATGTAACCCTATAGCTTGGATGGGGAGGACACAAACAGGTGAATCTCTGAAGTTTGCTTGCCAACCAGTCTCAGTAGATCAGTGAACTCCAAGTTCAGAGACTAAAAAGGCACTTGACTCTGGCTCAATGTATATACACACATACGCACATACAAACACACACGGGGGACGGGGTATATGTGGCCACAGATGAGCATGATATGTAACATCTGTAATATCAGCATTGGGAGGCTGATGAGAACTGTCATGAGATTAAAGCCAGGTAAATCTACAGAGAAAGTCTGACTAAAAATACAAGGTTTGTAGTTGTCTTATGAGATTCATTCTACATGGCTTTCCTTAACAGAATATATTACTTTGTATTTATTTTTTTAAAAAAAACATTTATTTCATATGTGAATGACCTGTCTTCATGTATACCAGAAAAGGGAATCAGATCTCATTACGGATGGCTGTGAGCCTTCATATGGTTGCTGGGAACTGAACTCAGGAGCTCTGGAAGAACAGTTAATGCTCTTAACCACTAAGCCATTTCTCCAATCCCCTGTATTAATCTTTTAAGTATGAAATAGTTAAAGCATTCCAGTACATAGTTAGTTTACTCTGAAAATTTTCAAGAATAAGTCCAGTGTACTTTTGATAATTTAAATAGAATGATTCTCTAGAAGCTGATTTTCTAGATGTAATAATATCCCTTTAAGCCAGGTGCACACCTTTAATCCCCACACTGAAAGGCAGAAGCAGGTACTCTAAAAGGCAGAGGCAGGTAGATCTCTGTGATTTAGAAGTCAGTCTGGTCTACAGAGCAAGTTCTCAGACAGCCAGGGCTGTTACAGAGAAACTCAAACAGACAAAAAAGATATCACTCTAAGGCTTCTGATACATTCAGGAAGCTTATACCATTTATGTAGAGCATTTGTACTTCTCTATATGGGAGGAGAGGTAGTAGCACTTACTTTAAGTTCATTTCTACTTTAACATATTGTTACTATTAGTAATTTTTGGTTTTCCAAGCCAAGGTTTCTGTGTGTCCCTGGCTGTCTTGGAACTTGCTCTGTAGATCAGGCTGACCTCAAACTTACAGATTCAGCTGCTTCTGCTTCCCAAATGCTGCAATTAAAGGAGTGTGTCATCACTACCCAGCAAAGTTAATTTGCTACTTTTAATAAATAAAATTTATTTTCTAGAACTGACCACAGGATATTGAATAACCAATTGTGGGACTTCTTCCTGGTGAAGACTAACTCTCTGGAATGATTAATTGCCTGTAGCTATTCACCTACGGATGCATCTCCTGTAAGAGTCACCCATCCACTTTTCATGTCAATTGGTGTTATCACTGTTTAGGTCTTGCTTAGGTATCATACTGCTGAGGTTTCATATGGCAAGCCTGACATAGCTAGAAGATACAATATCATAGCAGACTTGCTGGTCGGTCATTTGGCTCTTACTTTCAAATGTTCCTTACATGTACATCTGTATTGTAAATATAAAAATTGGAACTGGGTGTCCACTGCAGGTTGTTCTCCACATTTTAAGCAGCTATGGGTTTTTTGTTTGTTTGTTTGTTTTTGTAAAGGTCACTATCTTACATAAATACAAACTTCTCTGATGAAAAGTGAGAACTACATTTATCAGTCTAGGTCAGCACACAGAATATCTTATTTCTATATTTTATAAAATAACATTGGAATACAATTATATTATCCATGCCTTTGGATTCTTCCTCAAATTTTTATTATATTTATTTTTCATAAGATATTAATCTTTTTCTTTAATTTATATCCTTTAAATTATTTATTACTTGTGCGTTTGTCAGTCTGGGTGTGTGCGTTCCATGGCAATCCTGTGTAGGCCAGTGGACAACTTTCATGAACTGATTCTCTCCTTCCACTATGGATTCCAGGGACTGATCTTATGTTGTCAGGCTCATGAGCCCAGTGTATACTCAGCCATCTCAATGACCCAATATAACCGTCTTAAAAATTCCTATACTTTAACACTGGTTCCTAATTTTCTTCCTTTGTAAGATAAAGAAAAGATAAAGGAAACTTGCTAGCACACAGAATACATATGGCAAACACTGCACATAGATAGTGTTCTATTATCATCTTATACTCATTTATGTCATCTCTTTATATTATGGTCTCTGGGCTTCTTAATACCTATGCATCTCTTGATTACAAGATGATGTATACTTAATTATATTATTTTTACATTAAAAAAATACAGTATTATTTTTAAAAACATCAGCAGTTTGTTGTGGTCTCAAACTTGGGACATCCTTATGGATAGCAACACAGTGACCTTTGTTTCTGCCAAATATGTTGTTTCAGGTACCCAGATAGGACATTATTTTTATTTCTTAATTTTTGAAAATATTGTTCACTGTGGCATTTTTTTCTATCAGTGGATATCTTTGGTAAAATTCTAAGAGAATAACAATTACGGTGCACAAGTATGAATCTCTTACCACTAGAAGACAACAATAGTTTTCAAGTTTACTTCAAAAGAAAAGAGCACATCCCACATTTGCTTGCATCCCACAACCTTTTGAGTCTGCCCTTTCAGAGGCACTGGCAGACAGTGAGCCTCTCTGGAGTCCACCTATCTTTGCCCCAAGCACTAGGATTACAGGTGCACATATCACATACTATTTAGATCCACTGAACCTCCTTAATGCCATGTTCTCTACTTCAGCAAGCACACACACACACACCCCAACCAAAACAAACAGAAAATCAGTAATACAAAAAAAATCAAAAGAAATAAAAAATCCCCCCTATAAAAATAAGGCACAGATTTGAGGGCAAATTCCATGTCTAGGAATAATTGGCCAATATATAAACCTGCTACAGGCGTAAGGAGAAAATTGAGCCTGGAGGCATAAAGTTAAAAATAAATAAATAAATAAAAGTCTACAAGACAGAAAACTACAAATCTCCAAAACTAACTTGTTAACTACAAAGGTCTTTCATTAAAATTAAAAAAAAAAAAAAAAAAAATTCTTTTTGAAAAACCCACAACTTAACCCTTAACTAAATGAAATGTCCTATCTTATATAAATAAGACATAAATTAAAGATAATAAGATTTTAGAATCTTATCTTTTTAGTCAAGCACAGTAGCTCAGACCTTAATCACAGGCACTTGGGAAGCAGAGGCAGTAGGATCTGAGTTCTGGGACTAGGGAAAGACTACGTCTCAAAAAACAAACACACACACAAACAAAACTTACCTTTTAGCAGTGCAGTAAGTATTGCTACATCTATATCTTGATGTTCCTCTGAGCCAATGTGGAAAACAGTGATCTATATCAAAATATATTAATATTATTTCATTATTTTTAAAGCTAAGGTATTATAAAACAAACAACAAAACCCAACTTCAAACACTACAAAGAAAAATGTCTATATGTAGATTTGTATAGAAACACATTTACAGGACTGGCAGCATGGTTAAGTGGGTAAATGTGCTTGCCATATGTGACAAATGAATAAGGATGGTCCCCATAGGTCCACATTTGAATGCTTGGTCCTCAGTTGATAGAACTGTTGGAGAAGAATGAGGGGATGTGGCTTTACAGGACAAGGTATGTCACTAGGCGTGAGCTTTGAGGTTTCAAAAGCCTATACCATTCCCATTTAGCTCCCTTGCCTTGTGGTTACTGTTTCAACATGAAAGCTCTCAGCTACTGCTCCAGCTCCATGCTGCCTGCTGCCATTCTCCTTGCCATGGTGATCATGAACTTGTTTGAAATTTTAAGACCCCATTAAATGGTTTTATAAGTCATAGTGTTTCCATACAGCAATAGAAAAGTAATTAAGATGCCATATAAACATAACAACTAAGTTCAGTCTGCAGATGCCATGTAAAGGTGGAAGGAAAGAAATAAATCTACAAAGTTGTCCTCTGATGCCATGCATGCATGCTCACACAATCAGACACACATAAAATATTGTTTTTTATACAGAAATAGATTTTTTAAGTCACTTACATATCTCTGTAACTACACAGATTTCTAAATCTATAGACATAAGTGATCTAACATTTCAACCCTAAAAACAAAAAAGAAAATTAAGACTATCACTAATCAAATACATTATCAAGCAAAAGTAGTTTCCTACCTATCATTTTCACTTCTTTTGAATCTATGTCTGTCTGCTGACTAAGCAGGTTGAGGGTTGGCTAGAGATTACTACAGAGTGTGTACACTTATTCAAGTGATTAATGTATTCCTTTTTCTGTTTCTTCAGAGGAAAGTTCTTACAATGTAGTCCTAGCTGTACTAGGACTCACAGGCCTCCTGCCTAAGCCTCCAGGTGCTGAAATCACAGGCGTGTACAACTATACCTTGTAACACATGCATTCTTGGGTGAGGCATGTAAATCATTCAAAACATTAGGAAGTTTTTACTTAGGTACTTTTCAAAAAGTAAAAGATGATTATTACATAAGTGCTATGTTTTCAACTAACTTTATTTCATGGAGAACAAAGCCTGCAATGAAATACAATGCAAATAAACACTTGATCAAGGTTAAGAAGTAACAGCAAATCTATGTTCCTATTTACTTACAGAACTTTTAAAATTTTACCTCTGAAAAATATAAGCTTATGTTTACATATATAAAACTAAGCAGCACAGACCTTTAATCTAGTAGTCTTCAACAGAGTATAAAACAAAAATATTTTTTATTTTATTAGAGAAAAGCCACTAGTAACTATAACAGTTGTTGTTCTTCTTCTTCATCATCATCGCGCACGTGCGCGCGTGTGTGTGTGTGTGTGTGTGTGTGTGTGTGTGTGTGTGTGTAAATGTATATGCAATTTCCACATAAAGGCAAAGGGCAAATTGCGTAAGAGTTGGTCCTCTCCTTAGACCAAGTAAGTTACAGGGATCAAATTCAGGTCATGAAGTTTGGTGGCAAACACCTATAGCCATAAACCATGCTACCTGTTTCTCTGCAATCTTCTTAAATAATAAGCATAGTAAGTTGAGACTCAGTTATGAAAATTCTTTTAAAAAATAAATACAATGTCTCAGCAATACTTGAAAATCAGTCTTTCTATGCCATTTCTCAGCTGAAGACCAGTAAGTAAATGACAAAATAGCTGTAAAACTTAAAAAACAAATTAAAACTAAAGTGTTTTATGAATTAGAATGTGCTTTAAAGGAAATAAAAGATTTATTCTGTTGAAATCTACTCACAAGCTCTTTTTTTTTCATGCATTCCATCAATGTTTGAAATAAATGAACTGCTTCACTCTGGCCAAAGTTAAATGTTTTTTTGATAGTTGATATAATATCAGGCTCCACTGCATCAGGAAGATTCCTGGTAAAAAAAAAAACAAAAAAACAAAAACAACTTACTTCACTCATTTCATTTTCTCTATAGGATCAAAACAAAGTAAGGTAGACTCAAGCAAGATTTCTGAAGGTTTTGTAGTAATATTATAGTAACTTACTGAGATACCCATTATTAAATCTATGGCATAAGAAAAGGAATGGAAGGGGCTGGAGAGATGGCTCAGCGGTTAAGAGCACTGACAGTTCTTCCGGAGGACCTGAGTTCGATTCCCAGCATCCACATGGCAGCTAACAACTATCTGTAATTCCAAAATCTGACACCTTTACAGTGTTATACATGCAGGCAAAACACCAATTCACATAAAAAAATAAAAATAAATATAAAAAAAGAAAAGGAATGAAGTATTTTCACTTTGAATTATTTGTGAATGTTTTAAGCAAAGTATGTAGTATAGTATTAGCACTCAGATTTTATAAGGTATCATAAGGATAATTCTATATTATGGCTTATAAAACAATTTACCAAGGTATCTTCAACATGGACACATTTACACAGTTCAAAGTATCAAAATGCAGAAGGTTCATGACCAAAGTCTCTGTTCACCTATTTTTCACTTCAGTTCTTTTCAGGAATCACAGTCAACTACTGTGATATTCTGTGGAATATCACTTTACACTGTGTGAATAATGTTGCTGTGATTGGTTTAATAAAGAAGCTGAGTGGCCAATAGCTAGACAGGAAAAGATTAGGTGGGAGAACTAGACAAAGGACACTGGGAAAAAGAGCAGTGTCAGAGGAGTCACCAGTGAGACAGGGAAAACAGGAGGTGTAAGATGGAAGAGAGATAACATCATATGGCAGAGTGTAGATTAATATAAATGGGTTAATTTAAGTTGTAAGACTTAGCTAGTAACAAGTCTAAGCTATTGGCCAAGCATTTATAATCAATATTAAGTCTTTCTGTTTATTTGGAAGCACCCACTAGGGCAAAGAAAAACTCCTAGTACAATGTTCTAAAATCTTTTTCAGAAATGTAATTTTCTTCTTAAAAATATGAAATGTTTCACAAGTTTGCATGTCATCCTTGCATAAAGGGCATACTACTCTGCATCATGCCAGTTTGGGTGTGTGTGGTGCTATATTAAAGTGCAATTATATCCTTCTCTGGAAACAGTCATACATCTCATTCCTATGTAATTAATTAACTGCTAATGTTCAGAAATCTAACACAGAGGTCCCATCTTTACTTAGCTATAACAATTCCACTGTATAGATATGCCAAAATTAGTTTGGGCCTCTTTCTGGTAGATGTTCTACTATGAACTTATTTTGTATAAATAACCCTACAATAGGAAAACTTATACAAGTGTTCACTTATAGAAACTATTACATGAAATTAAACTATCAAGTCAAAGGTACGTCTCCAAAGCAATCATTATTTTCTAAATATGACCACACTTTAGTTCATTCCAATGGTATGTGACACAAGCTACTGCCTTAGGTCTGAACAAAGTATTTTATTAAATCTGAGGTTTTCATGTTCGTTAAATAAACAAAGGAGTCCAGTACTGCATAAGCTATAAGACTCTAATATATTGTAAAGTCTGCTATGCACTACACTCACCCTCCTTCTTCTGTCTGCTTATGGATATATGCTAGTAAATCTGCAGCTCTGCCTGTCCCTTCACACACAACAACTGGAACAGGAGGGCTTTCCTGAAGGTACTCCAGTACTGTTAGGATGACATTTGGCCCACCTTCAAATATCAAAGCCACCACAGGAACACCTTGCCCAATTCCTAAAAAGAATAAAAGTTTAATTAGTAAAACTGAAAAAAACTCAGTAATGTATGAGATAGTTGGCTTTAGTTTAAGCACTGAATGTTACTAACAGCCAGTCTTATAAAACAGAGCACTAAACAATCACTAAAATCTGTTCTGAATGACAAAAATCAAGAAATTCATTAAATGATTTAGTACCAACTAGAATGCATATATTTACTGAAAATAAACTTTTGTGTATTTATTAATTGACCTCTTGGCAAGATATGTATTAGGATTAGTTTGTGGCTTAGCATGCCTCGTTTCTTTGCTTTTTATTATTTTTAAAAGTCTTCCTATGTAACTGGGGCATGCCTAGAAAGAAGATCCTCCTGAGAGCCCATAGGTAGGGCTTATTTCACATTGTAATACTGTATTGATTGAATTTCTAACATGTATCCTTTATTTATTTCTAATTAGAATCTAAGACCTCTACAAGATAAAAGAAAGAAATTAGTAAAGAATACTAATTTTTATTTTTACAACAACCTCAAGTGTGGTGACAAAACATAAAAAATCTTGGAAGTATAGATTTATAAAATATCACTAGTTCTCTGGGTGGCTAAGACAGCTTAGTGAGCAAAACATCTGACAAGGGGCTAGAGAGATGGCTCAGCACTTAAGAGCACTGTCTGTTCTTCTGGAGGACCCGAGTTCGATTCCCAGCATCCACATGGCAGCTAACAACTGTCAGTAAATTCCAAGATCTGACACTCTTATACACTTATACATGCAGGCAAAACACCAATTCACATGAAATTAAAAAAAAAAAAAAAGTGACAATTTTGAATTCAACTGCTAAGTGCCATGATGCACCTTGAGAACCAGCTCAGGAGCTCTCCTGTGACCTCCAATCACCCTACACACAGACACAGTGAAAAAGAGGAGAGGAAGTAATAAAATAAAAATAATTTTATTTATTTAAGATTTCCTTTATGCATATAAGTGTTTTGCCTATATATTCGTTTGTGCACCATATGTGTGTGTTTGATATTCTTAAAGTTCAGAAGAGGGCATTGTATCCCCTTGAATTGTTGTTATAGATAGTTGTAGGCCACCAGGTACTAAGAACTGAACTCAGGTCCTCTGCAAGAGTAACAAGTACTCTCAACCACTAAGCCATTTATCCAGCCCCAAGGATATTTTGTAAATAACTGGTTTACACAAATATTGTGATTCTACTATATGTGCTCCTCTGTAATTTTGTATTTCTATATCACTTCATCAGAGTTCATCTTCTTGAGGTACTAGGATTACAAAATTTCTTCTACTTGTACTAAAATAAAAAAACCTGAAGAAGAAAGTTCAGTCACAGTTGGAAGGAAAAAAACTATTCCAAGAATATCATCTTTTAAGACTCATTTGCCAACAGCAATACAGATTCACTTTAAAACTTTAGGCAAAGCTTATTCTTAAATGGTACTGCTCCTTCTACATCACCATATCTATCTATCTATCTATCTATCTATCTATCTATCTATCTATCTATCTATCTATCTATCTATCTATTTTTGGTGGTAGGGTTTCTCTGTGTAGTCTCCAGAGTGCTGGAATTTTACATACATCATCTCTATATCACTAGCTTGAAGGTTGAAGTTACTTATTAGAATTATCAAATATTAATTAAGACTGTTGTTAGTAAGTACTTTGAGCTACAGGACTTACAACAGCAAGGAAGTTTTTAAAAAATAAAGGGTTTTGGGGGTGGTGATGGTGGAGGGGATATGGCCTTGAAACCTAAGTATACAACTTGGTTTGAGATGTCTTTTCTTAGGTCATACCATTTTGTTTAAGAACAGCTATTTCTGGATGCTTTGGAGGTTCTCTTGCTATGTTAAAAAAAAAAGTGTACTTACTTCAAAGAGCATGCTACTTTTCAAGTATGCTGCTGGCTGTTAATACTTTGAATAATTAAACAGTAACAAATCTGTGAGCTCTCTTACTAGCATGAATTCTTTGCTGATTAATGGTTTTTTCAAGTTCTCGTCTCAGTCTGACTTCTGCTCCATACTTTCCAACGGTGCCATCATCCACCAAAATGAAATGAGAGTGAAGATTATTCAGAACATTCAGTTTGCTCAGGGGATTCAATAGGGTTTGATAAGGAGCAACCACCTAAACAAGAGCAAAATGACAGTCAGTAAAAGAAAGCTGAATATAATACAGTGTAAGTTAAATTCTGAAGTGACCCACAAGATAAAAGGTAAAATCCTACTTTCATTTAGAGAAAAAGCATAAGCTTTTAAGTATTTAAAGATAAATAACA
Organism: Sigmodon hispidus; assembly: GCA_004025045.1. Classification (NCBI taxonomy): domain Eukaryota; kingdom Metazoa; phylum Chordata; class Mammalia; order Rodentia; family Cricetidae; genus Sigmodon; species Sigmodon hispidus. The sequence goes on along the minus strand of PVIH01000180.1, from coordinate 53,879 downwards.
GATTGAATCACATAATTACATCTTGCTTCTTTTTGAAAAATTATGGTTTTTTTATCACATGTAAATAGAGCAGTAAGGAAATGTATATATACAGTGCTAATAAGTTAGAAGGTTATTTTCCAAAGCACAAATACAAGCATTTAAAGCTGACATAGGATTGGGAATTTACTAACACTTGAAAATGATCTTCATAATTCAAATTTTGTTGTTGTTGTTTTGGTTTTTTTGAGACAGGATTTCACTACATAGCCCCAGTTGCCTGGAACTTGCTATATAGATCAAACTGGCTTTGAGCTCAGAGACTGGCCCGCCTCTGCCTCCCACTGCTGAGTGATGAGATTAAAGGACTGTGCCACCATGCCTAACAGTTGTATTTTAATAGGATCATGATGAATGTCTATAAACCAATTCACATCTTCAACCTATTCAAATAAAGCAGTATCATTTGACTCCTTAGTGACAAAATCTTAATCTTAATGACAAAATTCATCTTTAAATGCTATAATCAGCAGGATGATCTGAGTTTGAGGTCAGCCTGGATGGTCTACAGAGCAAGTTCTACACAGCCAGGGCTCTCAAAAAATAACAACAAAAAAATCAATTACAAACACTGATATGGCAAAGAAAACATGTTAAAATAGTATTTTACATAAAAGTCAGAAAACAAAAAACAATACAATTATTATAAGCATTTATATCAATAAATGCACTTTCCAAATGATCAGAAAAGGCCACTAGAAATTTTGTTTTAAAATTAATGTCAAAGTATAGTATACAGCCTATCAAGTCAGTTAATATTATTTCTGTTTATATACAAGCTCAAATTTAAGACATACAAAAAGCAATCTTACATCTCTCCCAACAAGATCATTTCTGTTTTCTATCACTCCCCATGGAGCTATTCCAATAGTGCAAATCTTTCGAGATGATCTGGAAGCATGTTCTTTGAGGGCATCACCAACATGTTTTGCTACACCTGTTCATACAAAATTTATTCAGCATTAGAAAAACCATGTATTTACTTTCTAGCATTAAAATTTACAATGTTTCTTTAATTAGAAGATTCTAAGGCTATAAGATCCAAAGACAAGGTTACAAAAAATGTAAGATAACCAAATAGATTAACAAAACCATACAATATCAAATCCATTGCAACTGTCCAAAACACATATAAACCCAATTCTATCACACTGGTAAGTAGACATAGTCCTAACAAATTGCTGTTTCTTTTAGTTTGCTTCAAATAACATATTAGATCTCCTCCTTCATATAAAACATAGAAAATAACATCCTCAGTGATCTTTTCCAACTGTCTTCCTTGCTTACAATCCATTTTCAAAGCAAATTCAAGTAATCTTTGCTCTTACACATTAACACCTTAAAACGTTCCCTTCTTATTCAAGAGAAGCCACGATGTTTGTAATAGCTTGTAAAATCTTAAAAAGTATGTTACCCATAATTCATCATGTTTCCATATCAGCATGCTTTACCATCTCCCAAAAAACTTCTGACCAACATTCCTTGCTTACTTCCCCTTACATTACATAGAAAATGTTTTATTCTTCTTGCAATACACTAGTGATTTTCTCTTTACTACACGCCCTGTCCCAAGTTTTTCCGTTCCTTTGTTTCCTTCCATATTTCTTGAAATGTCATCCTATCAGTAGAAATCTGCTTACTCTTTGCACCTTGACTGAGCTGAGAAGTGAAGAGACTGGTAAATCTAAGGCTCAGTGTCTCATGTTTCCAGACACATTGGATTACAAAGGCTCTGATGAGATGAATGCATTCATAGTACAATGTCATTACTTAGAGGTCATCAAGGGTAGGAGGTAGGGCCACGTTGAAGGGAAGTAGATCCCTAGGGACATGTCCTTCCTCCCTCTTATATTTTCACCTCTCTGCTTCCGGGCCACTATGACACAAACTTCTCTAACCTGCCATGCCCTTTCAACTACGACAGACTAACATTTCAAAAACCATGAATCAAAATAAACAGTACCTCTCTTTAAAGGTGGTTTTTCTCAGGTATTGGTAATGTTAGGAGACAGATATCATAGCGGTCTATGAGATGACGCTTCTTTATCCCATGTGTGTGCATACTGCTGATCATCTAATATACTACACACATATCTAAATTATCCTCCGTCCACATGTCCCCCACTATAATACTGAAAGTGTCTATTTTTTTTACCTTTTATTTATTTATTTATTTAATTATTTGCCTTGTTCTTTGCCTGGAACTGGAACTACAGACAGTTGTTAGCTGCCATGTGGGTGCTAGGAATCGAACCCAGGTCCTCTGGAAGAACAGTCAGTGCTCTTAACCACTGAGCCATCTCTCCAGCCCCGAAAGTATCTATTTTAAAGAACAATAAATATCCTAGGCTCAAAGAATGCCTTACAATGAGGCTCAATAAATAATTATCAATAATGAATAAATGAGATGCTTAAGGTCATTTAAGTAATTATGTTTGGTTTTAACCATTCAAATTAACCCATTCTCCTTAAATCCAAAGTTTAAACATTACACAAAAGATCGTAAATAAAGAGGGTATAGATAAAAAATTAATTTTGAAGACCACATTTTTCCAGTTTTATTTTTATGTGCATACATCTGCTTGCATGTATGTATGTAAACCATGTATGTTCCTAGTACCAGAGAAGGCCAGAAGACAGTGTCAGATTCCCAGGAAATGAACAATTGTGAGATGCCATGTGAGTGCTGAAAACAAAATCCGTCCTCTGTAAGAACAGCCAATGCTCTTACTGCAGAGCTATGTCTCTTGCCCCCAAAGAACATAACTTTACCAGTTTATCAGAAGCTAGAAAATAGTAACGCTTTGCTTTACAGTATAGTCAGCAAATATTTTTGTAAAGGACAAGCAGTAAGTATTTTGGCTGTACAGAGTATTTACTTACTAGTCTTTATTATAACTATTCAACTTTGCTATTGTAGCACAAAAACAGTTATAAACAAATGAATGTGGTTATGTTCAAATAAAACTTTATTCATACAAACAAGAATTAACTAAAATGGATTTGACACACAGGTTAACTCTGCCAGCTTTTGATCTAAAATATATATTGTAATGGCCTAAATAACAACCAGGCAGATTAAGTTATTTTTATTAATATTACCAAGGATTACAGATTAACAGAAGAGTCAAATATATTTATAATTTATTATTTCAAATGCCTGATATGAAAGATTAGCAAATATATTTAATAAAACTGATAGTGTTCGCTTTACCTGTATTTACTCCTCCAGTTAAAATCCAAGCTCCAGTTGTAACTGCAGCTTTAATAAGACCCTTTCCAAGCAACTGCTTGATTCTTGGATGAAGCTCAAATTTCTGCATGCCTCCATGTACAGAAATAACAAGTTTGGGTAACTCCATTTGCCATTCTTTAAGCAGAAGTTGCAGAATGATTTCAGGTTTGGTATCATATGACAGTCTCACATACTAAAATAAACAAAGAGCCCAAACAAATATTTTCACAGATTTAATAATGTATCATTATCTGATATTCAAAAGATTTACTTGCCTAGAGATGGTGGCACATGCTTTTAATCCCAGCAATTGAGAGGCAGATGCAGGCATATCTCTATGGATTTGAGGCCAGCCTAGTCTTTAGAGTTGTTGAGGGATATTTGTACATTGTGAAGATATATTGCTATGATTGGTATAATAGAAATCTGAATGGCCACTAGGTAGGCAGCAGGTATAGGCAGAATTTCTGGGGAAAAAAGGAAAAAGAGGAATCTAGGCATGCAGGAGAAACCAGGAGACATGAAGAAGCAAGAGGAAGTGCAAGAGGGAAGAAAAGTGACATCATGTAATAGAATATAGATTAATATAAATGGGTTAAGTTATAAGAGCTAGCTGAGACATACCTAAGCTAAAGGTCAAGCTTTTATAATATATTTTATAATAATATTTATTAATGTAAGTCTCTGTGTTGTTATTTGGGAGCTGGTTGGTGAGACAGAGAGCAGAAACTACTGTTTCCAGCTGGTGCTCCTGCATGGTGTTGCAAGCATAAGGTTCTCACAGATCTGAGCAGGACAGAACCAGCTGCCAGGCACCAGCACCAGAGCAGAGCCATGCAGAGGGTTTAAGGCTCAGCTCACAAGATCAGAGAAGGCTTCAGGTGCACAGTAAAGCAGTTTAGACCAAGAAAACCTCTATTCAGTAAAAAAATGGGTATGGACAGTCATAGGAAAAAAACCCAAATAGTTTAAAAATAATAAAGTCTTTAAAGAAAGAACAAAGTTTTATATATATGTATGTGTGTATACATATATGTGTGTGTATATACATATATATGTGTGTGTGTGTATATAAATGCATGCCAAGTAAGGATGGGAAACGCACAAGACATCTAGATCCTGTAAGGTATTTTAAAGATGTGCTGATGAGAGAACAAAAGCTGCTGAGAGACACTGAACTATGAAAGAAACTGCTAAATTAAACCAACCTATACATTTTAAAAATGGCTTAACTTCAAAATGATAGTTAAGAACTATGTTGCATTAGGGAAGAGGGTATGTTATTGTTTCCACAGAAAACAAGAAGTTATGGTTCTCTTCAAAACTAATGAAGATCAGATCTGACTGGGGAAGATATCCTAAAAATCCTGGCTACAAACATGGAAAAAAGAAACTACTACAGGACAGATACAGATGGTGTATATATGTTGATCCCTTGACATGGCAACAGCTCTGAGACTGGATGAATCTTGTTGGCTACAGGGTTCTTATTACTTGTTATTACAAACCATTCTTTGGTTTGGTTATACAGTCCAAATGGACTTAGAAAGTGGGCAGATGACTTTTATCTGCTCAAACATAAAACGAAAAATCATCTTTAACTGACTTGTGCAAACAGCATATTGCATATTTGTGTTAAAGCAAAGGTTATATCTCCTTTAAAAGTTTGTTTTCAGAAAAAAAAAGGACTTATATTTCTCTATAAAGAGAAATAGCTCAAGTGACCCAACATCACAGAATGCCTCTGTTGGCAGTTTCTTCAAAATTACTGCATCAAGAACAACTTCAAAAGTGCTAGCTGAGATGGTCCAGCCTCAAAGACTATCCAGCCAAGACTTCAGATAAACTCTACATTTTCCCATCGTAGAGACTAAACAAAAAATACAGTTAGCTCTCCCAGGACTTAGCCATTATTCCAATTTTCTCAGGTCCCTAAAAGATGCCATTACCCCCAGACAACAGAAAGTGGTCTAGAGAACACAATACCCACATTTCATAAGAAATGGAGTGGGTGGTTTTTGGTCACTTGGTGGGTTATAGATGTTTGTCATCATTTAGAGAGGTTGATTGCAAATTCTTACTGGTCATGGTAAGGGAGGAAACTAAGCAAGAAAGGTTAGATTCAGGGATCTCACTCTGAAGGGAAAAGGGGGCTACAGAACATAGAAAATGTTAAGAGTGAATTAAGTCTCCTTTTGAATAACCACTAGTCTCAAATATTTTACACTGAAATGGATTTTTCTTTATTGATTCAAATTTAAGGTTATTTTTGTTATGCTGTATATATGTTCCTACTCGTTTCAGGTATTGTACATATGTAGCTCATTTAAAAATGTAAAGTTTTAGTTCTTAGAAGCTATTTAGAATAATAAAGACATGTTAGTAGTCATCTGTAATAATTAAACTTATGTTGGGTATCAAGGTCAAACAGATATTTTGGATAGACGGTCTTCAAACACTTCAAAGACCTACAAAATATGACATTTAAATATTTTAGTAACATAAGGCTTTTCATGACAGTGAGACATGCCAACTCCTGGCGGCACTAATTTGCTTCAAAAAAGGATGATGGGCATCAAAGAATCTCTATATGGAGTTTGCTTGCATTGTGGCAAAGTTCACCACATGGCAAAAAAAACTGTCCTTGCCTTGACAGTATACTGTACAAACTGGACAAGCACGTTACAAAAGAAAGTGACTGCTAAACTTTGCCAAGACAATAGGACAGATTCTAGGCCTGTAAGTCAAAGATGAATGCCTCAACACTGCAGAGGAACCCTGTGTGACTGTGTACGCAGCCAGCTGTTTCTATCACTTCTATAGTTTTAGAAGTTGCTTCCTCTGCACTTTCTGTTTACTCAGGTAATATTATATCCTTCTTGGGACTTTCATGGTGTTAAAGATCAGCTAGGTACAGTTACAGTTTTTCTTGTTACCAAATTCAGAAAAAAAACTTACATAAGAGAAGTAAAGTTTATAAGGGTGAGAAATGTAAAAGCTTAAGTTCTTTAAAGAGATATTTTTATGGTAATAATATAAGTTATGATAGAAAGTGGTTTAGGCATAAAACTTTAGACTTAATAAGATAGGATAGATAATACAGTACTTTCTTCAAATCTGCCAAATGAACTGGACATTGTGAATATAATTCTTGCCCGAAAACAGTTCTAATTGTATATAGTTTTCCTATGTTAGAGTTAAAACCTTTCCTTTTTATTTAGACAAAAGGGGAAAATATTGTGGGATATTTATACACTGTGTGAAGATATATTGTTGTGATTAATGTAATAAAAAGCTGAACAGTCAAAAGCTAGGCAGGAGGTATAGGCTGGATTTCTGGGGAAAGAGAAGGAGGAATTGCACAGGAGACACTAGGGGACATAGAGAAGAAACGGGGTACAAGATGAAAGAAAGGTAAATACCACATGATATAATGTAGATTAACATAAATGTGTTAATTTAAGTTATAAGAGCTAGTTGAGACAAGCCTAAGCTAAAGGCCAAGCTTTCATAATTAATATAAGTCTCCCTGTCATTATTTAGAAGTTGGCTGGTGGGACAGAAAAGACTCCAAGGCTACACAGAGAAAGCCTGTCTCAAAAACCAAAAACAAACCAAAAGTAATTCCAACACAAAAACTTACATAAATTGGGTAATATTTACACTCTTAGAAATATAAAACAGCAAATGGCTTTTAAATTTGGAAAAATTCTTGTGATACTTAGTACTAGCACTGTAACTCATACAAATTAAGACATACATTTATCAATTTACCTACATATACTCTATTACCATTTAATCCATCTGTAGCATTTATTGCCCTGTTTAACTGAGTACACACAAAGAGTAAGAAGCAAATAATGTGTTTTAGTAATCGGTCAGCTACAAAAGCAGTAAGAATTTATTAAACAGGGAAACCTGGAGTCGAATATGCACTACTCTTACTAAGATAGGGAAGAAAAAAAATGCAAAGGTTATAAAATGTTAATGTAAATGATTAACAATTACATTACAGAATTTTAAATTCCTGCACATAAGTCACAAGAGAAATAATGCAGTTATAGATATACTGAAAGTTCTTATTATACAGTGGTAAAAGTGAGAGATGGTTAATTTTTAACAGAAAGCAAGTTAAAAACTGCACTAAAGAATAGAATAATGTGAGGCTGGAGAGATGGTTCAGAGGTTAAGAGCATTGACTATTCTTCCAGAGGTCCTGAGTTCAATTCCCAGCATCCACATTGTGGCTCACAACCATCTGTAATGACATCTGGTACCTTTTTCTGTATACTGTATGCATAATAAATAAATCTTAAAAAAAAAGAATAGAATAATGTATGAATAAAATAAATCAGTAATAAAAATAACAACAAAAATAATAGAAGACAAGGAGGTAAAGGAAAAAAAGGAAACAAGCAGATAGCTAATACAATAATGGTTAAACTCAAATACAAAGATTTAATTTTATAAGACAATCTATATTTACTACTAAAAAGACACTTCTGGGGAATTTGATTTTGTTTAGCAGACAGGCTTTTTCTATACTACCCAGACTGATCCCAAAAGCGGGCTCAAGTGATCCTGAGACTTTGGCTTCTCAAGCAGCACTGTGACAGGCACATGTCACATTGCCTTGAAAATGATGTCTTTTACCTTTAAAAAAGTTTAAAAGGGAAAGGAAAGAAAGGAGGTTTGCTCTTTCTTCAAAAAACATGGATTCTGTCAATAAAATATAAATACGGCTTTTAAATGATTTGATCTATAAAAACACAATAACTTTGCATTTATGTCAGCCCGCATAAAGAACTTTTAATATATGCGCTGCGCCTTACTTTCTGTTTTGGTACTACACATATTACAAGATAACTGAAATAAAAATGAATCAAATAAGTGACATACCTTAGCTCTGTAGGAATGAGAACCCCCTTGAAAATTGATGACTCCATAAGCATCTGTTGGGCTCTGTTCCGTGTGCTTCTCCACAGACCATTCTTCTATTGCCTGATTAAAATGTTCACCCAATTTCACATCTGAGTATTTCATGGCAAGACTTGCAGTAAAGCAAGCATGTTGCTTGACCAAACGACCACAGAAACACCTAAAGGGAAAAAGCAGAAGCATATAAAGAGCCCTTTTACCAGGCAGTGGTGGCATACACCTTTAATCCCAACACTCCTACAGAAGCAGGCAGAGATGTGAGTTCAAAACCAGCCTGGTCTACAAAGTGAGTTCCAGGACAGCCAGGGAAACTCTTGTCTTGAAAAACAAAATAAACAAATTTAAAAAATAAAGAAGAGTGAAAACAAAATAAATTAAATAAAAGTAAAGAGATCTTTCAAAATAAGAGTGATACAAAAAGGGTAAGAAGAGTAATAGAACAGCTGTGATATGACAGTAGCACAGGGTAGGCTGGCAAGGGAAGGGCTTAAGTAGACACGGGGAATAGGGATATGGTGGGAACAAACTATGTATGTCTGAAAATGCTATAAAGAAACTTGCTAATTTGGAAGCTAATTAAAAAGTAATTTAAAAATTAAGTTACTAAAAAATTGAATTAAAATAAATGAACATAACAGTTTGACTTTTTAAAAAGATTTATTCATGTATTTTATGTATACACCAGAAGAAGGAATGTGATCCCATTATAGTTGGTTCTGAGCCACCATGTGGTTGTTGGGAATTAAACTCAGGACCTCTGGAAGAGTAGCAGTCAGTGCTCTTAACCACTGAGCCATCTCTCCAGCCCACAGTTTGACTTTTTTATTCTAGGGTATTTAAAAAACAAACAACCAAACAACAGAATAGGAATAGAATAACTACACTGGTATATAATAATAAAAAACTGTGGTATGTAAGAGATATTCAGCTACAGAATGAGATGAACTTTGAATAGACATATTATGAATGAAACTCAAAATTATGCTGCCAGTGACATAAGCCAAATACCACAATGATGAGTGTATTTAAGTGATTCCAGGAACACAAAAGTCAAGGAAATGCAAACTAACCTATCCACTCAAAGGGTGACAAATGGTTGCCTGAGGTCAGAAGCAGACAACACAATATATCCTACCTAAAAGTACTCTAGTACATGTGAATCTTATCCCACTGTATTGTACCAAGTGAGTGTTTCTCATATATCAGTTATTTTTCAAAATTTCTGCAATGCATACTAAACTTACCTGACAAGCTGCTGACAGATTTGACATCCTGGAAGACATCTATAAAATGGAGAAAGGTAAATTATTACTTCAAAGTAAATTATATTAAATTCATACAAAAGTACAAAACAAAGGAAAACTATAATATATAATTAATTTCAGTAGATACCATAGATTATGTACGTTTTAGTTTACACATTCAACTAACCCTTTACATTTGTACAGATTTATGTTTTAAGTATTATTAATTTTGAAATAAAACTAAGCAACTAAAGTGGAGTAAAATGACAAATTTAGCTACATAAAACCACATTTGCATGTAGTAAAAATCTGCAACTATTAAGATCTAAACACAAGGGGCTGGAGAGGTGGCTCAGTGGTTAAGAGCGCCGTCTGCTCTTCCAGAGGACCCGAGTTCGATTCCCAGCACCCACATGGCAGCTAACAACTGTCTGTTGTTTCAGTTCCAGGCAAACACCAAGGCAAATAAATAAATAAATAAATAAATAAAGTTTAAAAAAAAATTTAAAAAAAAAAAAAAAAAAAGATCTAAACACAAACTTTAAAAAAAGTTAGTTTCCCCAATATATAAAATGCTTCCTCAAATCAATTTGTAAAATTCCAACATAAAAAAGTGGATAAATATGAACAGAGTTCACAGTAAAAACATACATAGAAATATTCAATTAGGAAAGTTCTTTTAAAAAATATTGGAATAGCTTCACACATATAGAAAAGTCTTTAATCTGCTGATGAACTATATTTTATGAGCTTTTATGGAAGACATTTTTATAATACTTGTCAAAATAAAAAATACTAATTTCCCACACTGTATCTCAAGTTCTGAAAGTATGGGTCAGAACTGGGAATATAGTGCAGTAGCAGAATATCTGTCTAATAAGCAATGAAACCCTGGGTTCAACTCCCTAGCACTGATAACCAAAAAGCTCTTTGAAAATATGTGCTAAAATCAGTATCTGAAGTCTATGTGAAAAATGAAAACTGAAAGACAATACATTATAGTACTTTCAACATCAAAGAGAAAAACAGAATATAATTAAGATGTTCACCAATAAGGTACTACTATACCAACACAAATGATTCAGACATAGAAGTCAAAAATGCAACAAATGAGAATAAAGAACTAAACTGGGGCTATAGCTCAGTGTTAGAGCCCAAGCCTAACAAATGCAAAGCAAAGAGCTCTATCCTTAGTACCACTTAAAAAATAAAGGGTGTGATGGTGCATGTGGAAGGTGGCAGGATCAACATAATCTACATAGCCAAGTCTCAGGCCAGTGAGGGCTACACAGTAAGATCCTGTCTCAAAAAAACAAAACAAACCAAAAAAAACAAACAAACCAAAAAAAAACAAACAAACAAAAAACAGAAAGAATGAGGCAATGCTCTCGGAAGCAATAAACACAAGAGATAAAACAATATGTACTTTAAAGTTGGTGAGAAGGTTAACCATACATCTGATCGGATCTGCTTGGACATGCAAAGACTATTTCTAGGATGTATGGAAGGATATGCATACGCAAGGGTGGAAGCCAAAGGCTTCCTTAATCACTTCAACTTGTTTGGGTTTTTTTTTTTTTTTTTTTTTTTTTGGAGGGGTCAGTAGAGGAGGAGGTTATCTTGGTTAGCCTTGGTCATCTTGGAACTTGCTCCATTAGACCAAGCTGGTCTCAAACTCAAGAGATCCACTGCCTCTACCTCCAAAGTACTGGGATTAAAGGTGTGCCCTACCTCAGCCCAACTCCAACTTATTTTTTAAGATTTATTTTATGTGATGCTGTTTTGCCTGAATGTATGTTTGTATACCACATGTGTGTAATGCACCTGGAAACCAGAAGAGCAGTCTCATTGCTCTTAACCAGAGAACCATCTCTTCAGCCCTCCACATTGTTTTTTGATTCAGGATTGCTTTCACTGACCCTGGAGATGCTGTTTTAGCTAGTCTAGCTGGTCAGCAAGGCCCTGGATGTGCCTGTTTCTGCCTACCACAGTGCTAGATTACAGGCACATGATACCACACTCAGCTTTTAGATGAGTGCTAGGGATCTGAACTCACTGACTGCTCTTTATCCAGGTCTCTCTGGAAGTATGTCAAGGAATGTGCAGTACCTGAATATTCTGTTGAGAAGAATTTATGACCAAAGAATAGAAATGGAAAAAAAGACTTTCATTTAAAGTATTTAATAATAGATTGTGGTTTCTTTTTTCTTTTTCTTTTCTTTTTTTTTAAATTTATTTGCCTTGGTGTTTGCCTGGAACTGGGAACCAGAACTACAGACAGTTGTTAGCTGCCATGTGGATGCTGGGAATTGAATTCAGGTTCTCCAGAAGAACAGCCAGTGCTCTTAACTGCTGAGCCATCTCTCCAGCCCCCTCGATTGTGGTTTCTTTAATGTCTGGTGAGAGCTTATATTATTTCTTCTGCAGAGTAAAACTAATAAAATCACAACAAACTTCTTATCAATAATACAATCTACTGATCTACTGTTTTTTGTTTGGGGGGAACAGGGGCCCACTATGTAGCCTTGTCTTGCCTGAAAACTATTACATAAACAAGGTTGACCTCGAACTCAGGAATCCACCTGTCTCTGTCTCTCAGTGCTAGGATTAAAAGCTTACACAACCATACTCCATTTCCATTGAATCTATTGGTTTTTGTTGGTGGTGCTGTTTTAGGAGGGTCTTGGGTGTTTTTTCTTTTTGCTTTGTTTTGTTTTGTTTTTAAACAGTTTCTCTGTATAATCTTGGCTGTCCAGGAACTCAATCTGCCTAGAACTTGGAGATTCACCTGCCTCTGCTAGCCATGTGCTGGGACTAAAGGCATGCACCATCACCCTTGGCTCCCAATCTATTGTTTTTAATAAAGCAAAAAATTCACACTATTCTGGAAGAAAAATGGTGTCTTAGAACTAGCATGATAAATTAGGACTCTAAATATAAACCGAAGTGTTAGGAACTATGCATCCTATTTCCCTATTATATAGCAATAGAACTCATCTTTAGTAAGTTATATTGGGGGGGGGAATCACAGACTCTAATTATTTCAAGGGACATTAAGGTTATCTAAAGACTTAAAGAGTCTAGAAAGTTGCTTCAGTCCGGAAACTGCTTGCCACATAGCATAAAGACCTAAGTCTAGACTCCCAGCACCCATATTTAGGAAAGAGAAAGGGGGTGAGGAGGACTAAAAACAACAGTGCATGCCTGTAACCCGAGGACTGCAGAGCTCCTTAAGAGTTTGCAGATCATTTAACCTGGCCACTGGGCAAACTGTTTCAAAAGGTAAGATGGAGGGTTGCCACATGAATGCACACATTCTACATGAACACACCCCACACACATGGGTACTCACACCCACACAAAATTAAAGAAAAGGCCTTTACAGAATTTACTAAAATCTGGAGAACATTTAAAAAATGTTTTCTGAAGAGTAATCAACTAGATTCAAATTTATTATAGCCAACTAAAAATCAAAAGGCAGGTAAGGTTGGTATGAATTGAGTTTCAGCAGTCCTGGCCACCAGAGGACTGAAACTGTATCACCTGAGTTCAGGAGTTCAAAAACTAGTCTGAGCAACACTGCAAGGCCAGTGCAAAAACAAAAACAAAAAAGTGGGCTGGACAGATAGTCCAGCAGTTAAGATAACTGAAGGAGGGGGCTGGAGAGATGGCTCAGCGGTTAAGAGCACCGTCTGCTCTTCCAGAGGACCCGGGTTCGATTCCCAGCACCCACATGGCAGCTAACAACTGTCTGTAGTTCCAGTTCCAGGCAAACACCAAGGCAAATAAATAAATAATAAATAAATAAAGTTAAAAAAAAATAAATCTCAATCTTAAAAAAAAAAAAAAAGATAACTGAAGGATACAGTTCTGTTCCCAGCAAACACATGGATGCTCACAACCACCTGTAACTCCAGGGAATCAGTATAGTCTTCTGTCCTCCACAGGCATCATGCATGCAAATGATACACTTAAATGTGTGTAGGCAAAACACCTACACATATCAGGTGCATAAAAAAACAAAAAACAACAACAAAAAACCTTACACACACGATATGGATCAGAGGGATCTGAGGTCAAGACAAGCCTGGTCTTCAAAGTGAGTTCCAAGACAGTCAAACAGAGAAACTCTGTCTTGGGAAAAACAGCCACCCAAACAAACAAAAATGAAGGGAGGGAGGAAAAGGAAGGGTGGAGAGAAGGAGGGAGGGCAGTGGGTGACATGCCTTTCCTTTAATCCCAGCACTTGGAGGCAGAGGCAGACCAGCCTGGTCTACAGATCTAGTTCCAAAACCACCAGGGCCACAGAGAAACTCGGTCTTGAAAAAACAAAGAGAAAAATAGCACATCTCAAAAATACTATTCTCCATTTATCACTATTTCTTGACAATAACAGAATACACTATCCTAGCCAACATTCAATGAAGCATCTGCTTGTATTTGCTACCAGTCATAATTAATCCACTTACAAATCATTTGGCATTACATAAACACTAGAGTCATTAAATACCAAAATAAACAACATAAAGTATTATTGACAATAATCTTTCGTGAGTGTGTACATACACACTCATGCTGTGGATCAAGCCCAGAGCTTCATGTGTAACAGAGGTGCTGATCTTTTCAGCAATTTTTTAAAGAGTTATATACCTAGCTAGGTATAGTGACTTATGCCAGTAATCCAAGCACTCTGGAGGTTGATGGAGAAGGACTGCTTTCTGTGTAGCCACGCAGGGCTACACACTAGGAAGGAAGGAAGAGAGACCAACCAATGGGAAGAAAAAGAAAAAGAAAAAGAGAATCACATACCCAATAGAAGTAAGTGAAAGTTTCAGAGCAGGTAATCTGACAGAGAACAGAGTATGACTGATGGAAAGGGCAAGAAGATGCAGACATCTTTTAAATCAGCAGTCCTCCACATGTGGGTTGTGATCCCTTTGGGGGTCACATATCAGATAGCCTACATATCAGATATTTATATTATAATTCATAACAAAATTCATTATAAAGTAGCAACAAAATAATTTTATGATTGAGAGTCACCACAACATGAGGAACTAAAGGATCATAGTGTTAGGAAGATTGAGAACCACTGTTTTAAATGCTTGCCATATTTCTTCCTTTGTAAAGTTAGGGAATAACCTTTGATCTGTACTTTTAATTTATTTTATGCTCATTTTAGGCTTCTGAAAATAAATCTTAACAAGACATCAAAAGGCAATTTTCAATGGTCAGCTCTCTCCTCCACTGCGGGTCACAGGAATTAAACCAACTGAACCCTGGTCATCAGAATTGTACAGAAAGCTCTTCTACCTACTGGACCATCTCACTGGCCCAAGAATGCTTTTTTCCTTAACTTTTATTATATTTATTTGTAATTCTGTGCATATGTGTGTAACTGGAAGGATATGTATGTATGAATGACAGCAGAGTTCAAAGGAGTGTATCAAATCTCTTGGAGCTGGAATTAATGGTTGAGCCATCTCTCCAGTCATAATTGAGATTATTTTTTAGATATTTTGCAAGGTCAACTTTCCTATGTTTATAATGTCCTTAACTGTCAGATCCTTTCTTCTCAAGGCCATTTTAAAGACCAAAAAGAAAAAAAAAGCAATTAGACACCTATATTTTCTGGGGACAGTTTTTCTAGTCTCTCTCTCTCTCTCTCTCTCTATACACACACACACACACACACACACACACACACACACACAAATATGTGAGAAACCTTAGGTTTGATCTATAAGCAAAAAGGCAAGGAAGTGCCTACTGAGCTCATGTTCTTCAGCATCAACCATAGCATGCACATTAAGTTGCTCAATAAACAAATTGTGAAGTATCTTTTTATTCTCAGGATGGGGGTGATAGTGACAAGAACTTTATTTATTGTAGCTTCCACTAAGTTTAGGATTCACAGACAGGCAAACAGTTTGAGGAAAGAATTTCCAGAACACTGACTGATACCTTGCTTAGACTCTCCAATCTCAAAAGAAAAATTAACAGTAACCTTAAATTATTAGGTGACTTTTGTTTACTATAAGCAAGTAACAATAAATTTAATACTAAGTTTCTAGAAGATTCTAGAAGAAACCAATGTGTGCTTACCTGTGAGGGTCTTTGGAGCTTGGTATAATATATACACACTCCCTCTTGGTCAAAGTGCTCTCTATCCAGGATTTCTGGGACTAAAACAGATAGTTCAAGGATGATTTGCAAGTTTACAGCCTGCTGATCTAAGGAAATAATTTCACAATACATATATAAAAATGTGTGTGGTATTTAGTTTTGTTTTAATCCACTCAATAATAGGTGGTATATACTATTATCAGTGGTGGCACATCTAAATCATTAAAATAATTCCATTTAAATCCAACATGATTTAACATTAACAGTGCTGTGCTAGAGGAAACAAATCAAGCATGAGACTCTTACAGTAAGTCTCAAGAGGAACTAATGTGTTCCTAAGCCATTTATAAGAGCCCAAAAGTGACAGCCACATTTAATTCAGAGAAAACAAAAGCTCTAAGCTACTAGGCATTTCTAGAAAGCTTAAGGGCACATAATGGCTAATGGTACAATGATACAAAAAGACAGCAAATAAAATTCTAGTCAAAGGAAAGATACCAGGATAAATGTTAAACATCAACAGAAACAAAGCAGGTTCTATGATCCACTAACAAAGAAGCCAATTTCATCTGATCTTGGAAGCTAAACAAGGCAGGGCTCTTAAGTACCTGGATGGAAAATATAGTAAATTATTAAATGATTACAAACATTTAATCTACCAAATTTGTGTGTCCGTCTTCTGTAAGATCAACCACATCAAACAGATTTAAAAAACAAAGCTAAAATTCAATGAGGAGAATTAAACAATTCTAGATTACATATGTTTAACTTATTTCTCTCGTATTAGGAAAGGTATTTTGAAAAATTTTAACACAATTAACAAGTTCAACTTGATGAACATGTGCCTATTTCCGCATCACCCATAAAAAAGACCCATTCACTTTCTTCAAGCACACATAGGAATTTTACAAAGATAATATATTTATCCATAAAGGATGAATCAACAAATATTTGAACAATATATACTTGTAGAACTAACAGTTCATCACCAAGGGAAGGGAAGTCAAGGCAGAAACTGAAGCAGAGATCATATAGCTGCTTTTCTATATAGTGTAGGTACACCAGCTTAAGGATACCACCTAAAGCAGGCTGGACCTTTCTACATTAAGTAACAATTAAGAATGTGCCTCACCTGGTGGTGGTGGCGCACACCTTTAATCCTGGATCTCTGAGGCCAGTACAGCCTGGTCTACAAAGTTTAGGACAGCCAGTGCTACACAGAAAAATCCTGTTTCAAGATGCTCCCCCCCAAAAAAAAATATGCCTCATAAACAGGCCCACAGGCCAATCAGAAGGAAAAAAAAAATTTTTTAATGTATTATTACTTTGTATTTTATGTTCACTGGTGTTTTGCCTGCATGTATGTCTGTATGGAGTTTCCTGTTCATAGACATGTGAAGCTGACGACTGAGGCTAAATATAGTCTAAACTGAGTGAGAGGAGAAAGTATAGCCTTATAGAGAATGGATGGAGGGAGAGGGAAAGGAGGAAGCTAGGGAAGATAAGCTAATATTCAAATTAAAAAATATATTGGGGGGCTCAGCAGTTAAGACACTTGGTCTTCTTAAGGAGGACCTGAGTTCAGTTCCCAACACTCACATCAGAGGGTTCACAACTGCCTTTAATTCCCACTCCAGAGAATCTGGTGTCTTCTGCTGGCCTCTGTTGGCACTGCACTCAAGTGTCATTTGCTCACACATACAGGCATACACATAAATAACAATTATATGATTTCTTTTAAGTCAAGCATAGTGGAGTACACATGCAATTCCTGTGCTTGGGAGACAAAAGGATGAAGCATCTTGAGATCCAGGACAGCCTGGGCTAAGAGACCTTGTTTCAGGATACGCACACGCATGCAGGCATGCACTCACACTCTCCAAGAAATGACAGATTAAAAAAAAAAAAAAAAAAGGCAACGCTGGGCCAGTAAGATGGATTAGTGAATAAAAGGTGTTAACCTGAATCCAATTCCTAAAGTTCACATATAGAAAGAGAACTGACTCCCAAAAGCTAGCTTCCGATCTTCACATGTGTGCAGACATATACATGCATCAAATAAACAGATGTAAATAATAATAATTAAAAACAGGAAAAAGAACCAAGGATATGGTTAAGTTAGAAGAAATTTTCTAATATTAAGTAATAAAGACTGTAGAACTATAGCTCAGTGTTAGCATGTACAATCCCTGGGGTCAATTCACAGAACTACATACAAAAAAAATTTTAAGTTATATCCTACACACACACACACACACACACACACACACACACACAAGCCAATATGTGCAAACATACTCACAGAGACAATACAGAAGAACTTATATTTCTAAAAGAAACCTATACAAGAAACAAAATTAGTAGTGAAGTTCAAACACCCTAATGATAAATCTTAATTTACCTCAAACCCACTTCTTTTTCCAAAATTCAATCATTCTGACTTCACTCCAATTCTCGATTTACTATGAAAGATTCCTTTGAATGCACTTACTTAGGCAAAAATACCATAGCCCTCAGCCACCAAAGTCACTAGTGAGGCCTTATGGAACTTAGGGTCTTCTGTCAAAATTTCTTACATGACAAAACTCATTTTGTATTATGCTTCCAGAACTTTCTTTGTCTAACTAAAACCTGGTTATTTTCTGAAGAAAGTATTCCTCTTCCATCACTCAGGAAAGAAAATACATATGGAAACTTGTAGCTTCACTACCCCGAAAGTCTTTTTAGAATACCCAAAACTTCACTAATTTTTTTTTTCTCTTAGGTACACCAGCATTTCTTTCTCAAACTTCCAACCTGCCATCATTCTCAGTCTATTATCCCACTACTGAGAAAAACTGAAGCAAACAGAAAACTGCAACAAACTCCTAATAGAGCTGGCAAGATGGTTCAGAGGGCAAAAGTACTTGCAACACAAACCTAGTAACTTGAGTTCAATGCCTAGAAAAAGGCCGGAGGAGGATTATGAGTTTGTGACCGGCCTAGGCTACACAGTCATACCCAGTCTTAGTAAAAACACAAACAGAAGAACCCAAGACAAATCAAACAATTACCCTTCTACTGTATCAACACATTCACTTTTCCTTATGTGACAAGGATGTTCCCACTCAAAACCAATCACTGGCTCTAGATCCCATGCCACTCTAAACCAAGGATATTTCTTTACTAATTCTCTAGGTCTTTTTCTTGTATTAACTGGCTCATTCCCATCAGGATGCAGCATATTATCTCTAACACTTTAAAGACAAAACACAAGCCTTTACTTTCTCTCTCTCTCTCTCTCTCTCTCTCTCTCTCTCTCTCTCTCTCTCTCTCTCTCTCTCCCCCCCCCCTCCTTTTTTTTTTTTTTTTTTTTTTTTTTTGAGACAAGGCTTCAGGTTTCTCTGTGTAGCTTTTGGAGCCTGTCTTGCATGCTAGCATTTCCAACATCTCTAGCGCCTCCAGAGTTCTATGGTCACACATGTGCTGTCAGTACTTAAGCAAATACCTAGACAGCCCAGAGTTATGTAGTCTGTTCACATGCAATCTATGTGCAGGTGCTAAATCCCCTTATTAAAGGCAAGCCCCTCTCCTTCTCTTTCTCTCTCTGCAGTAGGTCAAGTCTGTACCCCCTCCCTCCCTCTCTCTCCCCTTCTCTCTCCACAAGGCCTCTCTGCTGCCTACTTTCTCTCCTCCTCTTCCTGCCCCAATAAAACTTTTCACTTGAGCTCTGTCTGCATGTGGCACCTCTGTCTTCTGCCTGTCATGTGCCATTTTTTAAAGATACAAGGTAGTCAGAAGTTTTTCTGTCCTGCCCAGGTGGTCCCGAAGCCATTTAGTCTGAAATAATCACACAAAGGCTTATACTAATTACATGCTGTTTGGCCTATGGCTCAGGCATATTACTTGCTAACTCTTACTCTTAAACTAACCCATGATTCTTATCCATGTTTAGCCCTGTGGTTTGGTACCTTTTCTCAGAGCAGCATTCTCATCCCGCTTCCTTTGCACCTTACTGTCTTCTGTTCTCTCTGCTCTTCTGCTTTTCAGAATTCTCTCAGTTTACTAGCCTCGCCAATACTTCCTACTGGCCAATCAGCATCTTGCTAAACCAATATGAGCAACAAATCTTTACAGTATACAAGAACAATATCCAATGGTGATGCAACATTTGATTTCCTTACGTGGATAGTAGTCTAAGATGTGCCAGGACCCTATAACCTTGTCTGTGCATAACAGCCCTAATTTCCAACCTAATGGATCACTGGAACTCTCCATATAACACCAACAATTGGTAAGGACATCCCCCCACCACCCCGCTACTTCTAGACATTTCCAATGAGTCAGATCTTGCTTCTTGAGCACAGTTGCAGCCTTCTGGCTTTCTCAAAGTCCTAGTACCAGACAACTATGTCTTACTCAGGCTCAGCCCTTCACCTCATGCTCTGTGATTGACAAAACACTTAGCAGATTGTGCCCTAATCGTTCTGGCTCATTCATGGGAAATAAGTCCACCACCAAACCTCTATGCTTAATACCCTATTTAAAGGCTTCTAAACTCATTCACCTTTACAAGTCAGACCAAGTCTTATCTTTGCAATTTCTGCCAGTGGTCCAATAGGTCCAAGCCCCCTTACCCAGAATTCTTGGGCTATGTACTCTCATCCCTCCCACTTTGTCCAGTTTTGTTTGTTCTCCCCTCCCAGCAGCCTGAGACCCATGGTTTGGGCTCTCACTCACTGGATTCCTCCCTTATTGTCTGTTCTCTGCTTCTGTGCCTGCTGGCATCTCACGCTTTCACTCAAAATGTCTCATTCTTATGTTCTGTGTCTGCTCCCTCCGTCCTGTGGTCAATGGAAGTGAAGACTTGGGCTTGGCTGCTCCACTTCCAGACCTTAATGCCAGCTGCCACTCTGTTTCTCAGTATCTTCTCCCTCTTGTGGCTTCTATCCAGCCACGCTGCAGGTCAAGGGTTCTCTCTTTCCCATTCTGCTGTGTGCTTTGTTGTTACTCTGTTTCCTTTTACATGTCTTAGAGCTCTAGTGCATGAAGCATCAAAGTTTCCAAGGAAAAGTTTTGGTTTTGTCCATCTTTCTGTTAAAAAGTCTATTTTGCAAGTGGATGAAAATGTGTGAATGACTTGGCCATGTGTGTTTCTGACTGATTTTGAATGCTTGAAATTATGTGTTCCATTTGTCTTGGAGGGAAAAACAAACAAACAAACAAACAAACGTACGTGTGATCATATGGGCAGGTGCCATCTTGACTAAGGTTAAAGACAGATGGGTGGTCATAAGACTTCATCAGAAAGTTTTGTCTTGTTGAAAAGTTTTACCTATTTCTTGAGAAACTGTGTATACTTGTTTTGTTGGAAAGTTGTCTGATTTCTGATGTGTTTGTAAGTTTTGTTGCAAGCATGGAGCTGAAACAGAAATGATTTGGATATTATTGCTGTCTCTGCTGCTGACAGCAACCAGTCACATCACCCACTGCTGCTGTGGCTGTTTGGTCAGAACTCAGAATTTATCTCTGAACTCTAGTCACTGGATTTGGGTTAACAGGAGTTCAGATGTCTTTTTGATGTAGATAATGTTAAAATTGCTTTATGCTGTTCTTTATTGAAAAGCTGGCTCTAGAGTTGGATTATGGCTCTTCCTTCACTAGACCCAGGTATGCTTATTTAAGAGCTTCCTCTATGTCACTGTCAGTCAGTCTGAGCCCCTGACACAGTTACAGGGAGAAGAAAGAGAAGCAGAATAGCCAAAAAAAATTATTAGATATGGTCTATATGAACATTCTGTACCTTGATTCTTATGTTTATTTTATTAGATATGGTTAAAAATCTGCTAAAATTAATAACCCCAAAAATTGATAATTTAAAAAATCTATACATACAGTAAATTTAAAGAAACCACATGACTTGGTTCCATTTTGGATTGCCCCCATTTTCAGTCAGCCACATGGCTAGCCGACATTTTTCTAGAATTAGAGAAGGAAGACTTCATGTGATTTCACCATCTTTGGTCAGTCACAGTCTGGCAGCTATCTTTGCTAGGGTTAGAAAAGATGGATGTCTATGATTTTGCCCCCCATTGTCATACAATTAAAGGACCCTACCTGATAGGCTTAGTACCCACCCTCACTTCAGAGCCTTAAAGGACTCAAACCCATTATCTCTTGATTAAAGATGACCATGTGGAATGGGCCTACTAAGGAGGTAACAACAGATCTCCAAGATATTTTGGATTGGGATAGATTTTTGTATGATAATTCATATCATGTTCTGAAAACAAGGTTTACAAAAGATAGAATTTAAACATAATGCTTGTTTTATAAGATTAAAGCTATACTTCAATGCTTTTATACACAATAATGTACCCAGCTCTGACAGCTAAACTTTGTAACTTAGGAGTCACCCAGATGATAATGGTTTTAAAGACATGAAGGGATCATAGGGAACCATTAAGGTTTGCAGCAAATGTATGGCAAAGCTAGAGGTCCAAATAGAGTCCAGGTGCAGTGGTGGACCTTAACCATTTTTGAAATGCCAGTGCCAGGTCAAAGTCACCAGAAGCACCAGCCACAGTAAAATGGACCAGGCTGGGATCTAGAAGTCAAGGTATGTATATGCTGCCAAGGGTGGGACCAAAGAAGTAATACAAGCCTCTTAAAATGGGGGGGGGGGGGGGGGGGAAAGGGGGTAAGACCAAAAAGATTGAGAATGAATCCCAGATATTGAATTTTAGATTGTTTGCACTGGTGGAACCTGGTTTTGCCTTATACAAATTGTGGTTATGCCATATTTTCTCCCTGTTGAAATATGAGGGTACTTTATTTTTGATACTGCAGGAAGACATTTGAGAAATTTTAAACCTTTTAAAGAAGTTTTTAAAATATTCAAATATATAAGGCTATGGGACATTTTAAGTTTATAAAATTTTATATTGTTAATATTTGGACTTAAAAGACTAAAAGGAAAGACATTTGAGAGATTTTAAACCTTTGTAAAAATAGTTTTTAAAATATTCAAATGTGGGCTGGAGAGATGGCTCAGAGGTTAGAGGGCTGACTGTTCTTCCAGAGGTCCTGAGTTCAATTCCCAGCAACCACATGATGGCTCACAACCATCTATAATGACATCTGGTACTCTCTTCTGTATACTGTATACATAATAAACATATAGATCTTTTTTTTAAAAAAGGGAAAAAATTCAAATGTATAAGGCTATGGGACACTTTAAGTTTATAAAATGCTTTATACTGTTAATATTTAGACTTAAAATAAAAGGCTAAAAATTAGGGTCATGGCCATAAATACCAAATACTAACCAGAAACTGAGTTCTTATACCTTTAACTCTACCTCTTTCATAAAAGAAATTCCAATATATTACCTAATCTTATAGTCTCACCTTTCATGATATATACATGAGCTTGACAAGCAAACTACTTCCTGAGGAACACAGGTGGGTTTGGGAGCAAGCTAGAATACATGCAGACGAAATGTATCAAACTAATGCAGTTTATCCACTTGGGGCTGAAGTGCTCCCAGATCTAAACCCACATTGGGATTATAACATCCCAAATGGCACTCTAGTTATAGACTAGTTTACAACCTGCCTACTGGCGAGTTTCTGTAAGTCTGCCCTTGAACCAGTGAATTATGAGAAATCCCAGGAAAAGTTCAGGACAGGAAAATCTGTCTCAGTTCCTAGAACACCTCACAAAAGGCCCTCTTATGGTATAATCTAGACCCTAAAAACCCAGAAGGCTGACAATTCGGGTCAAGTGTAAATATCTGGAGAGAGGGCCCCTGACCCCACAGGCAGAAATTTTAGCACTAGCCTTTGAGGTATATCATGGGAAAGATGGTATACCAAAAGCTGGCCAAGGCCATCTGACCAGCCTTGGTGACTACCCAAGCTCCCCTTCCCCCGGTCAAATGTGGTCAGGAGGCCAGGCTTGTCCTAATCTCCATGGACCACCTGGGCCATGTCTAAAGTGCCATCAAGGGGGCCACTGGTCAGTTGACTGTCCCAGCACACCTCATGCCATAAAGATATCAAATACAGACCACCCTCCAGTCAACCTTCTAGGCCTGGCCACGGACAACTGAGGGTGCCAGAGCTCCCTTGACCCTACCACTGTCATCTCTGACAGGGAGCCCCAGGTAGTTATTACGGTATCAGGGTGATCCATTTCCTTCCTCTTGGACACTGGAGCCACTTACTTAGTCCTGTGGGAGTTTTGGGGACCCATCTCTCCTTCTCATCTTCCTATTGTGGGGTAGGGGGGCAGTCTTACCCACCTCATCAGACCCTACCACCCAATCGCATTTTCAGGGTATTCATCTCATCCACTCATTTTTAGTTGCACCAATTTGGCCTGTACCCCTAATGGGAAGAGATTTTTTTTTTTTAATCAAAGGGGAAGCTTCTATTTCTTTTTTTGCCCCATTTGCCTAACCCCAGACTCTCCAGTGGCTCCTCTCCTCCTAGCTACCCACCCTGCTGATTCCAACATGTCATTTCTTTGCCAGCCTCTCAGGTGAATTTCCAAGTCTGGGCCACCAAAAGCCCTTTGTTGCTAGCCAACATTCCCCCATTGTCATCCAATTAAAGAACCCTACCTGATACATTACTCAGGCTTAGTACCCACTCTCACTCCAGAGTCTTAAGGGACTCAGACCCATTATCTCTGACCTTCTAAGAAGGTCTCACCTCTTCTCCTTTTAGCTCTCCTATACTTGCAGTTAAGAAATCTACGGAACCTACCTACCACCTAGTTCAAGACCTCACACTCATTAATTCTGCAGTGGTCCTCCTCTATCCTGTGGTGCCTAACCCTTATAAACTCCCCTCCACTATCCCACCAGGAACCTCCCATTCCTCAGTTCTGGATCAAGGATGCTTTCTTCTCTATCTCTCTCAGCACTAAGTCTCAAAATATCTTTGCTCTCACCTGAACAAACCCTGATAACTCTCCACCTAGCCTACCTGGACTGTCCTATACCCCAGGGATTCAGGAACAACCCACATCTATTTTGTCAGGCCCTAGTTTCAGACCTACTCTCTGTCTCTCCCCAAATCTAAACTCATACAGTACATGATGATATTCTCTTTGGTAGTTTGTCATTACAAATTAGCCAAACACACACCTCTACTCTTAGTTTCTTATCCAGCCGGGGTTACACAGTCTCACTTTCCAAGAACTAACTGTTCACTCCTCGGGCCACCTCCTTGGGTCTAACCATTACTCCAAACCACATCCCCACAGTCACCCACTGACACTAGAGAAATTCTGTCCTATCTACACCAGCTTTCATCCTAATAGCCAGGCTCTTTCTTATTTAGTCAAGGCTCACCTACAGCCCACCTCTGAGGACTTATTTTTCTTAAAAACTATTACTGCCTCTTATAAAATTTGTCAAAGGTCACACCCTAATTCCAAATATCGTAGCACCCTTTTTCCTACTCACCAGGCTAGGGGCTCCCTCCCAGGAACTGATTGACAACTTGATTTTACTCACATGTCCACAGTCAGATGGGTTAAGTATCTCCCGGTTTTAGTAGACATGTTCTCAGGCAGGATTGAAACTTTTCAACCACTAATAAAAGAGCTCAGACAGTCTCTGATCTCCTCTGGGAGATTACCCCCCAATTTAAGATTCCCGCCTTCCGCCTCTCTCCAGCCTGATCACAAACCTGAATCATATCTCTATCATCTCCATTCTCTTCTATGAATCTTTACTGACTACTCTCTACCCCAGCTATGCACCAACCACTGCCTACTCACAATCAACTTCGGGGATCAGATTCTCTCACTCCCAGACCAAAACCCCTTACTCTTTTCCCCTAAATGGCAGGGACCCTTCTAGATAATCCTTGTAATTCCCACAGCTGCTAAGCTTGAGGGTCTTCCTCAATGGGTTCACTTATCTCATCACAAACCCTTTACTCCCTCACCCCAAGATAACCCTTCTTCATACACCATAAATCAAACAGGGCCCTGCTCTCTTAAGTTCTAGAAGACACTAAGATCAACTGCTTTGTCTCCAATTCCAGAAGAATGAGGTCTCACTTCACAACCAAACTCAACTCCACTGGATTGGGAACCCCAAAAGCTTTCCTTCCTGACCCTCCCCACATTCTCTCTTCTCTACTAACCATACTGTACTTCATCATTTCCTTTTATGCGTCTCCAATGACATTCAAAATAATTAACTAATCAGCTGTTGTTACAGGACTACCATTAGATAGTGCACCACAGAGCCAGAGGTACAAAGACTATCAAACGTGCCCAGGTGGTAAGGAACAGCAACACCCCAGAGATATCTACACCCCCAGACTCAAAAGGGAGACTCACAGGACAGACTTTAATATAACAGTTTATTATTGACTGCTCTCAGCAATCAACCATCTTAAGTGTTAAGGAGAAACCATGACATGGAAAAGAAAAGGTTCTTTAAGGACTGTTTATGTGAAGATAGGAAAGCTGTCTCTCTTCTGCTCATTTACTCATCCTTTTCAGATCTGATGGTGTTTGATGACCAGGGCACTAATAGATTTGCCAGTTAACAACTCTTCCTATTACACCTTAGAAAGAACACAGAAGCCTTCTACTCTTTTGCTGTGACACCAATGTATTTAAGTCTGTTTCAATTGTTTTAAAGACACCTATAGGTTCCTGCACAGGTCTACCCTTCCTGCCAGATTCATGCCAAGGCCAAACCCTCAGGGGCCCTCCAGATACACTAGCCCCTGTACCAGCTCCAAGGATCCCAACCAGGCAGATTAACTCCACCCACATGCTCGCTCACAAAACTCCATTATTTCCTAACTTGTTAACACCTTTACCGAATGAATAGAGGCATTTCCCACCTTCATATAAACAACAGATGTCATGGCTCAGGCACATCACCCCTTAATTTGTTGTGCCATCTCCCTAAGCTCCTGGGACCTCATTGCTGATACCAACTCTCCAGGCTAAAGTGGGCACCTACCCAGCAACTAGAACCTGGTTTCCCAAGATGTCCCAATGAAAGGCATATCTGCTCTCAAGTCTCCCTCATTCACCCTTGCCTCTTCTGCACCACCAAGGCACTTTTCCTGTGTGTGTGTGTATACCCAGCCCACTTAGAGAGAGAGAAAGAGGGAGGGAAGGAGGGAGGAAAAAGAGAGAGAGAGAGAGAGAGAGAGAGACAGGGGTGTCTCACTGACTGGCCTGCAACTCTAGGGCTAGAATACATTGGTTTCAAACTCATTTCTACATTCCATCCTAAGAATGAAAAAATAACAACCAAAAAAAAAAAACAAAAAAAATACTGCAGGCTAGGTGTAGTGGAACACACCTTTGATCGCAGCTTGGGAGTGAGTTCAATGACAGCCTAGTCCACATAGAAAAACCTAGCTCAAAACCAAAAAAACTGTATTTCAATCCAAATCTTCCACTAAACTCTTATATCACATTATCAACTGTCTGGCATTAAGCTCTTTTAATATCTAAAATGCACCTCAAACTTTAAATTGAACCTTCACACACTCATTTTTCATGCAGTTTTGCCTATCTCAGCAAATGGCAAATTAATTCTTTCAATACCATAGTGACTAAAATACAGTTTCCTAATGCAAAGATTACAAGTGCCATCAAGCCAGAAGTCAAACAAAGTCATAAAAAAGAAATCTACACCTAAAATGCTTTCATCATATGGCCTGTCAGCAAATCTGTGGGTGAATTTTTTTGATTAATGATTGATACAGGAAAACAGAAGGTCCAGGAATGAAGACACTAAGTTGAGGCTTGGTACCATGTGGAAGGATCAGAGTCCCTGAAGAAAGAGCTCACTACCACCCACAAGTCCATTCTAGGGAGTCTGATGCTCTTTTCTATCATAGTTGTAATGGCCTCAACTATCATTATTCATACAAGGTACACATACATATATGCAGGCAAAACATTCATACATAAAAAATGATAAAATGGTAAAGGTGCAGACTAGTTGTAGCAGACTCAATCAGCAAGGACAGCAGCAATAGCTATAAAATGGAGCTGGCCTGGGCCTATGAGACATGGTATGTATGAAGAGACAGAGAGGTGAAGCTACTTATGCCCTTTAGAACCAACCCAGAAGATCATGAGTCCCAGAGGCATGACACTTAGCTTTATATCAATGGACTTTGGTTTTGCTTTGATCTGAATGTAACTGTGCCCTGGTTCTTCCCTCTTAGAAAAAGAAAGTATTTAACTTGATTTTAGATTTTTTACAGGAACCCACAGTTATGAAATCTTAACTATTTTAGAGACCCTGACCTTTTTGGGGAGGGGAGACTCTTCTTGTTGTGTGTTTTTTTTTTTTCCAAGACAGAGATTCTCTGGTTAACTCTGGCTGTCTTGAACTGGCTCTGTAGACCAGGCTGGCCTCTGCCACCACTGACTGCCCAACTGAGACTCTGAATTTTTAAAGTGTTTTAATTTTTAAAGACTGTTGGACTTATCTTTAAGTTGGAATGTTTTATATTGTGACATTAATATGAGACTGTCCAACTCATTCTTTCTTTGCTTGCTATGTGCAGATGAAATCTGATTTCTCTGCTTCCTGACCATCAAGTATGACTCATGCTCCTGTTGTCAGGCCTTCCCCACCATATAATCCCTCTGAACTATAAGCCCAAATACACCACTTCTTCCCTATGTTGCAAAGACATATATCTAATACAAATGTCAAGGAATCTTCTTGGACTCAACTAAAGAAAAAGACTTCAAAAAGTGACAGGTGGTGCTTGGAGAGATGGTACGCTAGTTAAAAGCAGTAGCTGCTCTTCCACATTGTGGCTCACTACCACCCACAAGTCCAATTCTAGGGAGCCTGATGCTCTTTTCTATCATAGTTGTAACGGCCTCAACTATCATTATTTATACAAGGTACACATACATATATGCAGGCAAAACATTCATACATAAAAAATGATAAAAATTGGGTTGGAGAGAGATGGCTCAGAGGTTAAGAACACTGACTGTTCTTCCAGGGGTCCTAAGTTCGATTCCCAGCAACCACATACTGGCTCACAACTATCTATGATGACAACTGTTACCCTCTTCTGTATACTGTATACATAGTAAATAAATAAATCTTTTTAAAAAAGATAAAAATTAACAATTTTTTTAAAAAAAACACAAATTAGCAACATGTACATATGAATAAAGAACTACGAAAATACTCAGGAATAGATCATTTTTATTATAGATCTCTAAGGACCCGCTTTGAATAAGACATGTTTGCATGGTCTCAGGCATTTGAACACTTGGTCCCCAACTGGTGGTGCTGTTTGGGGAGGTTTAGGTGGTACAGTCTTGCTGAAGCAGATCATTAGAGATAGATTCTCTTAACAAGGTAACTTTTTTTTTCCTAACAAAGTAGCATATATGTCAAGTAAACGCACCCAGCCACCAATAGCCAATGATAATATAATAAAAATTAATCTGAAAAGGGATAACTAAATAAGTGCCTGAGGAATTATCTATTAGAAGCCTGGTTTTACACTATAAGCAAATGGTATTTGCACATGGTCTATCCCTGAGTATTTTCATAGTTTTTTATTAATACACACATGTTTCTCAGTACTTAATACAGAATTTGCTCTCAAAGAATCTATTCGGGGGGCTGGAGAGATGGCTCAGCGGTTAAGAGCACTGTCTGCTCTTCCAGAGGTCCCGGGTTCGATTCCCAGCACCCACATGGCAGCTAACAACTGTCTGTAGTTCCAGTTCCAGGCAAACACCAACGCAAATAAATAAATAAATAATAAATAAAGTTTAAAAAAAAAAAAAAAAAAGAATCTATTCGGTTTAGTAGATGACTTTTCCAATCTACTAAGAATCCTGTCATATAGTTTAAGTCTGTACTCTGTCAAACTATAATGAATAAAACTGAGTTGCACGTAATCTGTCTCATGTAAGGAGCTTAGAAATAAAGTAAATTCTACTAGGTTTCATGTCACTGTAAAAAAAAATATGGTATGACAAACAAATACACCTGCCAGGTGATTGTGGTTGTGGTTGATGCCTTTAATCCCAGCACTAGGGAGGCAGAGGCAGGCCTGGTCTACAGAGTGAGTTCCAGGCAGCCAGAGCTACACAGAGAAACCCTGGAGAAAAAAAAAAAAAAAAAAAAAAAAAAAGCAATAATTTTACTTTTGGAAAACAAAGATTTTTTTTTTTACTCTTTATTATGTATATGTGCCACGTTCTTATCTATACTCTCAGATGCTAAAAGAGGGTGTCAGATTCCCTGGAGCTGGAGTTATAGCTGGTTATGAGCTGACCAATATAGGTGCTAGGAACCAAACTCTGATCCTCTGGAAGAACAAGTGTTCAACTACTGAGACATCTCTCCAGCTTCTAATCTTACTTAAAAACAAAAAACAAACAAACAAAAAAACCTAACACCTTAACACTGAAAGCTCCACTCCCAGGCAGATCAACACCTATTCCACCATTCAGTAAGTTGGGAATCTTTACTAAGTAATTGTGCTTCTCTTCTTATGTAATTAGTAGAGAAGTGTTCACTTCATAGTTTTGAGTGATTAATATATAAATGGCATATGTAAAACATTTAGAACAAAAGCCACATCTAAATGCTAACTATTACTAGCTAATCATATCAAATTGTGTTTCAAGTCTATTACATACTTACAATATCCTGTGTCTGTAATAGTAAATTATATTCTTAAAGATTACAAAGACTGATTCATACGTTAAAGGTAAGGCAAAGCTCTCTTTCTAATATTAAAAAGTGCATCTCCAGTCTTCTCCTCATGTTAACAGCTTCTTTTGTTCTATCACTTTTGGTATACTACCAAACTGTAAGAAGAAAGTGTGTAACCACGACTGTTAAATTTCACTTTGTGCATACTTTTACAATAGCAAACTTTATCAAGGTTGCTAAATTCTTGATATGGCTTGGTTTAGGAGTCTTTTTTTCTTCCCATGAGTAAAGGAAAAGGTTAATGTTTCCAGCACTCTGGAATTTGGATAATTGATGTATTAGGTTATTAGTGTGTTTAAATAAATGGTAGGAGAGATTAAAAAAAAAGTGCTTCACAGACTTTAATCCTAACATAGCTCCTGATGTCAAATAGACAAAAATGACCATCTTCTACAAGTTAATGATGACAGCAGGTTATGACATTGAACTAGATGGAGCAGCACACAGTTGTAGTTAGTTATAGGAGGCAAAGAAAGACACAAGGATCCCTTAGGCCCAGGAGGTGGAAATCGACCTGGGCAAAATAGCCAGACCCATTCTTAAAAATAAAGAGAAAAATTATTTTAATCTGATAAAGATGCTCAGTAAGAACCAAGAACTGCTCACCTTCATAAAAATATACTTAGTAGGTTCTAAAACTTCTAAATCTTCAGGGAACTGAGCATACTAACCAAAAATATGTTATATAGATAATCATTTTCTAAATATAAAAGTAACTGAAACAGAGAATCAATAAATCTCTAAAAATTCACTTCAAATTAGAATCGGTGTTTTTTTAAAAATAAACTGAAAGGTTCAATTCTCCAATTCATTTGTATAAAGAACTAGTTTAATAGCTACAAAATATCATTTAAGGGTGACACACTGAGCCAAACAGAGTGGTGCACTCTTTCAGCCCTAGCATCATGCATACTGGGTTCACATTCAATCTGTCGGTGAACTATATACATTTTTAACCTATATTTTAAGTACTGTTTTCAACCATTACACCTGCACATTTTAGGCAATGACCAAATGCCACATGGTTTCATTTTACAGCTGGTGATAAACAACACTTAGAAATATTATGGCACTCAAATGACCTAATTTTTAAATTTTTAAATATTTTAATCTTTTTTTTTCCTTTTCCACCTTTACCCAAGGAGTCATCTCTATGACCTATAACAGACTCTTAAAAGTTGTTCTCAATTTAGCAACACACCAAATCCCCCTCTACAGGGCTGCCTTCTGTAGACTCCCAACACTTCCAGAAGAGCTCAAATTCCACTACATGAAATCTAGTGTTTTATCTTTATAATATTCCCACCAGGACTACCTATCTTGCCAAACTCTACTCATTCCAAACCATGTTTAGTTTTGTACAATAGTGTTAAAAAAAGGATGCTCTACTCTTCTAGAGGTTAGTTACCTTATACTAAAATTACCAATTCAGAAACTCATCTATTGTAGGCTAATTCCTATTTTTTAAAAAGATTTGTTTCTTTTTACTTGTATGCTTGCTTTTGTGTGTGTGTGTGTGTGTGTGTGTGTGTGTGTGTGTGTGTGTGTGTGCATGAGAGAGAAAGAAAGTCAATCAACCATGTATGTGCAGATTCTCATGAGACCAGAAGACAGTATTGCATCCCCTGGTGATAGAATTACCAGTGGTTATAAGCTACTGGACGTGGGTATTGGGCACCAAACTCCAGTCTTCTGTAGCTTTTAGCCACTGAGTCATCTCTCCAGTTTCCAATTCCCGTCTCTCTCTTTTTAAGCCTTTATTTTTATGTGTATTTGAGTTCTGCCTACATGCATCACATAGATGCAGTGCCTATGGACATCAGAAGAGAGCACTGGATTTCTCTGGGATTCAAGTTACAGATGGTTGTGAATGCAACATGAGTGCTGGAAATCAAAGCTCAGTCTTCTGAAAGAACAAGCAGCGCTCTTAACCTCACAGATACCTTGCCTGCCCATCACCTCTATTCCCATTCATTACCTCTATCATTATTTCCTTTATGAGCCTAATCAAAAAACAATCCTTTCTCTCCTGGGCTGTCCTATCTGTATATATCATAGTAATTCAGTCAATCATATTAAACTCTCCTTTTATGTTACATATATTTATATTGCCCTTCAAGGTTGTTATCACTGTGCAAGAAACCATAAGAGACAATAAATGTTTGCTTCGTTTAGTAATAGATCTTCAATTGGACAAGTAAATTATTTTATAAACTAGTACAATGTGAGCTGTTTAAAAGCAGATTTGTCAATGGGGCAAGGGGTGCAGTTCAGTGTTGAAGCAACTGACTAGCTCACTTGAGACTCTGGAATCAAGTCCCATTAATAAAAACAAACACAATAAAAGTGACTAGAGAGATAATTCAGCAGTTAAGACCACTTGCTGCTCTCCTAGAGAGGATCCAAGTTGGGTTCCCAGCAACAAGTCAGGTGGGTCACCTTTGTCTATAATGCCAACTCCAAGAAACTCAACACCTCTGGCCTCTATGGACACCAGCACTCATGTACACATACCCACACGAAGACACATACACCTACACATAATTTAAAATAAAAGTAAATCTAAGAAAGAAAGTAGACTGTCTAGCCTATATTTGTCACTCCAATATACCACAGAATACATAACTAAATAAGCAACTGACTATCAAGTGAGTAAAACAAAAATTTTCTGTAGCTCTGACAGGTAATTTTGTTATAGGATTGTGTGTGTGTGTGTGTGTGTGTGTGTGTGTGTGTGTGTGTGTGTGTGTGTGTTTTGAGAGGGGGTGTTTTTGTTTTTGAGATAGGTTCTCACTATGTAACCTTGGCTGGCTGGAATTCATAAATATCTCTGCCTGGTTCTTGCCTCCAGGGGCTCTGAGATTAAAGACATGTACCACCACTCCAGATAGATGATTTAAAAAAAAAAAAAAAAATCTTGTTACTTTTATATTGTTATTTAGTCTCCTGCTTAACTAAAACTTCTGAAACCACATTTTTATATTGCTACAGTGTCAAAGTAGAAACTACTTACCATAAGTAAATGTTTTAAATAACAATTTATAGTAAGAATGATGTAGTATAAACCATTCATTATACCTAAGTGAATTTTTGGTCAGAGTAACCTAAACAGTGAGGAAACTAAACAGAATTATTGAACAAAGAACCCACCTTTTGGCCAGACATGGTGGTGCAAGCCTTAAATCCCAACATCCAGAAGGCAGATCTCTGAGTTGGAGGCTAGACTGGTCTACTGACAGTCAGGACTATACAGAGAAACTCAGTCTTAAAAAAAAAAAAAAAATCCATACTTTAAGTTATCCGAAGTTTTCACTGTATAACTCAATTGCATATTGTAATGTTAACCATTCAACAGGAGTCAGGGCTTAAACTGTATAAAAAAGAAAGAAAACTAAGACTCAATTTCAGCCAGGTGGTGGTGGGCATGCTTTTAATCTCAGCACCCAGAAGTGAGGCCAATCTGAGTTCAAGCAGGCAAATCTCAGAGTTTAAGGCCAGCTGGAACAAGCCAGAGCCAAGTTCCAGGATGGCAAGAAGTTACAGAGAAATCCTGTCCCGAAAAACAAAAACAAAACAAACAATGGACTCTGATTTCAAATTTTAAAGTAAGATTGTCTCTCAACAAGTTTATCTATGTCCAAACAATACTAAGTTCATACTATTCACCATAGATAGTGAATTACTTACGAAGTATTTAGGGAGGGAGGGGGATTTCATCTGTTAATGAAAACTTATTTAGTCAGTATGTTTATGTTTATGCTGTTCACTGTGGTAGTATTTTGTTTGTGTGCTAACAAAGGATGCAAGCTACAGTTTACTATCTAAAATAAAAAACTAGATATATCACTTAGTAGTCAGTATTTAACGGCCTGCAAGGCACTTTTGCTTCAACTCACCCTCCAGTAGAGAGAGTCCTTTAAATCAAAGCCACCTAAGTACTTAAAACGAAAAGATTTAGGGGAGGGAGAAGGATCTGAACTTTCCTTTCAGGAAATAGGAAAAACCAGGAGTGGTGGCAGACAACTGTAACCCCAGAGCTCAGGAGATGCAGGCAGGAAGATATGGACTGGCAGCCTTGAGATCTGAGGCCACCCTGGGCTTAAAAAAAAAAAAAAAAAAAAAAAAAAGTCGTCTTCAATGACATATTACGAAAGATGGTGAAAATGCATTATTTACTAAAAGTTTAATTCACAGTAAAACCCTGATTTTAAGTCTGGTAAGGCACTTCTAAACCTAGCCTGGCGTGGTGGCGCACGTCTTTAATCCCAGCACCAGAGAGACAGAGGTAAAGCGGGTCTCGAGTTTAAGGCCAACCGAATCTTTATAGTAAGTTCCAGGACAGCCAAGACTACATAACGATACCTTCTCTCAAAAATAAAGCTAAGAAACGAAGAAAACTAAACTTGTCAGACTTCGCCAAAACGAGATCAGTTTGCATGAAGTTCCAGACCAGGAATGCCTTCCTTCCCTGCTCAGGTCCTTGATCTAAATGGCTTTCTTTGTAAGAAATCTCCAAATCCGGATCGTGCCCTTAGCAACAACAAAAGCTCTACCCACCGCTGCAACACACCGGCTCCCTCCGGTCTGCACCTTCGCTTCAAACTGTCTGGGACAGCAGATCTAGGGCTTGGGCGCAGACCTAACAACGCACTGTCTCAGCCTCCCAAGAACCGTCCCTTCCCCGTCCCGTCACTCTTGCTAAAGAGCCAGCCGCATCACCGACTACACCATCAGAGTCACTCCCGTTCGGCTAAGAAGCAGAAAAAGAAAGAAATGGAGAAGAAAAAAAGAAAATGTACCTGTAGAGCGTTTGTGGCACAGCCAACAAGTCACAGCTCAGAACCCGCTCCCTTCCCCTTTCCGTTACCACGCCAGCCCGCCCTCCCTCCCTCCCTCTCCGTGTCCACTCGGCTGCTCCTCTGCTAGCGAGGGCGCCCCGGAGGGCCGCAGAGCTCCCCGGAGCTCCGCGCAGGCTCCCGCGAGGCCCGCCCGCGCCAGGCCCCGCTCCATACCATTCTCCTCACGGGGCGGACTCCGGAAGGGCAGCGGCTCCTCCTCCTCCTCCGCGGCCTGCAGCCATCTATCGGAAAGCGTCTCTGGAGGCGGTGGCACGGGCCACCGAACAAGGACAGCCCCGGGAAACCTTCTCAGAACTAACTCAGCTCCGGCGCTAGCAGCAGAAGTCGAGTCTTTCATAATTGTGCGACCAGCTCCGCCGGGTGACTGGCCACAGGGACGCGCCCGCGCCCGCCTCCGCCGGAGACGGGCCGAGGCAGCCACGTGACGGGCGCGTCGAG
Source organism: Sigmodon hispidus (assembly GCA_004025045.1). Classification (NCBI taxonomy): domain Eukaryota; kingdom Metazoa; phylum Chordata; class Mammalia; order Rodentia; family Cricetidae; genus Sigmodon; species Sigmodon hispidus. The sequence goes on along the minus strand of PVIH01000180.1, from coordinate 18,260 downwards.
TGCGTCGCGCGGAGCGGAGGGCGCGTCACGTGAAGGGCGCGCTGACTGCGGCCCACTCCGAAGCCCCGCCCAGCCGCCGGCGGGGAAGGGCAGAGCAGCAGCTCTCCCCGGTGCTGCCGGCTTCGCCTTCCCCTGCCTCGGCCAGTGAGAACTTGTTCCGCTTTAATGACGAGACCCCAGGGTTCTACAAAAATAGCCCCCACCGCAGCGCACGCTGGCCGCTTTGGCAGTCGCATCGGTCTTACCTTTGTTTCTAGCGATCGCTTCCCGCACGTTATCCTTTCCCATCAAGGGTGCGATCTATTATTTTTTCACTGTTATTATACGTGGCTTATTTTATTATTTTATGTGCACGTGTCTTTCCTGAATGCGTGTCTTGGGTACCACGTGTGTGCAGTGTCCTCAGAAGAATGCGCTGGATCCCATGGAACTGGAATTTCAGACAATTAGTGGGGTTTGACTCTCTTTTAGCCTAGACTCCTGGCCCAAGATGACCTTGAACTCTGGGCTTTGCTTTTTAACTCTACTGTGCTGGGATTACAGGCGTTTGCTATCCTAAAGCCGTTTTGTTGTTGTTTGGTTTTTTGTTTGTTTGTTTGTTTGTTTGTTTTAGGCTAGGAGTAACAGTACATATAATCCCAGCATTCCAGGCTAACCAGAGTTAGAATGACACCATCTTAAAAACACAAAACGAAACCTGCTTTTGACATGTCTTCTATCTGCTCTTACAGATTTAAAGGCTCCTCTTCATTTTGAGGCTCTGTTTTTTTTTTTCTCTTTCTTCTCTATTTTTTTTTTTTTTTTTAATTAAGAAGCTCGGCATGCTTTTAATTCCAGCACTCAGAAGACAGGGGCAGGTGAATCGCTCTGAATTGATGGCCAGTCTGGTATACATAGCAATTTCCAGGCCAGCCAGGGATACAGAGTGGGACCTTGACTCAATAAAACACATTCATTGGTTAAGAGCATTGGCTTCTAATCCAGAGGACCAGGGTTCAATTCCCGGCACCCACATGGTAGCCCACAACTGTCTAAACCTCCAGTTCCAGAGGATCCAATTCCTCACACAGACATACATTAAAGCAAAACATCAATGGACATAAAGAATTAAAAAAAAAAAAAGAATCATTAATAAAACACATTTCTGTGCATGCAAGGCAACCTGGTCTACATATCAACTTCCAGGCCAGCCAGGATTCTGTAATGAGATCCTGTCTTTAAAAAAAAAAAAAAAAAAAAAAAGTAATTACTTTGTAATTCCGGTCTTTTTAAAATTGTAGCAAATGTTACTATCCTTTCATGGATGATGTAGAAATAAAATGGTAAGTAAGCATTCCAATTCTGAGGCTAACCTGTATGTCAGGCACAGTTGTAGTTAATGTCAGTGATTGTCTAGTGAAGTTTCTACTTCTATGATGAGACACCATGACCAAAATAACTTGGAGAGGAAAGGGTTTACTTCATTCTCATTACATATAACAGTTCATCATCAAAAGCAGCAAGGACAGGAACCTGGAAGGAGGAGGCCATGAACCTTGATGCAGAGGCCATGGAGAGATGCTACTTACTGACTTGCTCAGCCTGCTTATAGAACCCAGGACCACCAAACCCAGGAATGGCCCCTCTCGGAATGGGCTGGGCCCTTCCCCATCAATCACCAATAAAGAAAATGTCCTACTGGCATGAATACAGCCTGAATTTATGGAGACATTCTCTTTCTTTCTTCCTTCTTATATACTTTTAATTTAACATATGTTTATTGATTCGTTGAAAATTTCACATATTCTCAGTTCCCTCATATCCTCCCCTCACCTCTGCAGTGTCCTCCAAAAGAAAAAAAAAACATTTTGAAAATCAAACCAAAACAAAACAATCAAACAAGCTAAAATAAGGCAAACAAAACAAAAAGTCTTCAGTCCTCCATCTTTCCCCCTTCTCCATCTTCCTTGTCCTGGTGTCATTGGGAGCCAAGGTGTGTCACACAGTGAACCCTTTGTCCAATCAGCTGTACTTGCAAATGTCCATTGCAGTGAGTCAGTCTGGTTCAGGGCCTCTGGTTTTTGGTACAGCATCATCACTGGATCCTCACTGAAATTCCTCTTGGCTATCCAAAGGCTTCCTCAAGTCATGTAGATCCTGCAGGTATCATTCCACAGTCCCTTCATAGGCTAGATGGGGAAGATGTTAGGGTGGGCCAGACTCAGGCCTGGCTGTGGGCCTGGATGGTAGCTAAGCTGGTCAGTTCATGCCACTGAGGCAGCCCCCCTCAAGTGAGGAGCAGAGCCAGCTCCTTATACCCATGGAGCCATTTTCATAACTGAGCTTCCCTCTTTCTTACAGACGACTTTAGCTATTGTTATGTTAACATAAAACTAGCCAGCACAGTGATGAACAAGACTTATAAAATGAGTGTTTCAGAAAATGTTTAGTAAATAGGTCTTTCTCCAACACCTCTTTTTTTTTTTTTTTTTTTTTTTTTGGGACTCTTTTCCGTTTTAGTCAATGGCATGTACATTTCCCATTCTCTCTGCTTCCCATTCTCCTCCAGGCCCTTGCCAATTATTTAAAAGTTCAAGTCGGGAGGTGGTGGCACATGCCTTTAGTCCCAGCACCCAGCACGTAGAGACAGGGGGAATATCTGTGAGTTTGAGACCAGCCTGGTATACAGAGTGAGTTCCAGGACAGCCAGAGCTGTAACACAGAGAAACCTTGTCTCTAAAAACAAAAATAAAAAAAAGTTTAGTTCAGGGATAGAGAGGTGATTTGGTGGTTAAGAGGACCCAGGTTCAACTTCCAGCATCCACATGGCAGTTTATAACCATTTGTATCTGTGCTCCCAAGAGATGCATCCCACTTTCTCTTTTGGGTTTTGTGTGCACCAGGAACACTATGGTACACAGACATACATACATACAAACAAAACATTCATACACATAAAATAAAAATAATAATTTTTAAAAGTAAAAATAAAGCAATTAAATTCAACTTTTCAGAAGTTGACAAAATGGTTTAGTGGGTAAAGATGCTTGATGCAGAAGCCTAGAGATCTGACTGAGTTCCTTCCCTGGACCCAATGTTAACAGTGTTAAGTCAGAAAGAGAACACACACACAGACACACAGACACATACACACACAGAAAACTAGTTGTCATGCTGCCCTTCAGAAAGAGAGAGAGAGAGAGAGAGAGAGAGAGAGAGAGAGAGAGAGAGGAAGAAGGAGGAGGAGAAGGAGGAGAAGAAGAAGAAGAAGAAGAAGAAGCAGAAGAAGAAGAAGAAGAAGAAGAAGAAGAAGAAGAAGAAGAAGAAGAAGAAGAAGAAGAAGAAGAAGAAAGGGGGGCTGGAGAGATGGCTCAGAGGTTAAGAGCATTGACTGTTTTTCCAGAGGTCCTGAGTTCAATTCCCAGCAACCACATAGTGGCTCACAACTATCTATAATGACATCTGGTGCCCTGTTCTGTATACTACATGCATAATAAATAAATAAATATTTTTAAAAAAAGAAAAAGGGGGGGAAGAAAAGAAAAAGAAAAATTTTAAAGTTGAGCCATCTCTCCAGCCTGCTCCTTATCTTCCAGTACTTCAGTAATAATCATTATAACACTTCCAAGGGTGGTGTACTGTGGGAGGTCTTTAGGTCATGGGGGCACTGACTTTTGATTATTTGCAGTATGTTATCGTAAGAGTGAGTAGTGCACAACACTAATACAAACCTAAATGTAAGATGAACGAACCCACAGTAAAGATAAGCACTACCAATACCATATTAGTTAGCCTCAGTAACGCCCTCAGAGTTTCTCACCTTCCTGGTATTCTTACTATATGGTTGAAAATCTCTGACTGAATAGTACTGACCTCACGTTCTCAATGGGGTTTTGCAGAAGTGACAGAATGTGACTTCTGAGGCTTGATCACAGAGAGTGCTTCGGCTTCCATCTTGTTCATTTAGATCACTCATTCAGAGAAAGCTAGTTGTCAAGCTGCCCTTCAGAAAGTACACATGGCAAGAACCAAGACCTCCTGCCAATAGCCCTTACCATATAGTAAGTAGAGAATAATATGAGGTAAAGTACAACATGGAAATCTGTGTTCTACAGTGCAAAGCGAATTCAGCAGCCATTACACATGGTACATCAGCCTATTCATTGAGCTTCCACAGAAACTGCACATGGATTAGATTCCCAGAACTGTAACAATAATAAAGATAAGTTTCCCAAATGTCAATCACTAGCTCCATGGTTTCTTCTTTATTTCTATAATTTAAATTTGTAAACAAATATATACAAGACACAGTTACACTTTCAGCTTACAAACTTTTGGAAGTAGACTTTGTTGGTTTAATTTGTAAACAGCCACAGCAAAGATATGGCCATTGCAAAGCAGTCATTTATTTACATTTGCAGTGTTAGGGATGCAACCCAAAGCCTCACGCATGTCAGGCAAAGGCACTATGACTGACTACACCCAAGGCCTATTGAGTGACAGTTTTCCCAGGGAAATGTGAGCAAACATATACTCATCCCAGATAAGAAACTAATGACAGGCTAAAGTAAAGGCACCACCGAAGTCCAATTTAGTAAACCAGTGTGTTTAATTGGGGTTACTTATAAGAGTATGGATGAGAGGTAATGCACAGCAGTACAAATGCCTCAAAGATAGATTCATCAAAACGTCATCCCAGGGCTGGAGAGATGGCTCAGCAGTTAAGAACACTGACTGTTCTCCCGGAGGACCTGAGTTCGATTCCCAGCATCCACATGGCAGCTAATAGCTGTCTGTAATTCCAAGATCTGACACCCTTACACAGTTATACATGAAGGCAAAACACCAATTCACATAAAATAAAAATAAATATTTTTTTTAAAAAGTCATCCCAGAGCCAGGCATAATGGTGCATGCTTTTAATCCCAGCAGTTGGGAGGCAGAGGCAGGCAGAGCTCTGAGTTTGAGGACAGCCTGGTCTACAGAGTGAGTTCCAGGACAGCCAGGCTATTACACAGAGAAATCCCTGTCTCAAAAAACCCAAAAGCAAAGCAACAACAACAAAAAAACCAACATGGGTGATGGCTTACTCACAAAAGCTGGGAATCTGAGCACTGTGTTGCTTGCTGGCAGCTCAACAAGCAGGAGACAGAGACTGTCTCCTTCAGATAGTTTGGGTGGTCTGAGCCTTATCTAGGCACTCAGCTTGTCTAAGCGTGTCTCTCAGCAGTCCTGGAAGGCTACAAATGCTTGGAGAGGGAGGGACCTATTGTGTCTGGTCAGCATCAGGGACTTCCTGAAATCTTCCAGCTGTTTCACCTCAGGTTAGAATATCCTGTTGTGTTTCTCTCCCTGCTTCTTCTATCATCTGTGTCTTAGTGAGCTTTTCTCCACTTAATCTCAGGAAACAGCAATACAAATAAACCCCACAGCAGTCATTTTAAACATCAGAAAGTTTCATTAGGGAAAAGGCATGAAGTTGAACGTCAGGAAGACACCTTTCTGAGAGAGAGGTTGGGTGCTGGACATCTTAGGGAAAAGTTGTTCTTGTCTTGGTGGCCACCTGGCACCAGCAAGCCCCTTCAGTGTACCATACCTGCAGCTGGTACATGATGCCAGCACTTGCCCTGATTGAAGCCACACAGGACCTGACCAGCCCTCCCGTCCCTGCAATCTGACAGCTGATGCTGTGGAAGAGAACAGTATGAATTTGGCTCAGTGAATTCTTATGCATAACATGGCATTGATGGACTTTTAACTGTGAGAAAGATGATGTTGTGCTTCTAGATTTGTTTAAATGCCACATGCAGGTGGCCCTCCCAAAGAACAAGGGTATATTTAATGGATTCTTGTTTGCACTGAAACAGAATGGTATTCAAGGACTGGCTCCAGGTCATTGACTAATCTGTACAAGTCTGGATTTTATGAAGTTTCCAAAGCAATGTGCTCAGTGAGAACAGCTAAATCTAGTACAGGTCCCTGAATTTGGCTGCTTCTGCTATTGCTGAATTCTTTCCTAAGTTGCTCTGATGCCTATGGGAGGTGAAATTCAAACCTTTGAGAATTCAAACTCAAACCATTCCAGAACATGCTAACAATTTGGTGCAGCTCCCAAAATGTGTAGGGAAAAAGGTCTAAAGACATTCTACAGTGGCATGGCTCCTCTGTAGCTGACACAGATACACTCCATGAAGAAGTTCACCCATTGTACAAGTCTGTGCTTTCTAATGTGCAAAAGCAGAGCAGCTGGTTGTGACATTTGTGGTCAAGTACAGACTAGAGTCCCCTGTGCAATTGTTTCTTCTTGTGGGGAACCCAGAGTGTCTGTGCTGACAACAGGAAGGCAGTAGTGCTTCTCTTCCTCCACAGGCTTGACTTGAAAGATGCCTGGGAGGGAGGATCACCTGCCTAGAGCGTCAGGACTGCTACTCTGGCCTGCAGCTCCTCTATGACTAAGTGAAGCTTTATTTCCTCACTCTCCTCCACCTGAGATGCCAGGGTACTGGAAGAAGCCCGAATCATCTTAGGAGATATAGCAACACCAATGTGACCTCAGTCTGTTCCTTGGTCAGTGCTGAGGACAGTGCAAAGGGAACTGTGGTATATTTGACAGCGTAGGAAACTGTCGGTTTGGGATACAATTACTACAGTGTCCTTACTTTTCCAGATTTACTGTTGAAATCATCTGTCTGCTCATGAAAAAAGTGTTTTCTTTTTTCTTCTTAAAGTATTGATTAATAGTCTTAATTTTTTAGTTTGAAATTTAACTAAATTAATGAATTTATTTTTTTGTGCTGTAGCTTGAATTTATACATGCTAAGTATATCCTCTATCACCAAACTTAAACCCCAGCTCAGAATGCATTTTTAGAACCCAGTAAAAGCATTACAATTTGTGAGCAATTACAAATGTCTTAGTCAGGTTTTAAAACTTCCTGAAATTAGCCAGGAAGGGTGACACAAGCCCTTAATCTCAGCATTCGAAGGCTGTGAGTTCCAGGTCTACAAAGCAAGCCTGGTCTAAAAAGTGAGTTCCAGGACATCCAGGAGAAACTGTGTCTCAAAAAAACCCAAAGCAATACAAAAATAAAACCTTGGAATTATTTAAAATTGTTTCACAAATAGAGGTTTACTTTCTTTTTTTTTAATCTTTTTTTTTTTTTAAAAAAAACTTTATTTATTTATTTATTTGCCTGGAACTGGAACTACAGACAGTTGTTAGTTGCCATGTGGGTGCTGGGAATCGAACCAGGGTCCTCTGGAAGAGCAGAGGGTGCTCTTAACCGCTGAGCCATCTCTCCAGCCCAGAGGTTTACTTTCAATATAAGTAAAAGCAGGATGGTAAAATAATTTGGAAACAGGAGATGGCTGTCTTTAGGTAGCATAAATGCCATGAATTATATGGTTTCTTCCAGGTCTCTGCTGTTCTGATTACTTGGCATCAGTTTATTAAATTTTTGTGTCTCTAAGAGCCAAGTGTTATCATTAAACTCACTGAACAGGAACTGTACAGAGGGCAGAGCCAGCTTTCCAGGGAGGACATTATCCCTTCCAGATTTTGCTCAAACTGTGTGCAGTTTCCTTTTTGTAACACAAAGACCCAACTGAGAAATACACATAAAAGTATAAAAAATTTATACATTTTTTAGTCTTTTACAAAATCTTTCTCTACTCTGATTAATCAGTTAAATTGTTGGGCTGTGTGATTATTTCCACATTAATCATTCCTCAGACCTCTCTCTGGATGGGACTGCCACCAGAATAGTTCTACTCAGCTGAGAGGGGACACTGTATCTCAACACTGAGGTGAAAGTGTCGGTGAGCCAGCCCCAAATTAGTGAGCAAGGGAGAGCTGCCCACATTACTCATCAGTCATGAGGCAGCATGGGCAGGAGATAGTTGCTCCACACACACACACACACACAGCTGCCCATTAATGCCTGGGGCAAGTGAGAGAGATGGCCCTGTAGTCATATGTGGTGATATATTTAATACAAATAGTCTGGAATATCAGAGAACAGAATCACCCACAGCCAAGCTGTGAAGGTCATGGAGTGGTGACCCATATCTTTAATCCCATCACTCAGAAGACAGAGATCCATCTGGATCTCTGTGAGTTCAAGACCTAACAGCCAGGCAGTGGTAGCTCACACCTTTAATCCTTGCTCTCGGAGAGCTGAATCAGGAAGAAAAATAGCTGAGTGGAAAAAGAAATATAAAACAGGACAAGGCAGAATTTGAGCATTCTGTCTGTGTGACCAGTCAGTCTAAAAACTCATGAAGATAGGATGTTCCCCGTTCAGCCTTTGAAATTGGCTGGGTGAGAAGTGGCCGTGCTTTGTTCCCTGTCTCTCTGATACTCCAGCTTTTCCCCAATATCTGGCTCCTAGTTTTATTATAATACTAAATAGAATTCATGCAACAGTCATAAGAGGGGGAGAGCTGTCCCTGACACCCACCTCACTCAGGAGAGCAGGTTCTGCACCTCACCTGGGTGACACAATAGAGCCGACCTTGCTGGCAGAGGTGTGGGAAAGCTGTCTCCGATACCGGCCTGTCATGTTGGGATGTGGGAGGGTAAGAGATGCCCCCCCTTTACCCCTCACCCTTTACCACCTGCAACAGATGAGACAGCTGACTGTCCCCTTACCAGCTGCAGCACTGAGGAAACGGGCCCTGGTCTTCTCCTAGGCGTCACAGTAGAGCTGTCCGGTGGAAGGAGGTAAGGGTGACCCAGCCCAGATGTTATGAATAAAGGAGAGCAGATCCCATTACTCATCTGACAGGTGGTAGCATGGGCAGAGGAGAGAGGCCCTCAATGCCTGGGGCAGGAGGAGCTGGCCGTGGGCCCATAAGAACAAGAGAGCCATCCCAGCCCCTCACCAGCTTCAGCAAGCACTAGGGAGTGGGGCCCTGTACCTCATCTGAGTAACACAATAGAACTGGCCCTGATGATGTAAGGGTGGGGGAGCAGGTCCTGAGGGTGTGAAAGCAGGAGAACTGGCCCCACCCCAGCTCATTACTTCAAGAGGTGAATTAGCCAAGGCAATGCTGGAGAGCTTACTCTGGTGGTGAGGACAGGGGAGTACTGGCTGGTGGACAAACCCTGCAGCTGCCCAGGCCCAGATCCAGGGTTATGACTTGGCCCACCCCAGCACCCATTCCACCTATGGGCAACAACTGGAAGAGCCCTAGTGAGAGAGAGCTCAGCGTTGATAGTAGCAGAAACCAAAGACCTCCAACCAGACAAATGACTCTTTGCAATAAATGCTTGCACATAAAGATATGTGGACAAAGGGGTTTGCAGTGTCACACTGTGGCTTCCATGATGAGATTTTAATTATTTTCCATATTCATTTTCCCCTTTTCTCTTAAATTTTGCTTTATTTGGGGGTGGAGTACAAAGGCAGAGGGTGAATAGAATCAAGATACATGATTTAAAAGACACATAGAATAAAAGAGAGAGAGAGATACAAAAACAAACAAAAAGAGAAATGACTTAAATGCTGACATTAAGTAATTTAAATCAATTGAAACACCAGATAGAAAAAGTCAGTATATAAACGGTCCAGTTAATGTAGCATTTTTCTATTACTTAACGTTTGATAGTCAAGAATGTTTGACAGTCAGTACAGAATTTTTAATATAAATAGAGGGTGATTAAATAAGCATCAACAAATTTTGCTGTGCTTTGGAGAGATTAGTGGATTTAAAAAAACACTATTTCAAAAGCATTACCCTCAGTCACAAACAGAAAATTTATTAAATGCCAACTACAAATACTTGGAATGTTTTTAAATTAATCTTTAATACCAGTACCTGGGTACTGTTGACACAAAAACACAACTCTCACCTCAAAAGGGAGAGAAGATAATTTATTCTGGAGCCCAGTATGAGTGGCCATGGCCCAAAAACACAGATTTAGTTTACTTCAAATTCCGTGGTCCCATATGGATCAGTTTAATGAAGTTTTTATATGAACAGAAACTAAGTCATAAATCAAAACACTTCAAATACATCACTGGGTACCCTGTGTGGGTGGGTTATGTACTGGGGAAGGAGAGGAACCCCTGCTGTAGGCCTCTGATACTATTTGAGACTATTCTCAGCCTTTTGATTGGTGGAAGTAGGGTTTTATTAAGTTAATGCATTCCAAAACGTTTTTATTTGCTAGTCACAGGATGTCAGATTTGCCTTTGTTAGTCACAGGTTGTCATGTCCAACCAGAGGTGAGTGAGGAATGGCACTTAGGAGGCCATTTATCTTAACATAAACGGAAGTAGGCTCTGGACCTGCACCTTCCTCTCCTCCACATCCATAAAGTTCTAATCCTTCTGCCTTTGCAGACAGTTGTTTTCCAGACCCCCGTTCCTAGCACAGTCTGACATACTGTAAGAATTCAATACCTGCTTCCTGAATGACTTAAGATACAAACAGGTCCTCTTCAACCATACGTCAATATGCTAGTTATCTATACAACATACAACTAAAACACTTTATAAACTTTCATTAAATATGAGTGTACTTATATATATTTATGGAGGGAGGCTAAAGATAAAGCCAGGGCTTTAGGGATATCATACAACTACTCTATCACTGAACTGCACTTCAGGACCCACTTTTCCTTTTAAAATTATTAGTGCATGTGTGTACAAGTGTGTGTACGAGTGTGTGTACGTGTGTGTGTGTGTGTGTGTGTGTGTGCAACATTGGAGAGTTGGGTTCTCTCTTTTGCACATGGGTTCTAGGAATTGAACTCAGACTTGTGTTGTTAGCTTGGAAGCACCATCACCTACAGAGTTACCTTCCTCAAATTATTTTTAAAGGGAGAAACCCATCTTCCTTAAGTACCTCTTATTTTGTTATATGTGAGTTGGAAGGTCTTTTTGATTTAGTGTTGAAGATTGCCCTCAGGGACTCACATGTGCTAAACAAGTCCTCTATCACCAAATTACTCCATTGGCCTCCCTAAAGTTTAAAAAAAACCTTTCTTGAGTGGCAAGATTTATACAAAATCTAAAACAAATAACCATAGTTGAGTGTGGTGGCATGCACTTTCAATCCCAGTAGTCTGGAAGCAAGACAAGGAGATCTCTGGGAGTTCCAGGCTAGCCAGGGCCACACGGCAAAGCCCTGTCTCAATAAGCAAATAATTAAAATTACCAGTAGCTATACAGAGAAATTCCCCTTCAAATTTAGCAAGGCTTCTATGTTAATTATAGAGACAAAAAGTTGAAAGGCCAAAACTAAAAACAAGATCCCCCGTTTTCCAGCAGCTCGATCCTAACTGCTAGAAGCCTGACTCAGTGACTTGAGATGCCTTATGTAAACAATTCCAGCCTACTGGTCCCTAGGGGCTGCATCCCAAATGGCCAGTCTCAGGACAGTTGGTGTTTACTACCTTAAGGTAAACTCTGTTCAAGTATAATATCACACAAATGGCCCAGAAAGCAAGACCAAGTAACTACTCTTAAGAGCTCTATAAAAACCACATTTTACCTCAGACAGGGTCATTCTTATCCCTCTATGCCTCATCTGTCTCTTGTTTGCAGCATTGCTGTCCATACCATTGTTTATTAAAGTGTTTGTATCATGCATTTATCCCTGGGCCTTGGTCTTGTCATTCTCACTCCACATTAATAAAGAATATTATTACTGAGACTTCATATTAAGTGTATGATGAATAAATTATTTTGGAGTATTGGGATTAAAGGCCTGCACTACTACCATCTGGCCTGGATAGTTTTAAAAGCAAGGGTTTCAGGATCTGGCAGTGGGTAGCACACACCTTTAACCTCAGCATTCAGGAGGCAAAGGCTGCTGGATCTCCAATCTGAGTCCTAGTGAGATTTGTGTTTTAGTTATTTTTAATATTGCTATGAAGGGAAACCATGACCAAGAGTAGCATACAGAAAAAAAGCATTTAGTTGGGGGCACCCTCTGCAGAGAGGGTGAGTCCATTATCACCACGGCAGAGAGCATGGCAGCAGGCAGGCAGTCATATTGCTGAGAGATCACATCCTGATCCATAAACAGGAGCAGAGAGAGACACTAGGGATGGAGTAGGCTTTTGAAACCTCAAATCCCACCCCATCCAACAAGGATGCAGCGGTTTCACGTGTGGGGAACCAAGCATTCAAAAATACCAGCCTAAGGCAACATTCTCCTTCAGACCAGCACACTAGAACTCATGCTTTCCTGATGCATTCTAGCTTTTGGGTTCTGGGGTAAACACTGTTACTTTGATTGTTTGGCTTTAGCGCTTAGAAGCAAACCAAGGGTCTTCTATGTGTCAAGCACAAACTCTTTCACTAGCTCCTCTCCCCACCCCATCACTAGGCCACCCCCCTCATGGCCCCCATCACTAGGCCACCCCCCTAATGGCCCCTATTTTCAATTTAATTTGATCTGGGTCATTTGGGACAACCAAAAAAGACGAAACCTTCAGCCTCTAGACTTCATGGGACTTTAAAAGTGGAAATGACCTTAATATAAAATTTAATTCTGGGGGGCTGGAGAGATGGCTCAGAGGTTAAGAGCACTGACTGTTCTTCCAGAGGTCCTGAGTTCAATTCCCAGCATCCACATGGTGGCTCACAACCATCTATGATGATATCTGGTACTCTCTTCTGTATACATAATAAATAAATAAATAAATAAATATTTTTAAAAAATTTAATTCTGCTTTCCATTTTATAGTATAATAAGATGTATTTCAAACTAATGTAATTGTTTTATAAATTAATTTTGTTTAAAATATAAGACAAACTTCCAGTTGATTATTGCTCCCTTAGCTCACACCACATACATTTAACTGTTTTCAGCCATGTGTCTTACAACCTTCTGTAGAAAAGGAGTAAACTAGTTGCGAGTATGATTTTATAACACAGTGCTAAGGGTCAAATGCGTAGCCTAGCACTGTATAAACTGAGTTACACCCCTAATCTAATGCAAATACCTTAATTATATATATATACATATATATATATGTGGGATGTGTGTGCTCATGGATTAAGCTTATGTGCACCCCATGTGTGCAGGTGACCATGGAAAACAGAGGGTGTTGGATCCCCTAGAACTGTAGTTACAGTCACCTCCTAATGTTGATATTGGGATCCTCTGCAAGCGTAGTAAGTGCTCTTAACATCTGAGCCATCCCTTCTGCCTTGAGTTGAGATACTTTCTAAAAATATCAAATCAAATCAACCAACCGAAGGAACAAAAATGCCTGCTGTTGCCCAACATGGTAGCATACACCTATAATCTCAGTACTTGGGACATGTAGATAGTAAGATCTGAGTTTAAAACCAGCCCCAGGCCCAGAACAAATTTCAGGCCAGATTGGGCTATAGAATGAGGCATTCATAACAAACAATAATAACAAAAAGATCCTGTGCAATGTGGTTGTGCAAGCCTGCTTCTCAGCAGCCCACAGGCTGAGGCAGAATGATACAGAGTTAAGAACTAGCAAGCTTCTGTCTCAAAACATACTTTAACAATTACTTGCTAAGTGCTGTTAGTTATCAATATAAGTTTCAAGTAAATCTCACCTCTGGAATCTTCATTTTAAAGATAAGCTGCCAAACCCGAATAATCGCAAAACTTCCTGTTCCTTGTTGATATTGGAACATAATCTAGTGTGCTCTTGGTTCACTTTCGATTAGTTCTTTTGCCATAAAACAAAACAAATTCACTTTTTTATTTTAAAATAGAATTTATTGAACACTGCAGTAAATTCAATACACTAAAAGTTGTTTTTCTTATCATAATTGGCACATATGAAGAATGCTTAGCTTACTGCAAAATTAACACTCCAAAAATTTAGGTTTTAAATCATGTTCCATAAAAAAGTAAAGTCTAGTAGTGTTATAAAAATATCAATTTACACTAACTTACATAGAAAAGTATTAGAAAAAGAATCCCATATACAAATCAATCACCTAAGAAGTAAAAGTTCAATCATGTTTCTTAGAAAGGTAGAAGGGAAAAAGCAGATAAAAGCCACTGAGTTTACACTCACTGTCCTAAAGCAAGTCACAGGCTAGCCAAATATACTTTAGATGGTCTTTAAGTGTATACTGCAAAGGAATAGCAAAGATGTTTATATTTTTAATGTCTAGTCAAAACCACTACGTGGCCAACTGATCATATACTACTACCTGAATTTGATTCAACCTGTTTTTCTTATTTGAAAACTATAAAAAAAATTTTAAGCAGTTATTGGCCAGGAAGACAGCTCTTAGTTCTGAAAGTTCACTGACTGGAATCAAGCCAAAGTTCTAAAAAAAAAAAAAAAACGCCTTAAACGATTAGATACGTTTTCATCAAATGTAAATATAATCTCCACTTCTACCCAGAGCACAAACTGAGGAGCTAAACATGCTTCTCAGTGGTACGAACTTGCTCGGAATGGGTAAAGCCCTAGATTCAATCTCTACGACTGAAAACAGTTTTAAAAAATGTGGACATTGGCCAGGCAGTGGTGGCACACTCCTTTTGTCGCAGCATTAGAGAGGCAGAGACAGGAGAATCTCTGTGGTTTTCAGGCCAGCCTGCCTGGTCTGCAGAGTGAGCTCCAGGATAGCCAGATCTACACTGAGAAACCCTGGCTTGAAAAACAAAACAAAATAAACAAAAAAAGTAGACATTGAAAGAGCAAAGAAAACCAGAAAGATCATTAGTATTTATTAAAAATATGCCATTCTACCAGAACCTGTCTGTACATGTAAATAAAATACATGAATGCCAGCAGCGTATAGAACAAAAGTAACTTCCTTCAAAAGGGTACTAAATTACATTCTACTATGAAGAAATTGTTAATTAAAAGTAAAACTTAGAAGCATTTAAGATCAATGATTCCTATTTGCTAAACCACAAGTGTGAAACTTTCTAGCAAGTATTTTATTTTGCAATAAGTGCTAATAAATACAATATACTTTGTTTTTAAAGTGTTTAAAAGGAAAAAAAATCCAACTTCCCCACTTCTTAAAAGTTATTGGTAAGCAAGAGAGGAAGATAAATTTTCAGAGTCAAATGTTCATCTCTGGTTTCTATTCATTTTTATTTCCAAGACCTGGTATTTATGTATTTTATTTTCTCTAAGAAGCTGTTTTCATCTATGTTACTAAGAGGGTTGCTTAAGTACATATGAAATTGGCAGTAAGGATAGAGAGACTCTAGGAAATTCTTTTTTTTAATGTATAGCTACTTAGAAAGTTGTTTCATTGGCAGTGCTGGGGTAGGTACTTGGGACATGGCAGGCAAGTACTCCAACACTGAGCTACACTCCAGCCTACACCTAAGACTTTAATTACACCAATATAATGGGTGGATTTGTTTCAAATAACACTTTGTTTCAAATAAGTCAGAATTCAGATTTGTAAATGTGTTAATGTTTTTCTGGAGCAATGGTTTAGATTTAAGAAATTAAATATTAGTTATAAATTAACAAAACCAAATTACTTTTTGAGAAATTGTGTCATTTCAACAGAGCTTTTTAAAGACCAATTTTCTTTAACATTCTTCATAAAATCTAACTGGTATTTTTTAATATTACAGGCTTTAATGAGGATGCAGATGTTAGTATAACAGCTGTATTTTGGCAAGCATTTTATTGACATTATAAGTGAAAGTACAGTTGGAATTGGAAAATGGCACTTGTCTCTCATCACATAGCTACTTTGCTGTAGACAGAAGACCCCACACTTGTACTGAGCAGAAAGACAGGGCTGTCGGTGCAGATTCCCTGTCATTTACTCAGCAAAAGTTAACAATTAAACAAAAGCATCCAATTGAACTTTAGTTCAAATATCAAAGGTCTAACCCATTTTTCAATGCACTAGTTTTTACCTTTGAATAAGTTGAATTGGCCTTAACATGAAAGACTGGATTTGTTCACATAGCATGTGCATTATTTACACAGAAATGCAAAATCCTGAGCTTCTGTAACTTGTCACTTGGTACTTTCTTAGAGAAATTAAAATAATTTGAAAGATATTTTCACCCTTAATTTCTAGAAAAACACCTGAGATTTTGCAAAGAATGAGAAGAAAATTGTTTTTTTCAAGTTGCAAGTTAGCAGAGTGATAACTGCTCTAGCCACTCCTTTTGGAGGTGAGAAAACTGATGAATAAAAGTGCACTTGTACTCTGTACAGCACACATCCCTCCAAGGCCAGCAGTGCTCACTTATGGGGAAAAGCCTGGAAACCAGGGGGGCAATGACAAAGGGGGGATTGTCAGGTTGGCTGAGGCCAACAGTAAAGTTATACATATAATATCTAGTCAGAGAAGAAAAAAATTTAAAAGATAAAACCTCACCTAATCAATGGAATCAAACTTTAAAGACCATAAGAAACAAAATTTAGAGCAAGTACAGAAATTCAATCTGTACCTTCAAGTAAATGGTAGACTGACAGAAACTAGATTCAGCTTTTGTATCCTTCTAATTACTATTTCTATATATTATGTTTGCTTCTATCTAAAAATAGTCTAATATAATACATATGCAGCCTGAAGTAATTTAGGTCCTCAAGTTTAAAAAAGAGTTACATGTTTTACAAACTTAAAACTACAAGGCTTGAGAGATGGCTCAGCAGTTAAGAGCACTGTCTGTTCTTCCAGAGAACCCAGGTTCAAGTCCCAGCACTCACATGGCAGCTCAGAGCCATCTGTAACTCCAGTTCCAAGGGATCCAGCACTTTTCTGGTCTCCATAGGCACCAGGCACGAATGTGGTGCAGAGACAAAACATCCATACACATGAAATAAAAATAAAGAAACATTTTTAACTTAAACTATAAAGAGATACGTTTCTATGTATTTCCTTGTGTAGTTTTTAAACTTCTACATGATATAAAGACCAATTTTCACTACTGAACTGCCTTACCGCACAGCCTTAAGCAGTTATTCCTGTAGAGGGGATAAGATTTGCATAAATCTTTAACAAAAACATTTACTCAAGAAACTTGCTTTGTAAATGATCTATCCTTAGATTTTGGAGAAATATTTTAGTAAGAAAAGTACAGGGAAGGATCAAAGTGGCTTTTTTTTTTAGAAAAATATAATGTATATAATACATTTGGAAACTATACAAACCCTAATGTTTTTCATTGATTGTGAAGGCACAACTTGAACATAATTAAAAGAAAATGCATTTTCGTTATGTATGATGAATTTTACAAGCTCATAAAAATATATGGATTAGCAAATATCACTGCAAATGTTTCCAATTTTCAGTTCAAATTTTGATTTAAAACTTGCTGGGTCTGGTGTTGCCCAGCTATAGTCCCAGACATTTGGGAGGCAGAGACAGGAGGACCATGGGTTCCAGTCCTGACTCTGTCTAAAAAACGGGAAAAAAAATGGGGGGAGGAGTGGGTGGGCCCATTCTCTTTGTAAAAAATCAGTAGCACATCATTGCAGGTCCATGTCGTCACTGCTGCACAGCTTGCTCATCAGCAGCCACTGGGCTCTCTTCATTTGTGGAGTAGTCCAGGTGGTCCATCACCTAGGCATAAGTAAAAGATATCAGAAAATGCAAATGTTAAACTTGCCTTCCAGTCTTCATTAATTTGGCAAAAGCATTCTGGTTTTGTGTGTGTGTTTGCATGAGTGCATCTGGGTAAACAGGCACAGGTATGCACATGGACGTAGTTAGCTTCCTCAGCTGCCTTCTACCCTAGACAAGCACTGTTGCTGAGTAGCTTGTGACCAGAGATTTCCAGGGGTCCTTCTATCTTCACAACCCATCTCCATTGAACTTAGCTTTCTTTTCTTTTTCTTACATTTATTTATTTATTTAGAGATAAGAGTCTCACTTATGTAGTCCTAGATAGCCTGAAACTAATAGAGACCCACATGCCTCTGCCTCCAGAATGCTGAGATTAAAAGGCAAGTGCCACTAAGCTTGAGCCCTTTTAACTGAATGCTGGGCATCTGAATTCACATCTTCATGCCTGTTGAGGAAGCACTTTACAACTCAGCTATTTTCCCATCCACCCCTTTCATTCTTATTAAAAATAGATTCTTTCCTCATACAATACATCCTGATTATGGTTTCCTCTTCCTCTATTTCTCCCACCTCTGTGGTGGAATGTTCTCTGTACGATATAAATAAAGACTGTTTGGACCCATGCAGGGCACCGTAGAAGTGGGTGGAGAATCAGAGGCAGCCAGGTAGGAAGGAGGGGTGGAGTTTACTAGTCGCCATCTGTCCCCCGAAGAAGAAGCATGTAGGAATCCAGGTGAGCCACGGGCTGCAAGCCACGTGGTGGGTAGATTCA
>PVIH01000179.1:344880-444818 GCA_004025045.1 Sigmodon hispidus | reverse complement strand
GTAAACTCTGCCCCTGACCACATCCACAGCTCCTGCTGAGGGAATTTGCACAGCTCCCTACCACGACCTCGAACTGAGCGAACCAACAACTGCAGGCGTCTCTGAAAGACAGAATCAGACCCTGACCAGAAAGGTGACAGGAGGTACACAAACCCGAGTGCCACAATTGACCAGGACCCATCTAATCGTGAACCACTGAAGCCATGGGCAAATGTCAGTGCAAAAAATTACATAATACTACAAAGGACAACATGGTAACTCCAGAAGAGAGTGGCAATCTTACAAATACAAGACCTGAACTGAGCAATGAAGAGGAAACAGAAGGATGCAACACCAAAAATTCCTTTTTGATGATCATCGAAGCTCTCAAAGAAGATATGAAAAAAAGCCTTAAAGAAATAGAAGAAAATACAAACAAAAAATTGGAAGAGATGAACAAATCTATGAAAGAAACATGCCAGGAACTAAAAGCTGAAATAAAAGCTGACAATACTAGATAATGTATAATTACTAAGCTTTTAAAGTTATTGTTGAAATTTTCTACTCCCTGGAAAGTACAACCTGATGAGATAAACACTAGTATACACTTTTAAAAGTAAAGATATGTTAAAAAGTCATTTAGATTCTTATTAAAAATGAAAAAATTTATACTTAAAACTAATTCTGGCATAAACATTTTTTATCTTACAATCACACTACACTGAAGAATATGGTTATATTCAAAAGTTATTTAGACATGATCATCTGTGTGTGTGTGTGTGTGTGTGTATGCACAGTATGTGTGATGTGTGTGGTGTGTATGTGCATATATGTGTGGTGTCTGTGTGTATGTTTATGTGTGTGTATGTGTCTGTGTGTATGAATATGCACAGATGTGTCCATGTTTCAACTTCTAGTGTCATTTCTCTAGTACTGTTCATCTTCATTTTGAGACAGGGCTTCCCACTGACCTGGAGTTCACCAAATAGGCTAGCTAAGCTGGTTGTCTAGTGAGCCTCAGAGATCTGTCATGTCTGCCTCCTCATGGCTATGATTGAGGAGGTTATCACTATGGCTGACATTATCTGAGGTGGGCTTTGAGGGGAGACTTCAGATCTTCATGCTTGCCTTTTAAGCACCTTCTGTCTTAGCTGTCTCCTCAGCACAATTGCTTGCTTTCAAAGTAACATACAAAGAATGCTTTTTTTAAAAAAAATGAATATACAGTAAGTCATTTAATCTCCACTTTCTCTTTTTATCCTATAATGATCTTAGGAAGATAATAAAGTTATTTAAGCACAGACTTTATGGGTTATAACTTGAGGCTTGGTGGCTGGGTGTGGTGGCACTTACCAGTAATCCCTGTACTTGTGAGACAGAAGCAGGCAGATCTCTATGAGTTCAAGGCCGGCTTGGACTACATAGTGAGTTTCAGGGGAGCTGGAACCATGTCTCAAAAAAAAACAAAAAACAAAAAACAAAAAAAACAAAAACCCAAAACAAAACAAAAAAGAAAAAAAGTTGAAGCTTGAGTGCCTAGGGTTCTTCATAATTATAGGACAGTGGGGGTCTTATAAACTACAGAAATTTCTCATTGACTAGAGCCCAGGGATGGGTGAGATTTGAGTACAGTCGGGTTGGCAGTGAGAGCCTTATTTGACTTTCATTTTCAGCTGTGAACATAGAGGGTTTGACAGTTTTGTGATGGTCCAGGGCCATACTTAGGGCAGTGCTGGAGTGAAGTTCTAACAAGAGTCAGATAATGTGAATATGAATTCTCTTACTTCTGTGATCAAGAAACACTTAGGAGAGAAATGTTCTGTGCTGGATGGTTTTATGTCTACTTGACACAACTTAGAGTTATCAGAGAGGAGGGTGCCTTAGTTGTGAAGATGCTTCTATACTGCTATGCTTTAGGGCATTTTCTTAGTTAGTGGCCAATAGGGGAGGGTCCAGACCATTGTGGGTGAGGCTATTACTGGGCTGATGGTTCTTTCTAAGAAAGCAGAGGATCAACTCGGTAAGCAGCATCCTCCATGGCCTCTGCATCAACTCCTGCCCTCAGGTTCCTGCCCTGTTTGAGTTCCTGCCTTGACTTCCTTCAGTGAGGGACTATCTCCTGGAAGTGTAAGCTTAGATAATCCCTTTCCTCCTCAAGTTACCTTGGACATGGGGTTTCATCACAGCAATAGAAACCCTAATTAAGTAGATCCATTGATGCTTAGAGTTTAAGAAAGGTTACAGTCCATCATGGTGTGAAAGGCTTGGTGGTAGTACTATAAGGTCACATTGAATCTGCAGCAGACAAACAGGAAGAAATGAGTGCTGATGATGGCTTGCTTTCTCCTTTTTATTCAGTCTAGGATTCCAGCTCACAGATCAGTGTTGTGCACATTCAGAATGAGTCTTCTTATCTCAATTAACCCAATGTAGAAACTCCCTCACAGACATAACTGGAAGATTGCCTGTTAGGTATTCCTAGAAGCTACCACATTGGTAGTGTTAACCATCACAATACATAAAGGCAGAATGAGTCATGGAAGTTTTCAGGATGGCAAGTTTGAGAAAGTCTTAGGAAGAGTATTAGGGGTTGAATTGTTAGATGCTGTGATTTACTAGATATGGATGAGCAGCATCAATATGACAGAAATAGCTGTTTTGGTTTCAGAGTTTAGAGTTTGAATTTGCTGAACATTGCAGGTGGCTAGGTACTTGAACTGGAGCACAGCTAGCCAGCATAGGTATAGGCATTAACTCAAGTGCCACCACTGGGGTGGGAGAGCAGGAGAGATCTTAAGGGATGTCTGTTTGCACACCAGGACCTTCTATTTCCTTGCTTCCATTTACCTTTGTGATAATTTGACCATCTCCTGACCTTTGCACTTGTCTATTTCTGGAACTCTCTTTCCCCTCTTCTTCATGTGCCTGGCCCTTCCTCATCCCTGTATCCTTGAGTCTGACCTACTCATTGAATTAAACATAAATGTCCTTGTCTCCTTGCTACTGTCAGAGCACTGGCCATACTCTCTTTCACTACTTTCTTGGTTTTGCGTCATTTACTGAGATGTAATATCAGTAAGGCAGGACCTATGCCTGCTTTGTTCATTGCTTAACTCACAGACAGGTAGAAGGGTTTGGCACATGGAAGACACTTCATATTTTTGAAAGAAAGAAAAAGTGGAGATACTGCAAACTCTAATTTCTTTAAGGATTCTAATGCAATCTGTACCATTTTTTGCCTTATCCAAACTCCATATTTTTTTGCTAATTCTAAGTTCTTGTGATTTCATGAACATCCCAGCCTTTCTACACACTGTGCCTTCCCTATTTTCACTCCTGAGATGTCTTTTTCTTACTCCCTATTTTCTCTTTAATGAACCCCAAAATTGGCTTAGTTGGTCACCTTGTTAAGAGCAGATGCTTCCCATGTCCCCTTCTGATCTCCTTCTTAGCACTTATGACCACATGTAGCACAAAGCTGTTATATGTCTGTTTTCACTGAGTGATACAAATGTTGTGAAGCTAGGGAGTCTGATTGTACCTCTTAAAATACATAAGATAAAATTATAATCTTTGAGGTGGTGGTTTCAGGATATCAGGTTTTGCAAGGGGTAATCAAGGGGTTTTGAAGGTGAAGCACTCATATGTGGGATAAGTGCTCTACCAAGAAGCCCCACAAGAATTATTCATCTTTTCTACCCTGCATTTATGAACCAGAAGACTGGTTGGTGGTTTCCTGTTGTTTGTGGGCCACTTGGTTCATCGTAGTTTGTTATATCAGCCCAAATGGGTAAGGTCAGGGATCACCATCATTTAAGTTCACATTCTTATCTCTAGTTATGTTCTCGATACTCTGTAGCTATTTGATGCTTGTGGAGTGAATGAAGACCTATATGAACAAATGAGGGAATAATCAACGTAACTAGAGCACCTAGAAACATGCTGAATTAGATGGATACCTTGGAGTAAGTTACTTAGATTGGATAAGAATATATGTCTTCATTGATTTTGGAAAGAAATGATAGCAGCCACCCTGGTCACTGTATCATTCAATGAAATGTGTTATATTCACTGGCATTTTTTTTTTCAGAGAAATGGAAGCAGTGGGATTGAATTAAATAATTTTAAGAAATTGGCTCAGACAATTATGATGAGTCCAATTGGTAATGTATTACTGAGGCTGCAGACTGTGAAAAAAGTATAATTCAAGTTCAGACTTAACCTGATGGGGAGTTAGAATTAAGTGTGAATACTGTGTGCTGGATAACTATCTACTGAAGGTGGGTATTTTTTTTTTTTACACAGGTGTGGAGCTCTCTCATGCTTTGGATGGCAATTTACTTTACCCAGTGTCCACCAATTTAATTATAAACCCAAATAAAAATGTTTGATTCAGTATGTGAGTCATATTGTCCAGTCAAGTTAATACATAAAACTAGCTACCACACATGTAGGACATCATATAGTTTCTTAGAGACTAGTTTGAAAGTACTAACCAATTTTTCTGAGCTGGTCCTGTGTTCCCACTCAGAAGAGCTAGGAAGATGGATTGTAGGGCCACTGGATTGTGGTTTCTTGCTGAATAGAAAATGAGATTTTTCCCTCTTATTCTACTTTGAGCCTCTCTGCAGGCTAAGGATACAAAACTAAATTATGTTTTTTCACAAACAGCATGGGCAAGGAAGGCTGCTCAGTGCCCACTAGTGAGGGAACATACCAGAATGAAATGTAAATAAGGAACACCACCAGTGTTCAATCGCAGGTTTCTATGGCCTAACTCCATGCATTGGTTGTCCATAGCTTCCCAAAGCAGAATAGAAATGAGCTATCACATTTCTGTGTGCTCTCTTTCTCAGGAAAGATCATAGAAGCTGTGCTTTGGTCTGTACTGGCAAAAAGTCTTTCTAGAAGACAGTATCTTGAGAATACCAGTATACATGCATATGATGCCTTTCATAATATTTCTGGAGGCTTAATCAACTCCCACAGTAAAAGAGAACTTACTAGAAGTTGGGAATATGATTTCCAAGAAAAGTATGAGGACCCAAGTTTCAAGTGTCACCTACAAAAAAACATGTAAAAAGCTTGGCATGGAGATTGGTGCTTGAAATCCTAGAACCAGGGAGGAGACACAGGGATCCTTGGGGCTCACTGGCAAGTCAATATAGTATAATGTTGAGAACTAGGTCCCAGGTCTCAGTGAGAAATTCTGCATTAATAAATAAGGTGGAGAGATTTGGAGGAATATTTGAGGTTGACATTTAAAATCTACACCCAGGCACACACATGTGCACCTGATCTCTCTTTCTTAAATTCAGGTTCACCAATCACATATCATGGTATCTTTGTAGCTCCACAATTCTTTTTTCAGATAACTGGATCTCTTTGCTAAGTTCTACTCCCAAAGCAAAGATGCTTGTATTGTGATAACAGCATAATAAGACTCCATTCTTCTAAGTCCTTGATACTGCACAACTTTTTGAAGAGTAATATTGAGTGACACCTGCTTCCCATGGTGCGGGCAGCTTCTTCAGGTAGGAGGGCCATTTCTCATGTATCTTTATCTTGAACCACTTCAAAAAGCCTGGTCAACTTGATGTGAAAAATGCATTTTGGCTGAAGAGAGTTGCATTTAGTAGAGGAGGAAGGTAAGAGAGACAGGAAGTGAAGCATTTGAAAATAATACTATTATTTTCTTCATTAGATTTAAACTGACACACTTCCAACATGTGGACGGAAATTTGCTATAGAACCAGTCCCAAACTGCCTCGTGTCAAAATATAAATACCTATTAGGAAGGTGCATTTGGAAAAATAAAACAGAAAACTACACTGAAAATAGATCATAAAATTTATTGATTATTTGATTGTACAGATTTTTTTGTCAAAATATACTTCTAGTTCTTACATTTATCAATGAAATACGCCACAGATTGTCATTTTCTGATTTACGTCCAATAGATTTATATTAAAATGTGCATAAGGAAGGAATAAATGAATTTATGTGATGCTATTTACTGATTATAAAAATAGAAAAATCCAAAAATATTTATCATCATCAAAAAATATACTTTTCTATTTCATTAATTTTGAAATCACATAATCATCAAAGTAGGGTAGTGAAACAGGTTTTCCTCATTATATAAGTTAGAGATACATTGTTTTCCATTGTTGACTATAAAGCCTATGGCTCAGTGCTGTGTAATCTGAGCCTTGTTTGAATATTAATTGCTCTCCTAATGAAAGTGACTATGAAAAGCAGACAGAGCAGTTTGTGCACACTGAAAGTGTAGCTTTAGCCATATATTCATCCTAATATCTTATTTCATTAAAAATACAGTCTCAGTATCAAGTAAAAATGACATGTGGTCCATCCCTGAGCAGTCAGGACACCTGTTTCAGGCATGAGCAGGGAACAACATTTTAGTCAGAAAATAAATTCTCTTTCAGTGTCCAGCACCAAAGAGTGAGACTCCTTCAGCAAAGGGGGCCTTAGGAAAACTAAAAAAACACCCTTTCAGGTATTGTTCCCCTTGTCATAGTAAATAATGACTTGACTTTCTTCAATTGTTCTTAATGGAGCTAATCACATGTCCTTAGAAACGGTGTTAAAATTACAGGTGATTTTTAATTACAAAGTGTTTCCTTGGAAACGGTTTCCTGTATATGAAACTGTACTTTGTTCCAAAACAGTTCATTTCACTTACAATTAGATATCAAAGCATGAGCACGGCATAGGGCAATTTAAAAATTGTCACACTAATTGCCATGAAAAAGTTAATTTTTCACGGTAGACAACTGACGGAGCACATCCAATTAACTGGTGTGCAGTTACTCACCAGCTACCTCAGAGAAGAATTACTCCATTTTATGACCATTAATTGGTCACTGTCATTAGACTTTGCTTTCCAATTTAGACATTTATTTAGAAATTATGTATGTATACTTATGAAATTTGGAAAGAACTGACCACAATGATTACTTATTGTTGTGTGTGAACATTAGCCTATGTCGGTAACATCCAAGTTCACAACTGTCTCACAAATCACCTTAACACACTGGCTTCACAGCTAAGGGTAAGCCTCTCTTTGGTTCATAAGGTGTTGTCCTGGAAACCATCCTGATACAGTCGATAATAGGGCAGACACTGAGGCAGAGAGTACAGCCTGTGCATGTGTCGGTAACCGTAGGCAGGTGAGTTTCTGGATCAAATTGTATAGCCTGCAAACAGAAATCAAGCGAGTTCAGTCCCACCCATCAATGTCGAGAATGCCCCCATTTTAATATCTGCATCCCTCTCACAGCTATGGAGATGACTGTACTGGGCACCTTGGTGGTGCAATAATAGCCACAGCTGATCTGACAGGAGAATCAAAAATGAATAAAACTCTCTTAAATTATAAATGCAGTGTTTACAGTTTATTAGAGGCTTTTCTTTAATGTGGGAGAAAACATTTTGGAACACAATGCTTCTCCTTTCTCGGTCAATGGAGGACTCAGGTCTTGCCAATCTGACCACGCTGAAGTACCTGCAGATGATGGATGCTTTCACACAGACCCATTTACTCCTCACATTTCTTGTCCATTTTTATATGCTTTTGTGTGGTGGTGGTGGTGGTAGTGATGGTGATGGTGATGGTGGTGTGTGTTCCTGTGTGTGCAGGTGCACATAGGCATGCATGTAGGCACATGTGTTTATGAATGTAGAGGCCAAAGAACAACCTCAGCCATCATTGTCAGGAATGCCATCTGCCCCTTTTGACACAGGATCTTTTGTTGGCCTGGAGCTCACCAATTAGGCTAGGCTGTCTGGTTAGTGAGCACCAGATATCCTCTGTCTTAGCCTCCTCAGTGCTGAGATCTCCAGACTGGGCAATTTTGCTATAAATTCTTACATGTGTTCTAGGCACTTGTAGATTGGACAGATTGAAGTCAGATCCTTGTGATTGCAAGGCTGAGTCATCCTCCCAAGACCACACTCCTTGTCTTTTACCTTGGAGAAGTAACAATGTCAGGAGAGTGAACATGCTTCATATATGCGAGCAAATTTAAAAAGAACAGCAGAAAAAAATTAGTTCCTCAGTTGCCTCTGAGTTTTAACTATTTTCAACTTGATTATAAGCATTATCCCATCACAATAGTAACAAAATATAGAAAAGTGAGACAGGAGAGCCCTTGTCCCACTCTGGCTCTGACATTTCTCAGATATGAGAATCTGGACCAGCTGTCTAGCTTTCGCTCTGCTCATGATTTTGAGGACTTTTATAATGTTCTTTTTCAGTCTCTCTCCCTCCTTCCATTCCTTTATCCCTCCCTCCATCATTTCCTCCCCCAGCCTGCTTTACCCTCTCTTCCTGTTCTTTTTCCTTCCTTCCCTTTTTGAATTTTCCACTCATGAAGTCATATAAAAAATGTCATATATTTATACTGAGTGTGAAGTGAGGATTGAGTTAGTTTAGGTTACCATGACAACTTGCTGGTTCTAGCCATCTAAACAATGGCGACCCCATGGCAGTCCTCAGGGGCGAGTCTGGACTTTAAGAAGGACTTCAGTGCAGCTATGGAAGAGGATGGTGGATGAGAGGAATGGGCTCCCCCGGGAGCCTTGCTGCTGGTTCATTTGCAGAAAAAGGTTGACAAGGTAGGGTTTGTGGGAAATAAAAAGGGGCAGTGGAGGCCCGACTTCTCTTACTTCCTGAGGTCAGCCCTGCAAGTCTTTTGTGTAAACATAATTTTATGATTATTATTTTTTCTGTCTTATTCTTTTGTTAGAATCTAACTAATATGTACATCACACAAGCTGGCAGCTCGTCTAAACTTTAGTCATAAGCTAAAGTCAAAGAGAAACAGGTAAAATATGTTCTGCCCACTCCGGATAAGAGGAATATTTAATCTGCCCTTTCTCTTATGTGGCAGGCTCTCAGCCAGGGCATCAAAAGCATCCATGGTTGCTTCCAGTTTCAGAAAAACCCTAAGACATCTCCCTGTCTTTTCCAGCTATGAGGAAATTCTTAAGACCAACTTCTACAAGTGTGTGGTAGGAGAATATTTCTTTTCTGTTTTCTAAATTACTGCTATAAAATCCCAATCAATACCAAATGGAGGAGAATCCTCTGTAGGCTGAAGGAATCAGGTTCTTTTAGGGGATAGGTAATAAATGATAATTCTCCTTTCTGCAGTTAGTACCAGACCATAACCTTCCCTAATGTACATTATTTTGCATAAATTTCTGTTTTCACTTAAACTTCCTTATTCAGCTTCATGGATGATGAAATGATATTAAAATAATACTGCTCACTGAAACATGGCTGTATTAGTTATTTTTCTCAGTGCTGGAACAACTAACTGACAGGGCGTGGGTTTATTTTGGCTCACGAAATCTGTTATGGACAGGAAGGTATCACAGCCACTTACAGCCATGGTAGGGGAACTTGCTCATATGTGGGAACATCAGGAAGAAAAAAAATTCTGACAGAGCTTAGCTCTTTTCCCATTTCTATTAAATAGGAAATCCCAGCACACTGAATGGTTCCTCTGACAATATCTTCTCTATCTTGTCCAGTGAGATCGTACAGTTGTTAAGAGTTCTTGCTGCATTTACAGGGGACCCAAGTCTGGCTCCTAACACCAAAGCTGGGAAGGTCACAACCACTTCAATTCCAACAGATCTTAAGAGTGAATGAACACATATAGTGTATGCTCCTTCTGACACATACACATAAAATAAACAAATCTTCAAATATTAAAGTAAAAAGACATACAAGTCCATTACAAGGACAGAAGAGGAATCTGTGGTGAGGAAACATATTTGGCATAGTTGGTTTGAATGGTACATTTAGTAACAGAAGACATTTGCTGCCCCGAAAGAAGAGTCAAGCCTCTCTGCAACACCTTAATTCCAGCAGGGTTCCTACCTGGTAGCCGGAGTCATTACAGGTCATGTAACATTTGCCGCAGTTGATGCACATTTCTTCATTGATCAGGGCCACAACTTGTTCTACACTGCTCAGCTCACCATATGTTCCCAGGTACTGAAGTGCTTTTCCAATTACATCCTAGGAAATGGGCAGTGAATTACTCACAGTGCTCAACTTGAAACAATTCCTTAATAACTAATATCTGCCCACATTTCCCCATTTGGAGTTCACATTGCATTGTGTTTACTTACGGGACTTAGACTATCACAGTTCTCATAGAAGCACTTTCCCTCATACTTAGCTTACTCATTTTTGACAGATGGGCAGTATGCATGCCCAGATTAGAAATATAAGGCTACTGACTATGGTGATGCCTTGGTGGTTAAAGTGTTTTTCCTGCCAACATGAGGATCAGCATTTGGATCCCCACTGTCCACATAAGACTTGCAGAAGATAGAAGGCAGAAAATCATTGAGGAAGATAACCTGACATCTGTCTTGAGTATGCTTGAATACATACATGCATCTACACATATGCACCTGCACATAGAATACGCAAAACCTCACACATGAACATACGACATGGGAAGGATATAATTATAATATGTAAATAGCTGAACTCAATTGCTTTTCCTCTGAGCATCCTATAATAGCACTTTGTAAACAGGCATTAAACTAATTTTCTTAGGTTTATGTAAATTATATGTCCTAGAGTTTGCGTTTTGAAGGCTTTAAAAGTAATGTAAATGGACAAGAAGATACCACGTTTACACTAGAGACTTCCTTTCACTGGGGATGTAGGAAATGAAAACAAGAGAGCATCCCATTTTTATTTTTGGCTTTTGATTCTTGATTTTCATTTGAAAGGTGTTCTGATAGCTCACTCACCTGTCATGTCTTGAAGAATATATTTTCTTATCGAAGAATTCTAATTTATGCTAATTAATTAGGTTGATCTACGTTAAATTAGATGCTTTTTCATGCCTAAAGAACTAGCAATTGCTCCATTCACCGCTGAAGATCTTTCATGCAGTAACACATGGCTTTGTTTCTTATAGTAATTGAGATTATGTTTAATATGGGAAGCACAGAGGATGTTTCATCAACACTAGGAAGCACTTTGTTTCAGAGAACAAAACAGAGAAACTAACAATGTTTGCCAAATTAGTGTGCTGTCAAGACTATCAGCTCTCATCTCTCACCTTTAGAATGAGAATGGTTTGCTTGAAATCAAGGTCTATGTTCAAAGAGGTCATCTCTAGCTTGGTGTCCTTGGTCCAGATTCTATTGTGTATTTTATTTTCTACACTCCTTCTGGCCTAGTGGCTTGGCCAGTTTTGACTGTCCACGTAATCTGGTTCAGAAGAGGGAGCCTCACTTGTGAAGTTATCTCTATTGGATTGGTATGTGGCCATGCCTGTCAGCATTTTCTTAGTTGCTAATTGGTATAGGTGGGCCCAGCCAACTATGGGAGATACTGTACCTGGACTGGTAGGCCTAGGCTACATAATAAAGTTTGCTGAACAAGCTATGGGAGCAAGTCAGTAAGTGGCATTCTTCCCTCGTTTTTGCTTCAGGCCCTGCTTCCAGGTTCCTGCCTTGAGCTCCTGTTCTGGTTTTCCTTGATTGAAATTAACCCTTTCCTCTCCCATGTTATTTTGATCGGTATTTTATCAGAACAACCACAACAAAAATATATTAGAATGCTCAGGATCCTTGGCTATGCTGCCTTACCCTATTTTATTTCATAGCTGAGTACTGCATTGTTAGGATAGGCTTCCAAATGGAGACAATGTTCACACTATCCTTATACTTCATCTGTATATTTTCAAGCCCTAAGATGGGAGAATACTCCAGTGCTGCCTTGCCTACTTTCTTTTCAGTGTGCAGATGCTGAAGATGTCACTACGTTGCAGTGGGTTTGCAGGTGGGCCCTCGATACCCAAGTCTCTGTACCTGTTCTGAACTGTCCTCCGAATCTCAAGCTGCATTACCAACTGTGTGATGAGCATTACGACTAGAAACAAGAATGGTAAATGCCCCACCCACCTAACTCACAGGGACATAGGACTGTATTGGCCTTGTGCTTTCTTTAGCATTGTGAACATCATTAGATTTTTTTTTTTTTAATGAGGAAGACTTAGAATTTTACATCTGTTTCTCTCTTCTCTAATATCCTCTTTTGCATTTTTTAGGAATCTTTTGAATCCCCTGCTGTGTCTACAACCATTTTTCAGCATGACTTTTGACTCACAATCATTTTTTTTTAGTTCTGTGTATCGTTTAAAGGCAGCTCAGATGTCTCCAGTTCATGTGGGCTTCCTCAATCCTTCTGTCTCCTTCCCTAACCAAATGTCAAGTTGTGCTCTTTCTCCTTTCTCTCCGCCCCCCACTTTCCACCTCATCACTCTCTGTCTCTCTGTCTGCTTTTTCTCTTCCTTTGTCATGATCTGGGATATTTTATCCATTTTGTAAGAACTGATGATAGATAATTTTTTGAATTCTACTACACTTCAGGCTAGTGCCTTAATTTAAAATCATTTTCTTATTTAAACCTCATACATTTACGGGATGGTGAGGTGACTGTTCTTTAAGATATAAAATCAAGTAGATGATGAAATAGAGGTTCAGATTGCTGCTGCTAGACTTCAAATGCCGTGATCATATTCACTCTGCTATACTGACTCACTTGTTATTCTTTAGCAAATCTCACCTCATATTACAAATAGTATCTTAAATCTAGATTCCTATGAATTTTTTTAAAACAGAGCTTTAGTCATATTTGAATCAAGTATGGTATATCTTGTTCCTGCAGATAATTAAAGCATAACGGATGCTCAAATATTTGTTAAATAAATATATCTTTTGAATATCTATGCTTAGACTCATAACAGTGATTACACAGTAATAAAAGGTCTAGTGGATATTTTTATTAATTTGGGCATTGAACATGCAGAAGATAATCAAGGAAACTTGAGCAGTTTAATATTTCCCAATATTTCAAGACAGTAAATGCATGAGCTTTATATCTGTCTGTGAAAGACTATTTATGTGCAATAGAAACTAACTTTTTAAATGTTAATAAATCTGTCAAAACATTTCTTGTGTGGAATCCAATCATTATGGGAGAAATCAATAGTTAAATACTCAACTCATGACAAGTCAGAAAAATCCCTAGTCCAGAAGAAATATATATGTCCAAGAGATTTTACTATAAGGAGCAAGTTTATATTCTGCATATATTAAATATGCCCTTTGCTATTTAATATTATTTCTATTTGATAGAAAACAAATGCTAGACTGGCCAGAAAAGTTGAGAAAAATAATGTGTGAAGAGGCAAGCTACAAGGAAGAGAACATGGTGAGAGAGGTGGAGAAAGGTGTCTGTGAGAAACAGATGGGGATGACTTCAGTATCTGGGCTCTGATCACAATATCCTTCCCATGTGGGGTACACTCAGCCTTCATGTGGCAAGTTGCTGACATTTGGTGTTTCACTTGATTTAACGAAGCTGTAATTCTATGTCTTACCTACCTTAGACTCTAAAATCTATTTTCCTCCTCTTTTCAATTCTAAGAAAACTCTATGTGAGGATGCAAGGGAGGATAATAGAAATGGAGCAGTTTTTCTCTCTAATTGTGATTTAACAATACACCATCTGTTTGAAGTAGTGGGTGTACTTTTTGTAAACTTTTAATGGACAAAAATACATTTCTATTTTACCTAATATTTTCTCCAAATTCAAATTGCTTGAATAAGCTGATCCATGTTTAAAGTTCTCTGTCAGCTGGGAAAACCTGCATGGGACCAAACTAGGTCTTCTGAATGTGGATGACAGTTGTGTGGCTGGGGAAGTTTGTATGGCCTATGGCAATGGGACCAGGATTTATTCCTGGTGCATGAACTGGCTTCTTGGAGCCTATTCCTTACAGATTAACATCTTGCTCAGCCTTGATACTGGGGGGAGGATTTTGATCCTGCCTCAACCTGATATGCCAGACTACATTGACTCTCCATGGAGTGCCTTAACATTCTAAAGAATGGATGAAGGGATGAGGTGGAGAGAAGCTGAGGGATAACTGGGAAGACTGTAAAGAAGGGGAACAGTGGTTGGTATGTAAAAAACCCTTTTAAATAAAAATAAAATTTGCTGTCAGACTTCTGCACTTATCATCCACATAAGGTCTTTTCTCCTAGGACCACTGAAAAGTTATCTAAACTCTTAACCTCCGTACTCCTGGGAAAACACATAGTGATGCCATCATCAAATTCTGATTGACAGCTTCTCATTCTTGATCCATTTTTGTTTTTTTTTTGTTTTTGTTTTTGTTTTTTTTTTGCGGGGGGCTTACAGTTTGGAGAATAGAGTCCAGCATGGTAGTGAAGTCATGGAAGCAGAAGCAGGGCTTCTCACACTGTTTCCAATCAGCAAGCAGAAAGAGGTGTGCTCAGCCTGCTTTGTTCCTTTTATTCAGCTTGTGGAATGGTGCTCCCAACATTTTTGGTGGGTCTTTCTACCTTAATTCAAATGAGCTAGTACAGATAATCTCTCACAGATACATTCAAAACTAGTTTCCATGGTGATTCTAAATCTCATTGACTTGATAATCAAGATTAACAATCAATGTGGATTATGAGATTGCATTCTTGGCTTTCTTGGAACTTCCTGATATAGAGTTACTAAAGGTGGGATTCACATGTAGCTACACAAAAACTCTCTTGGAGAAAAAATCTCTAAGTTCACATGAATGGCTACATCCTTTGGATTCCTTCATGTGCTGTTTCCCTCTAACACAAGCTTGTCACAGAAGTCAGAACCAAGTCTGTGTAGCAATTATCTTCTGAAAGATGATATTCTCAAGAGCAAAGGTTATGCAATTCTTTTTCAGATAGTTTTCCTTCAGTGGAGTAGTCTATCTTGCCTGTCCACATTACCCACCTGCTTATAACATCTGTGATAGTCCTGGGGTGACATTTACATTCTTCTTTTATTTCTGGGTCTCACAGTTGGCTCCTTCTCACATCACCTTCAGGCTTGTGGATTTCAATACCTGTACACATCTGACATATACTGCTTCTCTCTCTGTTCTCTGGCTAGGCTTCTTCACTCTAAGCAACATCTCCTTTCCTACTGCTGTATTCTGCTCAAGCCAGAAACCACACATCAATAAATCTCCACATGATTTAAAAGATTACCTTTATAACCAAATTCTGCTCAGCTTTTAAAGTCCAACATGATAGATTTTCAACTGCACTTTATTGGTACAGAGATAACTGAGGATATGAATGCTACTCCTAGCATGCTTCTCTGGATCCTCCTGGAAATTGCTGGACAACTCTCCCTTATATTTCTTTCTGTGCAGTCCCCTTTGTGTTCCGTGGTATCTAATATGGTCTTACAGTTTTATCTGAGTGCTTTTCTCCTTTCTTTCACAATTCAATTGAAATAATAAAGCACTCGATCAGGCTGACTGGTCCCCTGCCAACACTTCCTTGCCAGTCTTATGAGATGCCGTCTATTTCCTCCTTCAAGCAGCAGGAAGAAGTGATGAAAACATCACTAGTGCTCCTAAACCATTCATTTTCCTACCCAGAAATTCAAAGACGTCAGAGATACATTCTTAGCTTCATAAGGAGAATGAGAATTCATTCTCACATATATCAACAGAACTGGGGCATGTCCTGGGACTTCATAAGGCCTGGCAAGCTCTTACGCCTCCTTTATAAGCTACCAGAGAATAAAGCACATTTCTCATTTCTCGGGGCTGCATATGTGCATACCGTGTCAGTCGTTTGTGGTCTGGAGGCAAAGGTACTCCTGTGTAGGAGATGCTGCATGTTTTCCTATCTGTGGTACATATATACATACCTACACACACACACCGACAGAGAACCCAGTGGTACCTTAAGAATGATACAAGTTATCTGTATTGCCCATTCTCACACACAGGTGGTGCATACCTGCACACACATTTGCACTGTATATACAGGATCACACACATGCAAACATATGATCTTGATCTCTCTCTGTATATATGTATCATATATACACATAGCATTAACACTTCTCCAATCTTTTCCTATTCTGGAAAATGAGTTTATCACAGTGATATCACCACCTACTGCAACCCAGTGACTGTATATGGATTTAAGCACCATTGACTGTGTAATATCACAGATACATTTGACTATTATACTTAGCAAGCATAGCGACTATCTTGAAACACTGTCCCCAACCCTATGTAGAACATTGCCTTAGGAAATAGGTTCAGATCTTCTCTTTAATATTTCCTTCCTAGCTGTGTGACCTTGGGCAAATTAGCTAACCTCTCTGTTTTTCAATTATTGAACCAGTAAAATTGGTGGGATACAAGTATTTCATCTCATCAGGTTTTTGGGAGGCTTGGATGAGCTCATTTACAGGCACGTTGCAGTGCTTGAAACCTCATAAGACCTCAATAAATATTAGCTTTTATTATTAATTCCCTGCTTAATTAACACTAATTTATTAAACTCTATTTTAAATATCACCATCTCTGAGAAGATTTCCACAATTACCGGAGGCAGAACTAATCCCTTTCAGTCATCTGTGTTCCCAGAGCATTTTGTTCATATTTGATTGAATTGTAAATAATTTTTAACATATGTCTTTCTCCCTAGCTATACCATGTGCTTCCAAAATATAGACTCCTGTCTTTTTAAAGTTCATCCTGT
The DNA here is from genome assembly GCA_004025045.1 of Sigmodon hispidus. Taxonomy (NCBI): domain Eukaryota; kingdom Metazoa; phylum Chordata; class Mammalia; order Rodentia; family Cricetidae; genus Sigmodon; species Sigmodon hispidus. The sequence continues at coordinate 428,210 of PVIH01000179.1, read as the reverse complement.
ATTTCTTTTCCTTAGCACAATTTCTAGATTTCAATGAACACATACTGAAAATATGCTAGTGATCCACTTATTTTATTTTATTTACTGAGAAAGAGAAATCTCCAGTCTTGGACTATACTTTAGTATTTCTTTGGAATCTGTCACCACCCTCAGTGATCTTATGTTCAAACAGAAGACATTCAATAAACATTTGTTGATGGACTGAAGCTGAAACTACCTACCTGTGGAGAAAGAGACTGTTCAACCATATCAGTGGCAATGGAAATAAAAGAATTGAAGAAGAGACCTATTGGACATACTGTACTTTGAAACAACATTGCCATGTTAGAACCAGAGAGGCTGGCAGAGATTAAAATGGAGGCTTGTGAATGGGAAGTCTGACGAGACAAGAGTGGCTCAGATAATTCTGTGGAACAATGGGGATCCTTCCGTGGCAGATGAGAAATCATATATTGTGGTAGCAGAGAGAATACACAAGGCAGAGTCATAGAGTTCAAACAAGAAAAAAAAAAAAAAGAAGAATCTAGAAAGAGCCTAGCAAAGGGAAGAAATACTCCGAAATAAACAATGGGTTTACAGAGAAAATATTAGGTAAGAAAACAGACAATTCAAGTTCTCCAGAAAGGACAAAAAGGAAGAAAAGAAAACTAGCATGTTAGGAAATGAAGGAATATGGCAGGAAAAGCACAGGTGGGATAACTGGAACCGGACACAGAACGATCTGGGTACTTGCTAGAAATGAGCAATGAATAGAACAAAAAACATCTGAAGTACAGGCAGGCAGACCAGAGTTCTTTGAGGAAGCAGGGTGGCCGAACAACCATGTTGACAATTTATCATTTAGGATCTTTAAATAATGGGTGAGGGACTAAGAGTTTTATGCAATTGATAGTAGCCACAGCTCTTATAAGCACTGTTACACACACACACACACACACACACACACACACACACACACACACACACACACACAGAGCACAGGTATACTCAATGCCCTCAGTCTCCTCAGTATCATTTATTTTTCCTGTCTAGAGACCTGGGTGGCTTCCTGTGCGGGACTTTTCCTTTCAGGGTCTGTGTGTTTCCTGTTCTTTCTGAATGGAACATTCCTCTCCTGTTCTTTCTTCTCCTTATTTTTGGGGTGTTGACTCAAGTATAGTTCATGAAGCAAGCATGTATAAGAAACTCTCTTGGGCTGTCTAGTTTCAAGATTTTGATACTTGGGTTCCTATGTGTACCAGCCTGTATTCAGTTGCTTCTTTACAATGCAGGCTGTATGAGAGCTAGGGTTTGCTCACTCCTGGAATGCTATGAATATAATAGTATTGTTCTTTTGGTGGTAGTTGTGAATCAGTGGTTTATTACATCAAGCAATGGGTTTATAGTGATTTTGACTGTTGTTACAGCTAAAAGGTAGAATTGCAGTGATTGCATATGACAGAAAAAAATGGAACCACGTAAGCTGTTCTGTGTTAACAATAGGGGTTTCTGACCCTGTGGACCAGGACTTCAGCTTTAAGAATTCTTTTATTCTTTGGATTAAAAAATTGTGGTATGTTTACAAAATGGAATACTACTCAGCAATTAAAAAAAAAGATATCCTAAAATTTGCAGAAAAATGGATGGATCTGGAGAGTATCATCCTGAGTGAGGTAACACAGACTCAGAAAGACAGACATGGATTGTACTCACTCATAGTGAATTTTAGATGTAAAGCAAGGGTAACCAAGTTACAAACCACAACTCCTGAGCATCTTGGTAACAGGAGGAACTTAAGAGAGACATCATGGATTCCCCTGGGAAGGGGAAACATAAGATCTCAGTAAATTGGGATCATACAAGGGAGAGAGCAAAGGGAAGTGGGAAGAGATTATGATAGAATGGGATGGTTGAGTGTGTGTGGGGGAGCAGCAGTGAGGGAGAACAAAGAAGCAGGTATCTTGAAAGAGGGAGCAATTGTGGGGTTAGAGAAAAATCTGGTGCTAAGGAAACCTGCGAGAACCCACAAGATGTCCCTGGCTAGGATTCCAAGAAATATTGGAGAGGTTGTCTAAACAGGACTTCCCCTATAATCAAATGAATGACCACCCTAATTGTCATTATGGAACCTTCATCCAGCAATGGATAGAGACAGAACCAGAGATCCATAGCTAAGCACCAGGTTGAGCTCCTGGTTTAGTTGAAGAGAGAGAGGTAAGATTATATGAGCAAAGGAATCAGGATCATGAGGAGAAGACTCAGAGAGATGGCTGAGCTCACTGACTCTGAAATGACAGCTGAGGAACCTTTCTGAAAAGGAACTAAACCTTCCAAATGCAGATGACAGTCGAATGGCATGAGCAGATTGTGGAGCCTCTTGCAGTAGGACAAGAGTTTATTCCTGGTACATAAACTGGCTTCTCAAAGCCCATTCCTTACAGAGAAACACCTTACTCATCTTAGATATTGGAGGGAGAGACTTGGGACCACCTCAACTGGATAGTCCAGACTTAAATGACTCAAGTTGGAAGGCCTTGCTCTCCTTGGGAAATGGATGGGGGACTGAGGGAGGACTGGGAAGACGGAAGTGAGAAAGAACTTTTTAAATAAAAAATTTTTAAAAAGAAAAGTAACCTTTACTCTGAAAAAAAAAATCCATTCCTGTTTTCTCCCATGACATCATATTCTTCAGGTCATTCTCTTAATTTTATGACCACTTTTTATTTAATTTCTCAGCATCCCTTATTTTCTTTCTTTTTTTTTTAGAATAAAATTTTATTTTGAATTTTTGGAAGAGACCAAAATTATATATGTTTCTGAGGTACCAGTAATATTATTACAAATCAAGCTTATAATTACCATTTATTTTTATTTTTTATTATTTTTATAAAGTCTCATTTTTAGCCATTGTTCCAATTCCCCTTGTTCCAATTCCCTTCCCCCTCCTGACTCCTCCTAGTCTGTCTTCAGCCTCCCTCCTTCCCACCCCCCAATCCTCTCCTCAGAAAGGGCACAAAGTCCCAAGGTGGATCAGCTCAGCATTCACCCCATGCAAGTCTGATTTCCTCATTCTAATATGAAGACTGGGTTAGATGTTCCTCTGGAGGTAATGGGCTCCAAGGTGCCAGTCCATGCACAGAGACACAGTCTGACCCCTCCCCTTGAGGTTCTACATTATTGCCCATGTCAGTGGACAGTTGTCTATCTTTGGAGGACTTAGTTACTTTTCCTGATGGTCCCCAGGTGGCTGTTCTTGACTGAGTGAGCTCCCCAGAGCTCCAGTCAGCCATCACCATGAGAATTTTCCTTATAGTCCCTATCCCCTTGCTCATATACGGTCTCGTCCCCAGCTATCAGCTGGACCAGGGACTCAGCCCAGTGTTCAGCCATGTATCCATGCCTCTACCTCTATTCATTGTTGAATGTAAGTTTTGTGATGGTACTTGGGGTGGTTATTCATTTGATTATAGGGGAAGTCCTGTTTAGGCAACATCTTTACTATTGGTTGAAGACCTAGCCAGGGACATCCTGTGAGTTCTTGGATGTTTCCCTAGCACCTGGTCTTTACAACCCCATACTTGCTTCCTCTATGTAGATCTCCAGCTCTTTTTTCCTCTCTCCTTCCTTGTTGTTTCTCTCACTCAATTATCTTCTTCTCATGTGATTTGTTCCCACCTCTTCTTGGTTGCAACCCCTTATGCTCCCAATTAGCTAAGAAGATCTTCTCTATTTTCTCTTTTTAGGGAACTCCATGGATGTCTCTCTTAAGTTCCTTCAGATCCCAAGTGTTCAGTGGTTGTGGTTTGCAGCTTCGGTGTTCTTTACTTTTTGTTTAAAGTGCACTAATGAGTGTGTACATCCCCTGCTAACCCTTCTGGGTTTGTGATATCTTGCTCAGGAGGATATACAAGATAAGAAATACCTTGCATACTCCATCTATGGTGATTGATAGTTATGCTGGGGATAGTAGTCCGGATTTGAGGCCATACTCTTTTAGTGTCTATATAACTTCTGACCAGGGCCTTCTTGCTTTCATTGTTTTCATTGAATAGTCTGGTGTTATTCTGATGGGTCCACCTTTATAGGTAAGTTGGCCCTTTTCCTTTGCAGCTCTTAATAACGTTTCTTTGTTCTTATGTTATGTGGCTTGATTATTATGTGGAAAGCAGAGGTCTAATCTATTTGGTATTCTATAAGTTTCTTGTGTCTTTATAGGCATTTTCTTCTTTAGTTTGGGAAAGTTTTCTTCTATGATTTTATTGAATATATTATCTGTGCCTTTGAGCTGTTATTCTTCTCTTTCTTCTATTCCAATTATTCTCATATTTGGTCTTTTCATGGTGTCCTAAATTTCCTGAATGTCTTGCGTTATGACTTATTTTGTTTTAGTGTTTTCTATGACTGATGTATCTCTTTCTGCTATTGTATCTTCCACTCCAGAGATTCTCTCTTCCATCTCTTGGATTCTGTTATGCTTGTATCTGTAGTTCCAGTTTGTTTCTTCAGCTTTTCTATTTCCACCTTTGCCTCATTTTGTGCCTTCTTTATTGCTTCTATTTCAATTTTTAGTTCTTGGAATGTTTCTTTTATTTGTTGATTTTCCTTGGTTTGGTTTTTCTTTCAAGGATTTGTTCATCTCTTCCAATTTTTATTTGTATTTTCTTCTATTTTTAAGGGAATTTTTATATCCTCTTTTAAGGCTTCTATAATCTTCATTAAGGTGCTTTTTTAGATCAAAATATGAATGTTTATCAATATCTTTTACATAGAAAAAGGACTTTATTTTTTAAAAAAATAAAATAGTGTGACAAGAAAAAAAGAAATAATGTAACAATGCCATTTGTAGAATGAATAATGTTGAGATCAAATGAACAGTAGAAGACCATATTAAATATAATTTTTAGATCCCAATCTGTTCAGTGGTTGTGGTTAAAAAATTAAAGAACATAAAGGTGTTTTTAATGTTGTTTCCTTCTGTTTCCTCTTCATTGCTTTGTTCAGGTCTTGGTGTTGTAGAACCACCAGCTTCTTCTGGTGTTGCCTTGTTGTTTTTTATATTGTTATATGTATTCTTGCACTGGCGTCTTTCCATTGCTTCCTTGGTTACTCTTAGTCAGTTCTTAGTTGGATCTTAGTCAGTTGTGGCTACAGGGGTTGGGTCTCCAGTCTGCTCTGGACACAGGGTCTGCACAATCTCTTAATCTGCTCTGGACATGGAGTCTGTATGATCTTTTAGTCTGTTTTGGATGTGAGATCCGAAGATGTCTGTCTGTGATGATGCATCTTGCCTTGGAGATAGAGCCTGACCAGGGGATGTGTCTCCTGCTATGTGTCTCTGGGGATCACTGGGGAAGGTCTCTCCCAGCTTTGGTTTAGGGCAGGACTCTGCATGGGGTCACAGTTGGGGCTGTGTTTCTGGCTTCGGAGAGCAGGTCTCTGGGTGGCCTAGCAGGTAGGACCTGCTCACCTCTCACTCAGGTCTGGACATGGGGTCCACGCAGTCTGAAGCATCCCTTATTTTCCTGTAGAATTTTACATAGCAATTAAAGGAAGCACATAAGATGTTCCCATATTGTATCGGACACACAGTAGACTGTTGCAATATCAGTTTTTTTAATGTCCTCAACTATGTACCCCAAAGTTTATTTATTTAAAAATACTCAATGTAAAATTTGTATCCCACACCCCACAAAAGCCTCACCATACATTAAGACAAAAAGAACAATATCCTGACTTATTACATTTTTTTCTTAGCTCAATAGAATCATCAAAAGTTTAGTCAGTTAGGTTCTTTTATTTTCATATCTTATCTTATTTGAATTGCTAAAGCCTATTGAAAATTAATAAAATTGTATTGACTTCAATCCAGTCTTTACCATCATAACTATTTACTAAATGCAAAGCTGTATTCTGACTCAATGTATTTTCCCCTCATGTTTCTAGTCCTATCTAGTTTATAGGACCAGTCATTCAGTATGTTAATTACCTCTGTATCACTGTGACCACATGTTGAAAGAGCAAGTTAACAAGGAAATGACTTTGTTTTCTTCCTTTTCAGGTTTCAGAGGTGTCTGGCTATCATGTCAGGGAGCGGTATGGTGGAGCAGAAAAGCTCACATCGTAGCAACCAGGAAGAGGAGAGAGAAGAAACAAGTGAGACCAGGATATCATAGAGCTACTGTCTAAGTTTATTTCCTCCAAGTAAGTCTCCCGCTTTCCACTTTCCCATTTTTTCCAGCACATTACAGAACCATCAAGGGATGAATTCAGTCATTAGGTCAGGATTCTCATGATTATCTGCCGAAACGTCCTCACAGACACACTCAGGAATGTGATTTGCTAACCTCAAGGTATTTCTCAAACCATTCAAGATGAAAAGGCAAACCACCACATCCAGGAAGGTTTCCTTGGGTCCTTGGATTTAAATTAGGTCTCTTGAAAGATTCTATACATTGTATAGTATTTATGAATAGCTCATGCCACAAGTATAACTCTGCACTGTCTCTGCCAGTCTTTTTTAGTATTTGTCTCATTCTTTTTGTATGCTTTGTGGGTTTACAGAATATGTCTGTCATATTCCCCGAGCATTTCATGCTCAGCTCCTGGCACATTGCTTGACTCATGATTTTTTCCGAGGTAAAGACTTCTTGGAAAATATAATAGATTAAAAATTTTCAGCATGGTTGCTTTTCAGAGTTTCCTATTTCCCTACCCTTTGTAGAGTTCATTTCAATGACCAAAACAGAAATATCCCCTTAACTGCTTATCTAACCTGTCCATTCCAGCATTATACCAACTACCAAACATCAATTAGAGCAGACACTATATTAAAAATATTTCACACACCATCAAATTTATAACCCTATGGAGGCACACACTTTTATTTACTCCATTTCACAGATTTGTTTATTGAGGCAAGTTCATAGGTCTATGACTTGTCAATGCAACAGCAGTTTAAACACAGAGACTATGACAAAATAGTCAAGCTCAGTTTAAAAAACTCTTCTATCATAATTATAATCTGCTAAAATCTTATAAACTTTATATTTTAATGAAGCAAGCACCTTAACGCTTTTCTTGTGATGCTTCATTTACAAGAAAATCACATATATTAAATAACACTGTTAAAACTAAATTCATTTCATCAAAAAGAAGTATCTCTTTGAAGTAATTTGAATGTGTTCATCTGAAGTTCTTTTGTTGAAAACTTATCTTCCAAATTTGTATGTGAGTGGTACCTCTCCTCTTTGGAAGGAGTCTGATTAGACAAGGTCAGGAGAATGGGGTGCCCTGATGGCTTTAGCATCCTTATTTGAAGAGGAAGCAAGATGTGAGCCATGTTGTGCTGCAGAGAGAAAACCCACACCAGATGCTAGAGAGATACTGTTATCATACTCTTGGCCTTCTCAGCTTCTGAAACTGGAAGCCAAATAAACTTATATTCTTTATAAATGATAAATGCTCTAGTGTTAGGTATTTTGTAACAGCCACAGAAATGTGACTAAAATGTACCACTTGTCTAATATGGTTCAATATATAATCTAAACTTAATTTCTTGAGGAGAACATATAAATCAGATACTCCTCCTTCTCTCCTCCCCCTCTCATTCCTGCTCTTTTCCTTTTCATACAAGAATCTGATGCGTGTCCCAGACTGACTAGAAATGATCCACATACAAAATAGCCTGGGCTGTTTTGTATCTGACTTGTGGTTGTGGACATGCAAACTTAGGCGGAAAAAAGTTTTCTCAAAACTGAGTTCATTACAACACACACACACACACACACACACACACACACACACAGAGAGAGAGAGAGAGAGAGAGAGAGAGAGAGAGAGAGAGAGAGAGAGAAGAAACCTGAGTGAAATTGGAACATAGGTTGGAGAAATACATCTGTTTGGTTAGCAGGTATGCGGGGGCATGCCTGAAATCCCACCACTCAAGAAGCTGAGGCAGGAAGATCTAAACCAGCTTGAGCTGTACAGTCAAACCTTGTCTTTCACAGAGGGAGGAAGAAAAACCGCCACCTTTTCCACACAACTTGACTGTGGTCTTGTTATAGTTTTACACACTGCTGTTGTTGAGACACCAGAGTAAGCACAGTTCAGATCTACCTGTTATTCAGAGAACTTGAAAGGAAACTGTGTTTTGTTCAAAAATCAAACATCTATGTAGATAAGTTGGAAAAGTAATAGATACACACACAAACATTTCTTAATGATGTTCTTTGTTTTGCCCAGAATAAATTCTTGAGTACCAAAACATGGATGTGTTTTTGTGAGGCCAAACTAGAAAAATATCTCCAAATGTAAATTATACTGATAAGTCTATTCCAGTCTCACAATTTAGTTGTTTTGTATGGCTAGTGGATTTCTTAAACATAATTCTGAATTAAAATACTGGCCACTAACTATAAGAATATGAAGAATTCTTCTTAATGTCTCCTGACACATTAATGCACAAAATTTCCATAAAACACAAATCTGGCAGTGATCTAGAAAGTGTGACATAAACCAAAGTGAGAAACAAAAACGTAAGTGGTTACTGTATTATTGGAAGGCATTTTTCAGGGTGGACAGAAGCTTTAGAAACTTTCAGAACATTGAAAGGCAAAAATTGATACTACATTTAAGGAGGAGGAAAAAAGCCCCTAATCCATATTTGAATGAGAAATAGGTAAATTTATGAATTTGTCTTATTTTTACCTTGATGTTAGGAATAGGCTTTTGTGGAATGAAGAGCTTTCTCTGCGGTGGTGAACAATCTCCATTTTGATGTCTCTCTCTAATTTTACTTGCTGCTATGATTTTCTTGCGCTGTTCAAGGTAAGGTCCAAAGCTTGGCAGTTTCTAAAGGAAAAACACATAAAGTAGAAATTGTATTCACTCATAGAAATAGGGTGCTGGGTTCCCCTCTCACAAATATCATCAACAAACAATTGTGTATTTGGAAACTGTAGTGCATCCTTGTCAACTAGGTCTTCCTTCTGAACCAGTAGTGGCCTGTGTGTCAGATTCTATCTGGAATCAAAAAGAGACAAAAGAAGGATACTTCAGCAAAATATGTATGTGTTAGGTACAGATGTTAGTTAAAATTCATTTCTAAGGGGAATGGATTTCACCATAGAAAACCAAATGCACTCACTTAAAACAATGGCTATTGGGGAGCCCATTTGTTTGGTTTGTACAGACAGAAGGTGAAACCTATTGATGTCTTATTCTCCCCTTCGTCAGGTTTTTAGCACAATATGGACACAGCCACAGCCCCTGATAAATGCCTTTGTCAATAGAATAGGTGCTTTGCCAAAGTTCTCATCTGTATCTCCATTTTATTGTGTTCAAATTCTTAGTGCGTCTCCTTAAAGATTGTAACTAATGTTGATTGCAACCTACTGGAATAGTTGAAAAACAAAACGGCAAAAATATTGATTCCTTGGCATAGAAAATAAACCTTATTTTATGTGAAGGAGGCAAAAAATAGAAAGGAAAGGCAGAGGGTATATCACCATGCTTAAACAAGCGCCATCAGTATTCAGAATCACGATGCGGCTTTAAATCTCAAGGTTATTCAATTGTACTTTACAAAGTTCATTTAGGAAGATACCTAGGTGCCATGGAAAAATGCTAAGTGGTTTCAAGTTAACACAAAAATGCCCTCATATCATTCATTATCCTGCAATTATCTACTCTCCACTGTGTCCTTCCCCTTTTCTGGAACCTTTGATCTTCACTTTCACTGACACATCCCACTGATGATAGACACCACTGAATTTCAAATGTTTTACACCACAGACAGTAACCTGGAATTGCTATGTCCTTTATTCCACTGCAAACACACCTTCTTGTTCCTGCAGAAAAAAAGCCCATTTATCTAGCTGATGGGTGTTGGGAAATCTATGGCACTCCAAGGTCATCCTGATCTCTGACCTAGCAGGTACTTCTGTGAAGAAAAAAAAATGTACTTGTTTCAAAGTACCAGCCTTCACTTGCCAGCTTGCAGAGGAAACCAGGGAAATGAGATCTTTGGTGATTTCAAAAGGGTAAGTAGTGGAATACAAGCAATTCAAACAAGGCAAACCAGACTGTAGCCTTCAACTGTGTATTTATATTAGTAAAGAATATATTTATGTGGAAATATACCTAAGCTTGTTACTTTGATTATAAATTCACTATAATTATGTCAAGAAGTCAAGTAAATGGAAAATGGAAGTCAATGCCAAATTAATTTATACCCAATTGGATTAGAATTATCTACTTCATCTTAGCTCTTTTCCAAATTACAACATTTAATGCTTACAGTATCATGAAATGATATGATGAAGGGTGGAATATTTTCTATCTATTTTTGCTGTAAGTTAAGTGATGCTAGCTTATTAAAAGCATAAAAAATAAGAGTGTAAAAGGAGTCCTAGGAACTTATCCCATAGGAAAGGCACTTTAATTTAACAATAATTCTTACATGAAATGTCCTATTTAATGCTTTGAATAATGCTTGTTTGGATGCCTAGGGGAAAGAGTATTCGGTTACACTAAAAAGACTATTCCTTTAGGGGTAGATGACATCTCATAAGTAGAGAATCCATATCGCATGACATAAGTCTTGTTAAAAGATCACTCTCTATACTTTTTTTTTTTCTATAAATCAAGGGCCATTAACTCTTGAGTCTTATACTGATACAGATGATCAAGAATGGTTCAGTGTTTAAACACACAGCCCTCGTATCTAGCAGGCTCTCATGCCAACTAATCCTAAAAAGTCTGAACCATGATCCTGGCTGCTGCAATCGATCGTGTCTCTCTCTCAACACCATCTAATTCCACTTGAGTTTTGTAAAGGCTGTTCCAAAAACAAACATTCTTGAAACTTTTCAATTCATCTTCTTTATACAGACTGGAGGAGTGTGTCTTCTACCTAACTGATTTGTCATCCAGGGATGAAAGAGATAACACAGCAGTTAAGATTGCTTACTGCCTTTCCAGGGGGCCAGAGTTCAGTTCACACCACCCACACTAGCCCCTTATGAACACGTTTAACTTCATGGGGTACAACTTCCTCTTCTGGCCTACAAAAACACCCATGCCCATGTTATGCTACACATAAACACATACATACACATAAAAATAGATCTTAAAAGAATATTCTTCATTCAGATGAACAAAAGGAATGTAATTAAGCTGTGACCTTAAACTACAACATTCACAGTCATAATGATGAAGATGCTAAATATTTGCAAATCCCATCAGGCTGAATGGCAGACATCCACTGTAAGCATCTAATGGCAGATAGTCTCTATAACTTTGATCACATTTGTCACATATAAAATTGAGGTATAAATTTTTTCCTTATGATTAGCAGTGCCATGACCCTACTTTGCTCTCTGCATAATCAATACTATGAAGATGATCTCAATTTAACACAAAGATTCCTACAGGATATTATTTGCTCATTGGTTAGAAAAATTAATGAGATAGAGCAGTTACTGCCCATTATTTTCTTTAAATTGAAAACAAATGGACAAAATACCAATGAGTATTTCTTCAGCCTCCAACCACACAGTTTCAAATTTTGATGGGTTCACTTGTGGTTTCTTATTGATATGTGGTAGAGATCCAAGATTAAGGGCTACTTTCCAAAACTTCAAGGCTGCCACAGGAATTTCTGCTTCACTTGTTAGCATGATAAAGTAAATAGTAAAAAAAAAATCTGTTCATGAATGGGAAGGCAGCTCAGTAGGTAAGGTATTTGCCACAAAAACATAAGGACTAGAGCCTAGATCCTAGCATCCTGGTAAATCCTAGTGGGCATGGTAGACTACCTGTAATCCTATAATGTAAGAAGCAGTGATGGAATTCCTGGAACAAGAGCGTAGCTGGACTAGCTCAATCAATGTGCTCTGGGTTCAACTGAGAGCACCTGTTTCAATAAGGTGGCATATATTTAATGTTAAAGTCTGGCTTTGATATGTACACATATGCACATACACCTAAAAATAAATGTGTGCTCATACACATTCTTATACACACACACACACACACACACACACACACACACACACACACACACACGCACGCACGCACGCACGCACCTTAACCTTAAATGTTTTAAAAGTAGTTCTAGGACTTAGAAGTGCTGAAAGGTGTGTGTGCTTGTGCATGTATACAAGTGCATGTGTGTATGCGAATGCAGATGCATACCTGAATGTGTGCATCCAGAGGCTACGGGTAAGTATCTGATGACATATCTTGAAAGTCATTCACTTTGTTTGAGACAGTGTTTCTCACTGGGGCCTGGAGCTCACTCAGTAGGCTAACTCTGGTTGGCCTGTGAGCCTTAGGGGTCTATCTTTGTCTCTCCAGTGCTAGGATTGTATGTATCACTACCACGTCAAGCTTTAAACATATGTTTGGCAATTAAACTCAGGTATTTAAGCTTTTCTGATGATGTAAGAGTTAATTTTTTTTCCTGATTTAACTTTAGTTAGGAGACATTCAGGCTTACATTTGTGTTCTGATCTTGACAAAACAGACATGCAGATGAACAAACAAGAAGAACAAAACCCAAAAGGGCTAAGAAAAAGTGAAGATGAAAATGTAGCTGGCCAGGGTATAAGTGTGCAATCAGCAGTGATTAACAAAGCATTTGGTCCAAATCTCTGCCTGAACATGCAGTTAATTGATTTCTCGTTGTAGGAGAAGCAGTGGGGCCTGGCAGAGGCAGCAGCAGGCACCTTTCCTCTTCATTCATTATTCTCTTACAGAAAAATTTGTAACCCGCAGTAACTCAAACTAAGAGTCTTTGAACATCATGTTAGGTTCTCCAAACAAAGGTAGAAAGTTCTTGAGGATCACCCAAAGCGGACAAATTAAAAAAAAAACTCAGAAAGGGTATGATTTTTTTTTAATTTCAATAGTTTCTCCAGGGAGTCATCATTGATGAATTTGCTCTCACCAGAAAAACTAAATCCTACTCATTTAAAGATAACGGTATAGCACACTAAAATTGTCTCTATCCAGATATAAAAAGCATTACATTGCCAATAGAAAGGTGACAACATCATGAATCAACAATGATTCCTTAAGCCAGCAAAGCTTGGAAGAAAAGCAGTCTATTTGGATTATAATTTATTCTGGGATCAATCTAAAGGCAATTGAGCATATTACAGAGTGGAAAAGGGTTCTTGTTTCTAATCAAAGCAGGCACCAGCATCATCCAGTTTAAATTGCATAACTTTATGAGAATGGCTTAGAGTTGGCTAATAGCATACTCTATAGAACTGTAGTGCCTCAACTCTATTTTCTTAATCATGATCTTTTATCTGATTGGAAACAATAATTGCAAGAAGAGTAATTACTGTGATATCTACACAGTAATAACATGAAAAGATAAAAAGATTTTAGAGTTAGGCTGAACAATATAAATCTGGATCAGTATGAACTTGAAATGCTTGATTTACCAGCCTAGCTCTTTTGAGTGTGCACATATGTGTCTATATTTATACACCGACAGACTTAAAGATAATACAGATGTAAAAATATATCTTTTATAGCTATATAACATGAATATTTATTTTTCAAAAAACATATTTACTTATAAGATGGCTACACTAACTATCTGTGGTTTCAATCCAGCACCCAACAAATACAATATAGAATGTCTGGTGCTGGCTGTCTTGACTAAAGGTTAAATAATTTCTATATGGAGTTTATATAGTGAACATATTGTTCATAGTATTTAATTGTATAAGTATCTCTCACTGTTCATTAAAGGCTAACGTCAAACAAAATTACAGATTAAATATTCCCACTTGTCACATTTACCCTACTTACTTAACAAGATGTACTATATTTTGTTGGAATAGTGTTTAAATATGATCAAGTGACCAATAATTGGAGAATAAAAACAATGCATTTTTATTGAATTGATTTTAAAAATAATAAAACATTTGGAATACATTTTAGACACTAAAATTTTAAAAAAGCATTCTAAGAGCACTGGTGTTGGATGGTTAGGGTCATGGACTTTCTAAATCTGATAGATTCATGTAAGATGGCCATGTAGGGGTTGAAATGAAGAAATCCTCAGTAAGTTCTGAGCCTACTTTTAATTGCCTCATACCCAGAATGATGTGCTGCAGCGTGGAAGGTGAAGATGCTGAGTGTGTTTTCAGTTGTCTGTGTGAGTTCAGGTACTTTCTTCTGAGTTATAAGAGCAACCCACATTCGACTATGGTTTTAATATCTACTTTATTATGGTTTGGACTGAGAAACTCATTCCCTGGGAACTCTTAATGTACTCCAGCCAGGGAGGCAGGAATGCTGACAGCAAATCTTCACTGCTCCTCAGCAGACCATCTTCTCTGGCATTCTTTCCCTTCTTGTCATCCCCAACAGATCACAAGGTCTTTCTTCTAACCTCCCTTCTACCAACTCTTCATTTTCTCTAACTCCACCAGTTATTCCCTGGGAACTGGCAGGTCACTATAGCCAGGAACAAAATGGCAGCATACAGGATGGGAAGGGATTTGTATCAACTACACATCTGATCAAGGACTAATATTCAAAATAAATAAAGAGCTCAACAATTTAGATATCAAGAAAACAAATAACCAAATTAAAATACGGAGTATGGGTCGAAGAAATAAGATTCTTAAAATAAAAAACACAAATGGCTGAGAAATCCTTTAAAAATGTTCAACATTCTTAGTTATCAGAAAAAATTTAAATTAATATCATTTTAAAATTTTATCTTACACCCACCAGAATAACTAAAATCAATAAAATTTACAATATATGCTGGTGCAAATGCAGAGCAAGGGTAATACTCATCCATTGCTATTGGGATTCTTAATATGTACAGTTATTGTGAAAATCAGTGTGGAAGTTTCCCAAGATTTAACTTATCTCAATTTTCTACTGTTGAGCATACACCCAACTGATGCTTTATCCTCCCACGAAGACACTTGCTCAACCATGTTTACTACTGATTTATTTATAAACTATAAAAAACCTATATGTCCCCCACCAGAAAAATGGATAAAGAAAATGCAATATATTTAAACAATGGAACCTGACTCAGCCATAAAATATAAAATTATAAAATTCACAGGAATTAGAAAAAAAAAATCCTGAGTGAGGTATCCCATACCTAGAAAGACAAATATATGGTATGTACTCATGTGTATGTAGAAATTAGCTGTTAAATCAATGATAACCAAGCTACAATCCATAGAACCACAGAGGTTAGGGTCTAAGGGGAAAGGTAGATATCTCTAGGAAAGAAAAATATAATAGATAGTTATGGGTAGATAGAATGATAAAGTGAGGAAGGAGAGTTAAGACAGACACAAGAGATCAGATAAGACAAGAACAACTAAAATTAAGAACCATTTAAGGGATAACATAGAAATCTAATACAGTAGAAATGTCTTTGTTTTGATTCTTTTTTTTTTAAGGCAGTAGAAACTTCTTAAAATATATACATATGTGAAGGTGATATAAACGAAATTGCCAAAAGATGGGGAGACAAGGCCTCAAACAGAGAGCTCATTTTACCAAATAGATTCCAGTATCAGGAATGGGTTACATATAATTGAATTGTTTGTTAAAGGGGTCCCATGGAAACCAACAAACAACCCAGGCTATTGCCAAGACTATAGGTTGTTTTCCACAAATGGCAAGGCTCCAAAAAGAATTGTACCTGGACAACTCGTTGAATATGAAGAAGTTGAGCTGGTGCCTACAGAGAGCCTTCTCCCCTACACACAGGAAGGTTTTTTCATGTTACCAAAGAAAAACATAAATAGCCACTGAGCTTCCACCTACAATGGTGTCCTGCCTGCAAGATAGATATTATAAGTAGTAAAGTTTATAATCAGCACAACTGTTAATCCCACAAGTCTTTGCTATTGGCGCTTTCTATGTATATGATATATGTGTGTTGTTAGGATTCTGTTCTAGCCCCTGAAGCCATACCCTGTCCTAAATTCTGACATCAAGCCTGATTTAAGAAGAATTCCCACTCTCTCTCATTTCTTCCCTCTTGGGAGCACTCTCTATTTCTCTCTCCCTCTTTCTCTTTCTCTCTTCCCTCCCTCTCTCTCTGTTCCCACTCTCTCTGTGTTATAATAATAATAAAGTCTTTCTATGTAGAAGTAGTTTAAGTGTCTCTTGCCTGACACGCCTCTCACCACCACGCCCCTTGTCCACAGTTCTGCGTCCATGGGGCATAAGCCCTCTCCATTCATAGATATCTGCCAGTTAACTGGGTAAATGCATAATTGTATCATACCAGATTAAACATGATCCCAACATATGTTATCATATATGTATATTATAAATGTGATATGTGCATATTACATGGTACCCTTTATCTCCATGTGCTCATGCACACTTAATCACCTTACCCATAGTTTTTACCTAGTCCATTTCCTTCTGGCTTTGTAGTTGCACAGTCTTCATAGCATCTAAGAAATTTCCTTTATTGATTCTCCTCTCTAATATAAAGGGTCCCTTGTGGTACACAGAGTATTCTACACATGTTTTAATCCTTACAGTCCTACATTGTCTAGTCATTTTTAGCTTCCATCTTCCATCCTTGATATCCCAGAGGGGAAAGTGCTGATCTTCCATTTATCAGGTACTCACTATTATAAATAGCTTGAATAGGCACAACATCTCACTGCATGTTTGAAATGTCAGAC
This sequence comes from Sigmodon hispidus, assembly GCA_004025045.1. Lineage (NCBI taxonomy): Eukaryota > Metazoa > Chordata > Mammalia > Rodentia > Cricetidae > Sigmodon > Sigmodon hispidus. The sequence goes on along the minus strand of PVIH01000179.1, from coordinate 411,531 downwards.
ATTTTCCCAATTTTCAGAGAAAAACAAATGATATACATATTTTACTTAAGGTTAGAAATTACATAAAAGAAATAATGTTATAACATATAAAATTAATGTAATTCATTAATTTTTAGAGTGCTGAGTCCTTGAAGTTTATACATAAAAGACAATCTGTGATCTTAAAAACCTACATTTAATAATAATTGCAATACCCTGTGACAAGGGCTACAGTACAGGTGACACAGGCTATTAGATGAACAATGATAATGTGTACTTAGTTTTTGCTGAGAGGCCAGAGATTGTCTGTATGAGGTAGCACTTGACCTAAGCTTTGGAGGATGAGGATAAATTGGCTGAGTAAGAAGTGCCAATGAAGGAATGAGGGTCACAAAAGACGATGGGAATCTTCCAAGTGAAAGAAACGCTGAAAAGAGAAAGGCAATAGATTGATGAGGTGCCATAGATCCAGCAGATAGCTTACCCATTATTAGAAGCAACATCAATGAAGAGATATAACTCTAGAATTAAATAATACCAGCTATGACTGATTGTAGCAACATTTGTGTTTGTGATTACAGTGTGGGTGCTCTCCTGAGGCCCCAATAAAGAATTTTTTTTTTTGGTAGCCTCTCAGGGCTTTGTGAGGAAGCCTGACTCATCTCTAGAGGAACTGGGTAGAGAATATTGGGATTTTTGTATTCAAATAGCATTTAGGTGGCTCAAATCAGGTTTCTCTGAAACAATAAGCTGTCATCACTTACTTTATTAATCAACCATATCTTCAGGTCAAGGTTTGGGAAGGAAGGCTCTGATTTAGAAGAGACCATAACAAAGAGAAGGTTGAAGCCCAGTGTGTGGATAAATATTAAAGAATATTCAAGCAGATGTAGAGCAGAAAGGAGAAGATAGGGGAAGAAGAGAGAGCAGAGTGAGGGGAGGGGACAGAGAAAGGTATCATATGGAAAAGGAGCAGAGTGTCTGTTGCTAGTAGTTAAAGAGTTTGCTGGGAATGAGAGATGCTATGCTGTTGTGAGATGTTTGCACTGTTCTGATCTAAATCCACAAGCTGTATTTAATAAGGTCCACTACAATGTTACAGGTATTTAGGAGAAATCTGGGGGGGGGGTGGATAAAAAAAGAGAATAGAAACCAGGAGCAAGTTAGGTTTGAGAGAATCAGAATTCAACTGTCGCTGGAGTAAACAGTCAGAGGCTTCCTCGGGGATGTAATTTCTAGAGATTTTTGTAGCAACCCCATAAAAACAAAACTGGAAGAGCTTGATTGAAATATGTTACAGCAGTACTTATAAAGAGAGGTTGGCTAAATGCAGGAAGCAATGCTGACGTAGTCTGATTCCTCAGATCTGATGAGCAACTGATCACAGCTAGAGTTGAAGAAAAACTTCAGAGTGAAGGAAGTGTTTATGCAGAAAAATTATATGGCAAAATCAGGAACTCAATCCCACACTCATGCTAGGACAAAACAAACAAAAAAAGCTAAAAAATGAATGAAGTGGCATTGGGTGCTTTGAAGTATGCTTGTTATTCTGCCATTTAGGAGGTTAGTAGATGCAGGAGTTTGAGATCAATCTGTGCTACACTGTCAGTCCCAGGCCAGCAAGAAATACATTGCAGTATGTTGTCTGTTGTCTTTCAAAAAGAAACAGACAACAGAAAAGAAAAGAGGAGAAATGAGCAGAAAATATCAGGTGGAGAAAATATCAGGTGAATTTACTCATAGTTTGGAAAAGTACAATTAGCGGCAGGGGCGCTCTGGAAAATATCTGAGTGATTAGGAAGGACTCTGAATTTTGGCTGCTAGCTAGAATTTTACTCATTAGGAAGTGGGGAAGCACCTAATATTTGAAGATCTGTGACCAGATGGCATGGTCACAAAAACTGGGGTAGATCATAGTATTTGACTGTGGTAGAGAAAATAGTTCAGAATATTGAAGATGGAATTCTGTTTGTTGCAGGACAGTAAGCTAGACAATACACAAAATTATACTACTATCTATCATTCAAGATTTTAAATTAGGAAACAAGAAGTAGCCCTGTAACACAATAATTAATTTTGTGTTTGATATTCATGGACCAAGGGATATCTAGCTAATACAGAAAGACTTTGTCTATGGGTATATCTTAAGAATGTTTCCACAGACTTGAGCTTGTGGGTTGATGGATGCAGAGGCCAGTTCTCACTAGTGTGGGTGGCATCATTGAGACTGTTCCAAATGAAAAAAAAAAAACAAAAAACCTAAGAGTAGAGGAAAGATTGATAACACTATCTTCTAAATCTAGGACAACAGAACTCTATTTTTTCCAGCCTTTATCTGGGACCCACTTCAATTTCATATTCAGATACTTTGCACAGTGTGGAGAACACAGGGTCTTCTCTATCAGGAACATATGATGGGCATATTTGTCTCAAATACTTGAGGGTAAACCTGGGGTTCAGAAATCCTAGGTCACTCATTCCACTTCCCATCTTTAAGCGACAGAATCAGGAATGCAATCCGACAGTCACCTCTGTGCTCCCCTCATCCTGTGTTCTCCTCACAGAACCTCTTGATAGAAAAGGTGCACTCCATCTAGAGCACTTTTCAAGAAATCCATGTTCCTTGTTTTTCTCATTTCACAAATTGTGAAGGGAAAAGTGTTTCACACAGTAGAAGCCTTTAGAGAAACGCTGAACACATATGAAGCCAAATATCTGAATTAGTTCAGTCCTGTTTATGACTGGACTCAGGTTTAATGAGCTCAAGTTAATACAGGTGAAAGGTCACAGTGTTACATGCAGCAGTTAATGAAATACCATAGAGCTGCTGAGAAAATGATTAGCAACCAAATGTGAATTTAATATACTTCATCTTTGAGAAGCAGTGCCCATGGGAGGCATCTTGCTGGGGCAGGCAACGAGGCAGATTGGAGGTAGCCTGCAGTTGGGCTTTTGGAGGTGGGGGGTCTGAGCTGAGCCTTGCCATCAGCTAATTTTGTGACCCATGGTAGAATGGTGACTCCCTCCCAGTCTCGGTTTTCTTATATGTAAGATGAAGGGGTTGAACTAACTGATCTGTGACGCCCCTCCAGTGAGGTTTCATTCTGTTTTCAAATTTACAGTTAGAAATCCTTGGGGTGTATTCTCAGTTGGTATCATATAGCTTGTGGATGAAACATTGGAATGAGTAATAAACTGTAATTCCATCCCTTCTTTTCAACTGTAGAGCACTTTGAATTTATTACAGCTGTAAGATAGTGATGCTATGGATAACTGCCAAAATCCCCAAGGTTGAATGATATTATAAACAAGTTTAGACTTTATTGCCAAAAGATGCATTAAAGACAACATATACATATACATAGTTATCTGCATATATATGTATACATGTATATATTCTCACCAATTAGTAGTGAGATTCAAATAGATAACAGATAAAAATATATTTTTTTAAAAAAAATTCAAAAGGATTATGAGAGATATGAGCTGGAAAATATAGATAACTATTATTATACCTAAAATTATCCGTAGAAAGTTTGTTGCCTAGCTACAAACTCATGTAAGACATACTGTGTAGAAACAAATGAGACTAATGTTGCAAGTGGATATAAATGATAATAGTTATGAAATGGCCAAGAAGTGAACCTGTTTTTAGCTGTGCCACACAGAAATAACAATGGTCACCTAGTCTGAAGGCTCTGTAAAATTATTCAGAACAAAAAAAGCATTAGCAGATTATTAAAATACAGCTTTTTTAGTATTTTGAAAGCTATAAAACAGTATAGAACTGAATATCTTATTACTATATTGAGCATAAACTTGATTTATGCTCAGTATAATAATATAAAGATGAAGTGAGCTTTCTGAATTATAAAAATGTCACAAATATTAACTACACACAAAGAAAGCTTTCCCAATCAGCACTTCTATATCCTTAGGAGGACTGTATGGAAAAAATTGTGTTTGAAATCCATTTTCAAAATGCTACAGCTTTTGTGGCTACATGTTGCAAAGAATGTCAAGGGCAAAAACCAATGAGGAAAAAAATGAAATCAAAATTACTTTATAAACTGGGATAAATGCAAAGAAAAACAGAAAAAGAGAGGCATTGAAGAAAATGGCTCTGCTATAAATACAAATGAGTCAGCACATGGCATCCAGGCTGTATTTGGAGTAGAAGATTACTGAGGTTTTTCCTCACATTGGTTCAGTGTGATGCCTAGTAGCTTGCTATATGGAAACACTTGGGTGACTGCTTTAAGCTTTTCTTCCTGAAAGTGTGGCACAGGTTACAAGGTATTACATTTTAATGCAACCTAAAACCCTACTTGGAGTTACAGTTCAGGTCATATTAGAAAAACATAATCATGGTTTTGAAAGTCAATATTCAGAGTTTCCAGACTAAGGAAATTTATGTTGGAGGGAAAAGCAAAAATAAGTAGAAATTGTGTGTTTAATTGGAAGAAAACTAGTTTTTACTATAATTAATGCCCTTCTAGACAGAAATGTTTAACAAGAGGGAAATATCTTTTATGTATTTGGCAAAGTTCTGTATGTAAATGTAGAAACACCAACAATATTCATGTCAAAATTCCTCTCACACCTGATTCCAACCAAGATGCCTTCTCTTTCTTTTTTTTTTATTTGCAAATTTTGTTTATCATGTTTTTTAATTATTATTTAAAAGAGTCATTTTTTTTTAATCCATGTATCCCCTTGTTCAGGCTCCCTTCCCCTTCCCGCCCCTCCCAGTCGTCACTCACTCTTCTCTCCATCAGTTTATCTCCTCCCCAGCAAGGGCAGGAGGTCCCAAGTTCCTAAGGTGGCTTAGTTCAGCATCTACTCCAGGCAGATCAGCTTTCCTTACCCCTACATCAAGACTGAGTCAAGTGTTCCTTTGGAGGGAGCCTTCTCTTTGAAGACAAGTAAGGACCTTCCTAAGGTTTTGCTCTATTGGCCCCAGTAACATTATAAGGTTTTTGATGTCTTGAAAGTAAAATTAATAAATTTGGTCTGGCAGAAGGGATTCATAAATCTTTATCAAGTACTTTTTATCTAGTAACTTCTAGGTACTAGGTCCTAAACAACTCATAGGTAAGGAAGCAGATATAATCTCTGTCCTCAGGAAATGTGTTGTGGTTTTTAAGTACAAGAGTATTAATTATAAGCAAAACAATTGAATAGTCACTTTAATGGTTATTATTAATTACTTGCCAACTTGACAGAACAAGAAAGCACCTGGAAGATGGGCATTTGAGCATTCTTGTGGATTATCTGGATTGTATTAATCAAGATAGGACAACCAGCCCACTGTGGGTGGCACTGTTCCTTGGCTGGGACCTTGGACTATATAAATAGAGAAAGGGAGCTGGGTGGCAGTATGCTTTAGACTGTTTCTTGACTAGGAATTCAAGGTGACCAATCAGCTGCCTCAAACCCTTGCTTCAAGGACTTTTCTATCATGACTAGATTGTAACCTTGAGTTTTCATCCAAAAAGATCTTCTCCTTCATAAGTTACTTTGAGTAGGTTAATTTATCATAGCAATAAGAAAAGAAATTAAATCAGGAATATGTAACATTTATTAAAATTTTTTATTAACATTTATTAAAATTTTCAGTATTACTTAGCAGTGAAAAAAATGACATCTTAAAATTTGCAGATAAATTGAATGGATCTGGGGAATATCCTCTGAGTAAGGTAATACAGACCTAGAAAGACAGACATTGTACATAATCACTTGTGGTGGAAATGTTCTCTGTATGATGTAAACAAAGGACTGTTTTGGCCTATGTAGAGCACCATAGAAGTGTGTGGAGAATCAGAGGACAGGCAAGTAGGAGAAGGGTGGAATTAGTCAGTCTCCATCCGACCTCCAAAGAAGACAGATATGTAAGAGATACAGGTGAGCCACAGGCTGAGCCACATGGCGGGTTGATTAGTAGAAATGGGTTGATTTAAGATGAAAGAGCTAGCTAGTAATGTGCTTGAGACATGGGCCAAACAGCATGAAGTAATGTAAGTGTCTGATTCATTTCTTTGGGGGACAAAAGCTGCCATGGGCTGGGCAGGTCCCAAACTCCGGGCCCAAATGGGCCCGGAAAACTTTTTACAACAATCACTCATAAGTAGATTTTTTAGACGTAAAGCAAAATATAACCAGGCTATAATCCACAACTCCCAGATAGCTAGGTAAAACATGAGGAGCTTAGGAGAGACATCCATAGACTCCCCCTGGAAAGAGGAAATAATGATCTCCTGAGTAAATTGGGAACATAAGGGGGAGTAAACAAGGGGAGGTGGAAAGAAATCATGAGAGAAAGAGATGGTTGAGTTGGAGGAGCAACACACAGGGAGAACAAGGAAATGGGTATCTTAATAGAAGGAGCCTTTGTGGGGTTAAAGAGACACCTGCTAAGGAAGCATCCAAGAACCCACAAGATGTCCCTGGCTAGGACTCCAAGCAATAGTAAAGAGGGTGCCTAAACAGGACTTCCTCTATAATCAAATGAATGACCATCATAATTGTCATTATATGACTTTTACCCAGCAGTGGATGGAGGCAGAAGCGGAGATCTGTAGCTAAGTACTGGGTCAAGTTCCCAGTCTAGCTAAAGAGAAGGAAGACAGAGTACATGAGCAAAAAGTTAAGGATCATGAGGAAGAGACCCACAGAGTTGGCTGACCTGAGTTACTAGGAGCTTATGAACACTGAAATGACAGCTGAGAAACCTTCATAGAAAGAAACTAAACCCTTTGAACATAGGTGACAGTCAAATGGCATGGTCAGTTTGTGGAGCCTCTTGCAGAAGGACCAGAGTTTATTCCTGCTGCATGAACGGACGTCTTGGAGCCCATTCCCTACAGAGGAACATTTAACTCAGCCTTGGTACTGGACTTAGACCTACCTCAACTAGATATGCCAGACCAAACTGCTCAACTTGGGATTCCTTGCCCTCTTTGGGAATGGATGGGAAGGGGAGGAGGCTTAGAGGGAAGAGACTGAGGGTTGACCCGGAGGAGGGAAGGGAGGAGGAGCAGTGGTAGATATGGAAAAACTTTTTAAAATAATAAATAAATAAATAAAATATTTTCAATGATAATGTTTACTGAACACACTCATATGTCCAGTGACTTAATTCATTTAACTCTTTAAGTGTTAAAAACCAGTCCCACATTTATAACATCTTAAACATATCCCTATTTCTCTTTATGTTTTTCCTTTGGTTTGTACTACCTAGCTGAGAAGATAACCAGCTTACCTGATTATGTAAAATGTTTAGGGCTGTGCTGGGTTCTGGGTTCCTCTGTTTCAATCACTTTGTTCTCTAGATTGAAACACTTACATCAGATCGTGCAACTTGACCATCTTTGTTGATACAGCTTTCATCCTAGGCTCTATTGTCATTCACCTGGGTTATACTGGTAGCCTATGAACAGTCTAACTACTATTCATTTGACTTGTTGTAATAAATTCTCCATGTAGTAATAATCTTAAATGTGTTTTAACTACATATGGTTCCACATGAAAGCTTTCAGTGATGTCAATCTACCTGGAATAAAATCTAAAGGAATCATCATAGCTCCTAGTTTCTCTAGTTCTGGAAAACTCTTTAATCTTAGAATATAATATAGTACACTCTCTCTCTACATATGTGTGTGTCTTATATATTGTATGTGTGTGAATATATGTCTGTGTATAATATATACTATATGCATGTATGTATACACATGCATGTATGCATGTATGTATGTATGTAAACATGCATATTTTTGCCTATTTCCACTTTGTTCATTATATTTTAGCCATTCCTTAGGGTCTTCACTTTCCATGACCAACATCTTGGTTTAATAGCCTCCTCTTTAGGCTTTAGCTCTCTGATAAGATATGATCTTTCAGGAAAACATCTTAGACAACAGCACTTGACCTTAGCTCTCCAAGTCACATTCTTCACAACTCAAATGTGTAATACATTGTTTATATACTATTGCAAATATTATATATGTAGATGTACTTGATGAAATATATAGCATGTTCATCAGTTCTGTTTTCTGACATTCTCCTAAGAGTTTGAATAATGTTTGGCCTATTGAACATTCTGAGCTGTAGCAAATGCATAGGGAGGCAGCAGAGCTATAAACACTGTAGTAGCTCAACCTGACTTGGCTTCCAGTTCCAGTTTCATTATTAACTAGAAATTATACTTGGGAAAACTTTATTCAGACTTTCTAAGATCTCATTTTTCTCATTCATGAAATAAAAAAATGAATTCTATTATAGTTTACATAAAACATATGAAAAGAAGGAAACACTTCAGTACTCCATAGGCTTTTTTTTAACCTTCAACATCATTGTCATAGAATTTCTATAAATATAGTTTTCTATTGTTAACTTTGTGAATTATATATGAACAATGAAGATATCCCAGTTTATTTTTTAAATATATGCACTTTCAATTTTGCTTAATGCTACTAGAGTAACAATCCCTTTGCCCTAGCAAACCACTTTAAGGAGTAGTCAGTGAATTAATTAATATATTTTACAAATGAAGAATTACTTATTGTTAATTTAGACTTCACATACTCTCTAAAGTCAAAGTTGCTCATGTAGTTATGAAATTTTGTGCTTTACATATTGAAATAAGTAAAATTAAGAAAATGAGGATTTGACAGTTAAAGAATAAACACTCATGTTATAAAGAATGGAAGCAAGATTATTCTGTAGCCCATAGCTGATGCTGTCATCTGTGGGACTGAGGAAGGTGCTCAGATCTGAGCCTATTACTTGCTTCTTCAGGAACATCTGGCAGTCTGTCACTTCACAGGCAACAACATCTTCTCTAAACAGCAGAGACTGGAATTCATCAGGGATTCCTCTGGTACAGTATATGCTTAACTTAAGTACCTGCTTCCCCGTGATTTCCATAGATTACCATATTCATGACATTGTGGAGTGAAAGCATTCTTCTCACTCTCTACCCAGAACACGAAGAAGAAATTAAAACATTGGCAGGCACTTTGTCTTCAGTTTGTTGGACAAGTAAGAAAAGGACTTTCTACCCATTAATGTAAATGAAATTCTGTCAACTTGGAGCATTTAAACAAAGATGACAGCCGCCTGTCTATTAATAAACACTTGACAGGCTAACAATTACAAGTAGAGATGGCTGTTTTTCTTGCGATAAATATGTCTATGGGTACTTTTAAGGAATCTCCTTAAAATACATTTATAACTCCCTAAACTTTCCCCTCTATATTTATTTATTCAGAAGGAAATTTTAGCATGTACAATCCTGCCTTCATGGGTAGATTTGGTATCTTTGGTTCATAGGTACTTGCATATAACTTTGTATTTAAATATGTGTGTTTATGTAAGCATTCACTCATTTACCTACACTGCTCATGTAAAAACATATTCAAGACACCTACATTTTAATCTAATATTTTGAATTTTATAGAAGGATTTGAAGAGTAATAAACTATCTGTTATGAAAGTTGGGTGTTATAGAACCACCAGAATTCCTATGCTACTATTTCTACATAAATTAGAATTTCTTTTAAAAAAACATATTGTTAGAAAGAAAGAGTATAACGATATGTAACAAATTAACTGGTGTGCTTACTCTTCAAGCCTTGGGAATTTATGTAGTAGAAATGTAAGAAGAAAATTCAATGAATAATTAGAGATTGGAGAAACTATCAGTGGAATTCATTAATCTAACTGTCCACAATGCTCTATTATTTAGATTTAAGAAATAAAATTCTAAAAAAGAATTAGAATGGGATTTTGAATACATTTTTAGATGATTTTTCCAAAAGTGTTTTCTTAGACTAGGGGAGTTTAAGAGAGTTCTGTGTAGACGTAATAGTTGATTATAACCATTACTGAAAAAGTTTTGTATTTATAGATTAAAAATGAAAGCACAGCTCAGTCTTTAGTCATATTTCAGACACTAGCATTCTTGTTCTTACAAAACAAAGGAGAAAATTTAAAAAAATAAAACAAGAAAATTATTTAAAACACTGTGAAAGCCTTTTTAAATTCAGTGTTTGGTGATTTGAACACGTCAGTATTTGGAAGATTTTCTGATTTGGAAAAATGAACGTGAAAATAGTCATGGCTTGGAATTGAAGAAATACATTCTTGTCCCCAATATCTTCTGGTCAAATTTAAACTTCTTTTTCATGCCTGTTAGTAGTCATCATCATGGGATTCCACTGTTCCTACAGCAATGTTGTGTGTAAATTCCATTACCCATCCTAAAGTTCAATATAATTCAAAACTCAACATCTAGAAAGAAGAAAATTAAAAAAATCTATTATCAGAAAAAATGATATCATAAATATTGTTTCCAGATTATACCAAAATACTGTGTATCTCACAGGAAGAAATGAATCAGGGAATGAGTGACTTTCATGGGTTTGGGTCAAGCTCACACCTATGGCTTCTTCACTCTACCCTGTTCTCTTTAGCTCATTAAGAGACATTTTATGTCAAATTTTAGTTTTTTATTTTCAATTTAATAATGTGTATAATATTTTCTGGGTGTGATGGCATATTCCTTTAATCCCAACACTTAGGAGGCAAGGACAGAAGGATTTCTGTGCATTAGAGGCCAGTCTGTGAGAAATACGTAATGGGAAACTGTGCCAAAAAATGTTTTTGCTTTCAAAGAAAATCATGATATCTTATTCATTTTTTTTTAAAAGGAAATCAATAGTCCCTCTTTGGTATATCTGTACAAAGGAAGGCCTTTGTGTGAGCAGTTTCTGGACAGGTATTTCACAGGAGACCCAGTCATTTCTAGAAATGTCCATGGATCAGCATGCAGTAGTTAATTCTAGCCCTACTTCTTAGATGTACTTTTTTTTTTTTTTTCCAGGACAGAATGTGAGCCACAAAGAGAAAGAAAGTAGATGTTCTCAGAATAGAAATAATTTTAAGAGATAATGTCATATTTTACTAGAATCAATAAAGTCATAAGCAAAATACCATGTGTTCCTGTTAGTCATTCAATGATGGAGCTATGTACATAAAAGCACTAATGGATCCCTTAAATGTAAATTACTGCTAGATGCTTAAGTAAGCCATCCCCCACTCGAGAACCTTTGTAATCCATCTCTCATGCCAGATGAACTGCAAGATGTCCTTCTGATCACAGGCTGTACTGTGTTTTGTCATTCATCTCTCACACTCAGTAATCCTTTTACCTCTCCTTTCCAGGTTTATAATTTAAATACAATCTCTTCTCTGCTGACAAAAGGACCCCAGTCTAAATAGAATCTCTATATTAGAGCCAATGCAGTGCATCACTGGCTATAAGATGACTGGTCCAGGTTCCACTGTATATATTAGATATGTGGAACCTCATTCCTCTTTTGTTTCTATGTTCACCTGCAGCCTTCAGGGTGAGTGCTGAATGTGGGTTCTGCACCTGCCTTGATGTTTGCTATGCAGTTTTGCAGTTTCCTGATGGAATAAATTCACCTGAATTCTATGGCTTGAGACTCAAATGGATTTTTATTTTATTGTTTAAAAGCTCAAAAATAGAAGATTGAATAAACTGGTATTCATTCTTAAACTCTTGAGTGGCCACTAGAAAAAGAGTTTATCACCCTACTACCCCAAATGTGTCAGAGCTTATCTGAAAAGAGAATTAAGATGAGAATGAGAAAAACTTTGTAAAATGTCTTCACGATATGGTTTTAATTAAAAAAAAAAATACTAAAGTGTGTGTGTAGGGGCGGTTGCTTTGTGCAAATAAGTGCAGTGCTCCAAGAACCCGGAAGAGGATACCAGATCCTTTGGAGCTGGGTGACAGGAAGTGAGTCACCTGATTTGGGTGCTGTGACCTGAAGGCAGGTTTTGAGAAAAGCAGAACACACCCATAACAACTGAGTTATCTTTCTAGCCTACTTGATATATTTTTTAGCTGATGGAAGAAACAGGGTTTGTGAAACATCTACAGTTTGATTCCCAATTCAGGAGAGGTATTGCTGAGAAGTGAGATAAAAGGTATTTGAGACTTGCACCTTTTCTTAATTTTCCAAAGTGAAAATATATTGCTTTTTAAAAAATATTTATTTTTATTTTATGTGAATTGGTGTTTTGTCTGCATGTATAACTGTGTAAGGGTGTCAGATCTTGGAATTACAGGCAGTTGTTAGCTGCCATGTGGATGCTGGGAACTGAACTCAGGACCTCTGGAAAAACAGTCAGTGCTCTTAACCACTGAGCCATCTCGCCAGCCCCAATATATTGTTTTTTTTATAAAAACAAATTTTTTAAAAAAAAATAAACATTGCCTTAATAAACAAGGCTTACTAATAAGAAATGCTATCAAAATCTCTGTAGAAATAAAATTTTAATTATGAAAATATAATGATTCTTATTTTTAAAATATGAACTTCAATTAATAATTTATAATAGAACCTACCAAAAAAATTTATGCTGTGGAAAAATGCATATGTAATGTTAAACAGAAATATAATAGGCAGACTGCCAGCCTACTTCTGAAAGATAGTTAAATATATAAAACATGAAAAATATTAATGCCAGCAAAGCACTACATATATTTTAGGTCATAGATTTTTTTTTCTTAATTTCTGAGAAAATTAAAGTCCTAAATTTTATTTCTGTATGGTATTGTCTAAAATTAATATTCTCCATGACTTAAGAGCAATGGTAACTTCCAAAGAACTAAAATGACATTGGTGATTTTTATTGGAGTGAATTTTTTTTTCATTCACATTCCTCAAAAAAGATGTACCTTTAGAAAACTTGACATATGAAAACATAGGCACACAGGAACACAGACTTTATCTCTGGCTGTAAAAAGTTGAGCTATGTAGCTGTATTCTGAATGCCTCTGAGCATGTGTCTAGAACCATCTTTGGTGATGAGTATCTCTAAGTCCAGACAGTGAGAATAGAGATGAGGTAGAGGCTAGCCCACAGCAGTTTCTACTTTGTGGAACATTTTTGAATAGCTGGTGACCTTTTATGGGCAGCATTTTTGACAGGTAGATGCCAGTGAGTATGGCAGAAATCTCACTAAAGCAAAGAAGGAAGTTCACACAAACTGAGGTGAAGGCTTGGTGTGGACTAAAAGCTGTATAAAAAAACAGAATGCTACTAGAAAAGGAAAATCTCAACAGAGCACTGGAATGCCTATGATTGACAGCTGGTGAGAGAATGTTAATCCTGGGACCTTAGAGGTATCCAAAACCAAAGCTCATGTTTCAGTAAAATATATAATTTATGCAAACATATCTATATATGTATGTATGTTGAATGTATACAAATAATATGCAGTATATATGTCAGATACACACAGGCACAAATGTACATGAAGAAAATCCAACTGCATTATAAAATCCATACTCTTCTGGAAGCAAAAGACAAATGTGAACCACTGACCAAGAACATGTAAGGCGTTAAAGATTGTTGATGATTTCCACCATATGTGATATTTAGGTGCACTCAAGGCAATTGGGGAGCCTTTGTGGTGCTCAGAAATCCATAGTAATTGGAAATCCTGGCTAGTCTTTTCATGGAATCATTCAGTTAAGTTCAGCCAACAACTTCTAAGCATTTAGACCTTCCCTTTTTTAATATTTACTTATAAAATAAAGTCCTTTTTACCCCCATCATGTATCCCCTTGTTCTCCCTCCCTTCCCCTTCCCAAAGCCTCCAGGTCAACCTTCAGCCTTCAGCCTCCCTCTCCACCCCCCATCCCCTCCCCACAAAGGGCAAGAAGTCCCAAGGTGGATTAGCTCAGCATCCACTCCAGGCAGGTCCGATTTCCTCATCCTAATATCAAGACTGGGTTAGGTGTTCCTCTGGAGGGAATGGGTTCCAAAATGCCAGTCCACACATAGAAACACAGTCTGATCCCTCCCCATGTCAGTGAACAGTTGCCTACCCTTGGAGGGTTTAGTTCTTTTTCTTGAAGGTTCCTCAGTGGCTGTTCTTTTCTTTATTATTGTTTTTTGAAAATCAATATCAAACATTATATAAAAAATCAAAACATTCAGAATAGATAACAAAAAACCCATACAGTAATAAAACGTCTCTTTTCTCTAAAATACATAAAACATAAAAAATAAAATCTAAAGCTTCTCAAGCCAGGTTAGGCTCAGCTACATTTAGATCTTTCTAGGCATTGACACTTCCACTTAACTCATTCTTCAGTAAGGAGACTCAAGTTGACTCCAGCATGGAGCCTGCTAAACTGATGCATTCTACATCCTACTCAGCCCTAAGGCTCTGGAAGCACAAAATGACCAATCCTGGCTCTTTCATAAAAACTGATAACTTTTCTTGGAGAATTAACTTCTGTACTGTCTTTCTGACAAAATCATATCTTTGTTTTTGATCACTGTCCTCTGATACCTACTTCAGAAGATGCTTAGATAAAAAATGCTAGTCTACATGGGATAAAAATTGTAACAATAAATTGAATGTATTAAATCTATAAGGTTGTGCAGGCAAATTGTCATCTGTGGATGTCTTATCATTATTACAAGTCACTCATTTACCTGTTATTTTTAGATGCTAGTGAATCCCTAGATGAGCAGGATTTTCTTCCTGAACAATTGTCACTGAAACAGTACTTCACAATCAAAGACCAAAGCAGAACTTCACTATTGCTGTATAATTCCACACAACTCGCAGGGGAAGCAGGGTCAAATGTCGCTCACCTTTTTCATGTATTGAGTTAAGTCATATACTGAGTCTTAACCCCCATTCTATAAACACATGGAGATGATTAGAAAAGGGTTACAAATTCTGCTGTAGTTAGTGCCTAGAACTCTGAATTTTATTTTTATTTCAAAGACAAAAATAGTTTATTATTATTATGAACAAAGAAGTCACACTTTCTATCCTTGTATATACTTATTCAAGATCCCTTCCCCCTCCCGCCACATCAGGTCATTCTTTCTTCTCCACAACTCCCCATCCCCTCCCTGGGCAGGCAGTTTCATTTTTATTCTTTTTCTATTATGAAAAAAAAAGTCATATTTTTTTTTATCCATGTATCCCCTTATTCAGGCTCCCTTCCCCCTCACGCCCCTCCCAGTCACTCACTCTTCTCTCCATCACTTTATCTCCTCCCCAGCAAGGGCAGGAGGTCCCAAGGTCCCAAGGTGGCTTAGTTCAACCTCTACTCCAGGCAGATCCACTTTCTTTGCCCCAACATCAAGATTGAGTCAGGTGTTACTCTGGAGGGAATAGGCTCCAAGGTGCCACTCCAAGGTATTTTTAGATTCCAAGCAGTTCAGTGGTTATGGTTTGCTGCTTGGATATGCTTAGCTTTTTTTGTTTAAAGTCCACTAATGAGTGAGTACACCCCCTGTTTATCTTTCTGAGTTTGTGAGACCTCTCAGACTTGGGAGGAAAATTCATAAAAATGGTGTTTTATTTGTAAAAAATGGTATCTTTATTTTTATGCTGAAAGTGGTTTGTAGCTACATATATTTTTCCATATCCTCATTAAACTTTGGCATTACATGTTCATAAGTTACTATCAATTTTTTGAATCTTTCTTTTGTTGTTTGAAATGAGGCATCATTGTGTAATCTAGACTCAAGTATACCAGGCTGAGTTTGCCACCTCCAATCCTCCTGTCTCTGCTTCCTGACAGTTGAGCTCATGAGTATGTACCACATTGAATTCTGGATTTTTCTGTAAATTGGACTTAAGTATCATAGAAAATCTGACGAAACTATTTCTCAGGCACAATACTCCCTGGGTGCTATCATTTTCTTTTGGTCATCCTCTTTCCTGTCATTTGAGGTATCCCCAGCAGACCTCTACTGGTACCCAGGACACAGTACAAGCACATCACACTCCATGCAGGCTGCAGGCTGAGCATCTATGCTCTCTTTACAATTCCCAGCTTCTATTGCAAACTGACTTTGCATTCCTTGTTTAGACCATGCTCTGAGCATTTCTAGTCCTTACCCTTATGATTATATACAGATTTCTTTTAACATTTTTGTCTTTAGGCCAGAAATATTTATTTCCCAACATGTAGAGTCATTTAGAAAGTTTAGAGATCTTAAGTTGTAAACGCAGATTCTATATTTCCCATGGTTTATAGAGGAGCTCTGCAAAAATTAGGCCCCAAACCAAGAACTGAATTACTACCAAAGTCCATGGAAGAACGGTGTCTACAGGGGAGCTCTAGTCTAGAATTAAAGATCAAGAGATTAAAATTCTAGGATTTTCCTTAAACTATTTCTCAGCCAGATTAAAACGTAAACTCTTATTTATGAGATTATTTGTAAAATGTTCTTATTAGTACATACTTATAAGATCAGAGAAATATACAGAATCATTCTGAATTCAGGGAGGACAAAGCAAAAGAAAATGAAGCCTTACAATCATGCTCATCTGTGTGTCCATATTTTTAAGTTTGTTTGCTTACATTTCCATAGTTTATACCAGATCTTCAGAGGATCTGGTATAATAATTGATTACCATTCAGTTGCAAATGGAGAACACATCTCATATTTTAGGAGTATACTATAGATGTGTGCAGTTTTGTATCCTCACATTTACAAGAGCATAGAGTACAGTTGGCAAGGTGAATGCCTCTGCTACTCTTTGAAACACTGCTTTTAATTGAAAGAGGACAGGCAATATTATTTCATAGCTAGGGGGAGACACTCTATTCCCCATAGGCTTTGGAGACTATAGGTTCTTACCTTTAGGTACTAGAAATTCTGAGCCAAATCAACTCATTAGAAAGCATAACCAGGTATGAGATTTATTGTCATTCCTGGGGACATAATAGTGCCCAAGCAGAACAGTGCTTGAAAAGAATATCCTATTTGGGTATATCACATAGCTTGCCTTACTAACCTGAAGACGAATGAGTTACCATGCCAGCTTTCTAACCTGTCTCAACCCTTCATCTAGTCCCCAGAAGTCAGGTAACAGTTCTCTGTGCTAGAAGGACCATTCAGCAGTGACTCGGACATGCAAATTAGTTTACTGAGAGCCCCACTTCCCACCAAGCTCCTTGATTTTCATGCTTTGACAGGAAGATAATATCAAAGGCTGCAGAAAAGTGTTAGGGGATAGATGCCAGTGTGTGGTGGAGCAAGTGAGTGGTTAGAATCACATACCGTAGGCTGTCAGGAGAGGAAGTGCCAGGCAGCTCAGAGAAGAAACATGGGCCCTATCATAGAAAATATGCTTTTTGTTAAGACTTTCAGCATCCAGAGGGAGGGGCAACCTTTCTAGCATGACTGTGCTACTGCTGTGACGATCTAGAGAAAGGTCTCAGGGTTTGTTTAAAAAGGTCAGCTCAGCAACTACTGACCCTCATGACTTCATCCTGACAGTTTTAGCCCTCTTGCAAAAATCACTCTTGTCACTTCTAGCCTCCTGTGCTTTTCTGAAAACAAAACCTTCTACCACCTGCTGTCCATTATTCCGTCAGTGAGCGCCATGCCCTCTCTTCAGCTGATATTTCAATTTATTTGTGGTTAGACACGCAGCGATCCTCTGACTGAAGCAGAGGGAGCAGTTTAAACACTCAAAGCCAGCGCTTCCAATGTCTCTTCATGCAAGGCTCACCAGACGCAGCAGTGTGGCTACCTCTCAGCTACACAAAAGCAAAATGAAGACACGCAGATGGTCAGAGCCTGCCTTCTGCAGCGGGAGAAGCAGGGTTGGCTCCAAGTAACAAATAATTACCCAGGCCCTTTGTAAATCAAGTTGTACCACTTCTCCTGCGAGCATCCACAAAGAGGGCTGCGTGTATTTGCTGTGGGCTCCTTCTTTGTTTGGGGATTTTGCTAATGCCCTTTCTTCCTATGAGCTTGTGTCCTCACGTTTGACACCTACTGAAATAGCCTCACAAAACCTTTGTTTCTATTTTCTTCGAAATGTGTATTCCTCAACGAGGTTTCGTCTTAATCTCTCCGTCTCAAAAGGATATGAATTGAACATGCAGAGAATCAGTCTAACAGGACCGATTATCAATTTCCATTTCCTTTCAGTGCTGCAGCCACCCGTGGGCCACCTAGGCAGCTTTCCTCAGAGACAAAGCGTGTTTGAAATGGACAACTTATTATATACACTGGTCTCTTAGTACTTTAGTGGATGACAGAGACTCATCGCCCATAATAAATCCTTCCTCTGACCCTTTTATATAATGCACAGCTGAGCTAAAAAGAAAATCAATGCGGTGGTTTTAATTTAGCACTTTCATTCTGTTAATTTATCTAAAAAATCCTATGCCACGACTTTCCCTTGTCAAAACAGTCAATTCCTGTCAACGTGAATATGCGAAAATGCTTTGAATTTGCTGTTTTCTTTGCCTTTCTTTTTAAAAAGCAGAGTGGTTGTTGAAAACCATGGGTCACATACTGAGCTGCTCATGTTTTTCTATTTTTATTTTATTTTAGTGTGTGTGTGTTTCATGTGTCCAAAGCTCCTTTTGACAGAAATGGTTAGCTCAGTATAGTGGAGAAATGTGTAGGTCCCCTAGGGAGCAAAGAAACTCAGCCTATATCACTTGTTAGATTTGCTGAAGATGCTTGCAAAATTCTTTTAAGACTGACCGTTCATCTGAGTATATATTTAGGCTTGAAGCCTGTACATTATTAAATTAGTACTATTTAATAATGATTGCTTCCTGGGGAGTGTATTAAGTAACAAACACTATTGTTTGTTCTGTTCTCCCACACTCCCCCAACCCAGTCTCAGTTTTAGAACTGGAAAACATGCAATAGATAGAAACTCATCTTGCTCTGAGCATGATACTGTCATTAGTGAATAAGGTCAAATCTAGCACCATATTGTACCCATTGCCAGGGACATAGTTGTGGATTATGAACCTATTGGGAGGCAATATTTACTACCTCTCCTGCAAAACATCATGGTAGATTTTCTTCAGACCTTTGCCAACAGCATCCCCTCACCATGCCTTTGCTTATGTATTTTTGTGGGGATAGGTATGCATGTGTGTGGATATATGTTTGTTGCTGTGTGGGTGGTGCATGTGTGCATATGTATGTTTATGTTTGCATGTATGTAAAAATCAGATGTCAATCTTGGGTTCGATTTTTCAGGAGCTATCCATTTTGGTTTTTGAGACAGGATCTCTCATTTGGCCTCTAGCTTACTGTTTGGGCTAAACTGGCAGACTAGCCAAATCTGAGTGTGTGCCTGTTTCTGCTGGGATATAAACATGCACCACCACATCTGGCTGTTTTATGGGGGTTGACTGATCAAGCTCAGGTCCTTATGTTTGCTAGATAAGTACTTTAATCACTGAGCTGTTTTCTCAGACTCTTAACTCTTCCTTTAGACTGAAATTCTTCCCTGTGCTTTGCACTTTGCTAACATTCTCTGCAAGACCCTTTTTACACCACTTTCTCCTTTAACACTTATTAGTGCATTTATTCCTGGTTCATCTCTATTGCCCAGTGTCAGCATCTTGATGCTTCATTAAATTGGTCTCAGTGTGTAGAACCTGTTACAGGGTTATTTTTTTATTATTTTTGTTTTTATAAACTATAAGGGCTTTATGAGTGTGTTTTTCATAAAGCTATTGTTAAGTGGCTCATAGTAGGTCTTTCTTAGGTACAAAAATCATTGTCTCTCTCTTGTGAGAGCAGAATGAAGGCCCTGTGCTACTGCCAACTGATTCCTGGCTTTGGAAAGTGTTATAGTCTAAGTGTGATACACTCTGCACAGGCTCATGTGTTTGAATAGTTGATTCCCAGTTGGTGACACTGTTTTGAGTCAAGGGTAAAGGGGGAAGGACATCTTTCTCTCACCTATGCCGCTGTGTGGCAGATATATGGGGGCAGTTGATTTGGTTTTGAAAAAAGCCTTCAGTTGTTAGTCTAAAGTTTATTATTTAAGCAATGTAATTCAATTACAGCATAGGGATCTTGTTTGGCATAGATCATGTCTAAAGTATTTTGTTGTTGTTGTTGTTGTTAGGGAAGTTAACATTTTGTATCCAGAGCAGGGCATGATACATACTATGATTGGAGGTCTCAGAGTGGTTCTCCAAAACGTGCTTTTGAATGCTGAATGAGGAAAATGGAGGTCAAGAAAACAGGAATGATGAGAAGAGTGTGTTGTGTAAGTTTTTGGTTTAGGCTAGTCTTGAGTTTTGGGTTTGTCTATACTTGTTTAGTTCTGTTTAGCTTTGAAGTTTGGACTAGTAGTCCAAACTAAATAGCTAACCTATTTACTATTTTACTATTTAGTTTATTTACTACTATCTAACCCTGATAATTCACAACATGCAAAAAAAAAAAAAAATCCCACATCAAGAGTGACAGAATGCATTTGAAGAGCAGCAACCAGTCTCCTGCAGTTCACTTACCATAGAGGAAAGCTAAGGAAGGAAGATGAGTGTTTATAGACAGGTGACTATATTTCAATCTAAAAATGGGTCTTACATGTATGATCTAGACCTTTAAAGGAGACTTTATTTAGAAGTCTCTGCTACAGGTAAATATTTTACTATGTTTTGTTTTGTGGTGCTGGTAGAAGTAGGTGTAAATATAACTAAACAAGCAAATACTTAAAAATTCAGTACTTTAAAGCCTAGAAACTGTGTAATCAATATGAATTTGACCTTGAAGCATATGAGTAGAATATTCTGAGATGCTTGTTTACTGGTTTATTTTAGAGACCTCCCCATGGAGGCTTTGTTTTTGTTACCCACATTTTCCTGTGCTCTTAATCTGAATTGTTTACAATTCTTTCACATATACCTCACCACCTTAAGTATAATCAGTTTTATTATCTGACCCCATCCCACCTGTACACAGAAGAGGAGCATGGTATATTACTGAAAACCTAAAGAGACTTGTAGGTCTAACTATTATGTTTAAAGAAAGTAAGCAATAAGCTGTTGAGACTATTAACATTTTTTAAGGCTTTAATCTTTTCTTTTATCACAAATTTTATTTCTTTAGTTAAAAAGAAACTTCTTTATTCTTTCCTTCTTTTTTCTTCTTTCTGAATATTATTCACAGAGAGAGAGACAGAGACAGAGAGACAAAGAGACACACAGGGAGAATACAACCTTATCTTGACGCTCAAACAGTTCTAGTATCACAGAGACTAGTGATAAATTCTCACTTTTAATCATTGACTTTTAGTTCACAATTGTGCTATTCTGATTAGTCAGATAAAATATAAAGCTGCTTTATACTCTAGACAGCTTTCCTCTGCCCTTAGATCTATTTCGATAAGACTATCTGCTATGATCTTCCAAGTAAAAGCTAACTACCATGTAGCTAGGGAATAGTAAAACACAATCTGGACACATCTATTTAAATTTTAAAGGCAAACCCTGAAATGTTTAGCTGAAACAACAGACTGAAAAAATTCGAATGCTAACAGTAACATTCGAATTTTTGAGTTCCAGGCCTCTTATTTGGATCATGAAACTTGGGTATTTCGAGAAGAGGAACAATATTTGCTCTGCAAGTTCATCAGTACTAAGATACACTCACAAAGAGTTTACCACATTCCCTAAAGAAAAAAATTTGTTTATCCTAATAATGTCTACTTCTAACATGAAGGTTAGTTTAACCAGTTCATTGAAACTTGGCCTTTTACTGTCCTCTGAAATTGGTACTATTAAATGATTGTAAGAAAAACAGTAAAAATTTTCACTGAGTGTGGTATGAAATATAGTAACTTCAATAGCCCAGAGGACTCTGTCCTTTTCAATTTGATAAAATAAATATATGAAGAAAAAAATATCTATGACTTTCTGCATTCATTTATGTGCTCACTTACTTATGAAATTTTCCTTTATTGGTCCTTTGAATGTAAGAAAATCAACAATCTAGATGCTTAAAAAATAGATAAGAGCATTTATTAACCCAGAAAATACTCATGGATACCTAGACTTGAACTCTATTGGCATTTATTTTTGCATTTAATTTCCTCATTCATCTTCCTCTATTTTCTTTATTTTATACTCTATCTGCTCTATAATGGGTCTTTATTTTTAGCTTCATTACAGCATCCTAAGTACCCTATTTCCTATTTAGCTGCCGCTGTGTTTAGGCAGACACCTTTATTGAGTTATCAGAGCCCTGTGCAGGTTCTGAGCCCTGCAGCACACAGAAGGCACCTGGGTGATCCGGGTCAATGTGTAATAATGAATCTGGGTCTCAGCCAAATATGGCCTGCCACTGTGAAGCTATATCCCTGCATTTTAAATTGTGATGGAGTTTCTGGCTCTTTACTATTCCTTGCATTTTGCTTTGTTCAGTAACTTTGGAAGAAGTATTTTATGCTTGTGATTTTGTGTGGAAATCACAGATTAGTGAATGCATTTATGGTTTTGAATGTCACATAGCTTAATCCATGGGAAACAGAGAAAATTTCACCTTTCTTGTGACCTTTCAAAGTTGACACTGTCTGTTCTATCCTCACTCCAAACAGAGCATGTATGCTCAAATATATATATTTGATGTTCTGTGAAACAGATCTCTCCTAATCTTTAGGTGATTTTTTCTTTTCTTTTTTTTTTTTAAAGTGTTTTCTTTTTTTTATTTATTTTTATTTCATGTGAATTGCCTGCATGTATAACTGTGTAAGGATGTCAGATCTTGGAATTACAGACAGTTGTTAGTTGTCATGTGGATGCTGGGAATCGAACTCAGGTCTTCCAGAAGAACAGTTAGTGCTCTTAACCACTGAGCCATCTCTCCAACCTAAGGTGATTTTTCTCTTAACATTTATTATGAGAAGAAAATACGTTAACTGAGTTAGAGTGCTTTTAACAACATTATCAACTCCTATGAATAATTAAAAGTCTATAAGGAGGTACAAATTTCTAAGTGACACGTTAGAAACCCCAAAAAGCTAGGTTTTACTCCAAGCAAAGATACAATAGATTGGCATCTACATATAAACTTGGTTTTTGCGTTTTTGATGACTTCTTTCTATGTGCTTCAGTGTCCACCAAGGATGAATGAGGGTAATTTTTGTTGTCCACTTATAATTATTTCTCCCCATTTATGCACATAAGGAAAAATGTTTGGTTTCAATGGACAGAGGTTTTCTGAACAGCTAGTAGTAATTCAAATTTCTTTGCTTCTGGTTTGCATGCCCTGAAAGATCTACTCATCTTTGCCCCCATTCCAAATATTTGTGAGTTCACACAGAGAACAGTTTGTCTGATGTCATTTTAGTGGTTTTATGCCTTCTGTTCTGCATCAATCCTGTTCATCTGCTAAACTAGAGTTGCTGATATCTCACATGGGAAAAATGGAGTGTTTGCTTATTTTGTTGGAAAGGAAAACTCTATGATCCTCTCCTTCCAATCCAATGAATAAGGATCATATTCTTCTGTGTATGACCAGTGGTAAATGTCATCAACACTCACACTTTCTATCTTATTTTTCAGACAAGGTTCCTCACTGAAGATGATACTCTGACTTTGCTAGCCTGGCTTGTCACTTCTATAAGCTGGGTCTTATAGCTCATTCCTGCAATTCTAGCACAAGGGAAGTCAAGGCAAGGCAGTCTCTTTTGAGTTCCAGGCCATTCTACACTATAGAAACATTCAAATAAAAGCCAAGGAAGATTCTATAGTTTGAGAGATGGAAGTAAAAATGCCCCCTAAATTAATGTCCCTGTAAGAGTGGTTCTTTAAGTAAATTTATTCTCTCACAATTTTACAACATCATAAGATACTTTGATCTCTCCCATCTTTTCTTATGATCCTCTCCTTCTCACTGAATCCCCTCTTCTTCTCAATAGGTTCCCTTCTTTCATATCTTGTTTTTCTTTGGCTCTTATCTTAATAGATTAGTACAGGGAAGGACTAATAGTTGCAAAAGTTGGGGTACAGTGGCTGTTTCCTCAAGTTTGCTATAAGACATCTAATTTATTTGGTTTATAGTATCTTCTTTTGGGATTCCAACTTATAAACATGATATCTGATAAATTTGCTCAAGTAAAATATCTAAATACAAGAATTTGAGACACATGTCACCACTCTAAAATGAATAAATAAATAAGTAAATAAACAAATAAAGTATTCTTATTGGAAGCTCATATTTTCGCCTTCCCACCATGTGTGTGTCTAAATGTTCCCATATGTTTGTGTGCATCTACG
Organism: Sigmodon hispidus; assembly: GCA_004025045.1. Classification (NCBI taxonomy): domain Eukaryota; kingdom Metazoa; phylum Chordata; class Mammalia; order Rodentia; family Cricetidae; genus Sigmodon; species Sigmodon hispidus. The sequence goes on along the minus strand of PVIH01000179.1, from coordinate 387,428 downwards.
TGTATAGGTAAGTGTACGTGCATGCACAAACACATGAAGGTCAGAGGTCAATGTCAGGTGCCTTCCCAAGTCTCTTATGTTTCAATAAGGCCACCTAATTTTTGAAACAAGGCCTCTCATCAAAGATGATTGCATATTTTTCTACACTGACTAGTCACCACACCCTAGGATTGTTCTATGTCTACCTCACCAGCCCCAGGCTGGATATACTACCATATCAGGCTTTTTGATGTGGGTTCTGGGGCTCTAAACTCTGGTTCTCCCTAATGCAGGAAGTCAGGACTCTTAACAACAACAACAGTAAATCCCTCTTGGCTTAATTTACTCTTTTCTGGCATACTGTCAGCCAAGGGAATTCCTAGGAGTTCCCAAAAGCTCTACTTTGTGTCGTGATGTCATGCACCTTGGTTAGTTTTTTTTTTTTTTTTCTCTTTAGAAGTCCCATCTATTGTAATTGTTGACTCCCAGTGTTTACTAAGTTTCATGTTGATACAGCATCCTCTAAGAAGAATTCCCTACCAGCCCTTTGGGCATTTACTTTCATCATACCTGGAATTCATAAAGTTTCAACTCATAATATTTTCTCATTACCCCGATTTCCCCTAGACTTAACTTCATGAAGGGTGAAGACAGAGTTACTACCATCTCCCCCATGACACAGAAGTGCTCAGACTCTTCGAGTAACTGAATGGGTTAATGAGTAGTGAAAATTTCATCCTTAATATGCTTTCTGTATCCAATTACCTATTTAAGTTCTTAATTTTCTGGGAACTATATTTTGGGATTTTCTTATACATTGCTATTCATTGGGTGATCCTATTCGGTCTGACTTGTTAGTCACTCATTCATCAAAAAATATTTTTGATATTTAAGTATGTGCAAGGTGTGTTTTTTAGGATTTTATAACCCCCCCAGGAGAAATCATACTTGGATGCTGTGTAGGTGAGGCTTAGAGTCTAATATAAATGAGTACTAGACATATAGAAATAGGCAGCCTATAAACCAATGTCCAACAAGGATCTGCCATGTGTGACAGAAAAGATATCACAAGGTCCTCTGAACAGGAACACTTAGAAAAGCTTAAAGGTTGACCATTATGAATAAAATAAAGATATGTTTAAAGCCAGAAGGTAATGTAAAGGAGAAGAAAATAGAACACAGCAGAGAAAACTTGAGTGATCCTTAGCATTTATGAAGAAAGAAAGCTTTGTTGATGGCTTGCTCAGACGGGATCCTGGGTACAGCTAGAGTCTTGAGTTTGTCTATGAAGTTAGATATTTTTATTGGTAAAAGTGACTCCTGAAAACTTTTCTCATTGACTGACTCTTGCTGTATCTCTGCACACAATATTTATTGTATAGTGTCTCTCCAATGAGTCATAAAAATCCTTTCTATTGCCTAGGCTCTGTTTCCTATTATTTGATGGCAACCTAAAAGGTCCTCCTAGGGAATCCAGCCTGGTGGCTATTGGAAAGATTATCGTGAACCCAATTCTCCACCAGACTGATCTCCCCACCATGCTTCAAGTCAGGTTCAAAATTCCAACAATGGGTCTCCAGTGGAAATCCCTACCTATTTATCCACTACAGATTTTCTTCTTTTAAAAAAGATTTATTTATTTATTATGTATACAGTATACATAAGAGGGTATTATATGTCATTATAGATGCTTGTGAGCCACCATGTGGTTGATGGGAATTTAACTCAGGACCTTTGGAAGAAGAGTCAGTGCTCTTAACCTCTGAGCCATCTCTCCAGCCCTCCACTACAGATTTTCTTAGTTCTTTTGAGAATGTTCATTCCACTCTTTCTATTCATGGAACTATTGTATTGTCTTTATTCTTATCCTTTTAAACAATAAATTATGGCTAAAGTCCACTGGCCATCTTTTGGGATTAGGAAAAAGTACCTCACAATGGCCATTAACCCTCATACATGACATTATATATTGCAATAATTAAACTTGTACGGTAATCTAATTTTGCATGAAAAAGAAAGCTGAACAGTAGATATACAATAAATGCAATAAATATATAAATGAATGAGTGAATGAATGAATGACCCTATGTAGGCTCATATTGAAAAATGTGTACTTCAGTATTAGATAATCAGTTCTGTGTTTTATATCCTCAACCACTCTGACTGCTGCATAAAATAAATTCTGAATAAATAAACATATTAATCCCTCTCTGGGAAAAAAGAATTATAGAAAAATTCAAGGGAAGTATGAAAAAGAACCATATTTCTTGCTTCAGAAAACATAGTACGTTAAATTTGTTATTTAGCATGACACAGAAGTTTCTAGATTCCTTAACTCTCATTTGCTGATACCAGGCATACACAGTTTTAATAAAATACAATGATTGTTTACTTTTTTAAAAAAAGCTGGATTCAAAGATGTGGTATCTTTGAACTAAACAAGGAGTTCTTGGTTTTTACAACTTGTACAAACAGGAGCTGAATGTGGTTTGAATTATCCGTGCCTAATATTTTAATTCCATTGTTCAATAATTCCCATTCCTTTGCATTATTTTTGCTTTATTATACTATTATAACACTCTCAAATATATCTATAAAACTTTACAACCCCTTTCCAATGGCATATGGCGTGTGTTCTGGAGAGAAACATGTTTATGAGCTGAAAGATGAGAAGAAAATGTAAAGTGCTCTTATGGGACTTGGGAGGGATTGCTACCTGCCTTCATGGTAGGGACCCTACAGTACATCAAGTCCTCACTATCTGAACAGGAGCCCTTCTATTTCCGCAGTGAGTGCCAATCTGGGAGTGTTCTATATTGACTCAGGTTTTGTTGGTTTAGGTTTTCTCTTTTTATTGTGGAAGATTTAATTCACAATTAAATCATTTAATTAATTTAATTTAAATTTAAAAAATTAATTAAAAAAACCATTTTTGCCCTTCATATCATACAACAGCATTAAAGGGAGGAACAGAAGTCAGACCAATAAAAGGAGATGGAGGAGTGAGAATTTTAAAAATGCAGTTTCTCTCTTGGCCATTCTGAGGTCCACTCAGAACAAATTTTGCAAATGTGATTCTTGGGGGAGCTCTTCATTTGTCACAATGTTTGGAAACCTAGGGGTATGAATGTGTGTGTGTGCCTTTACCTGTGTGTGTGTGTGCGTGCCTCTGTTTGTGTTCCTCTGTGTGTGTGTGTGTGTGTGTGTGCTTCTGTTTGTGTTCCTCTGTGTGTGTGTGTGTAAGTATGCTTGCTTAATGGTGCACATGTGAAGGTTCTAGGTCTTCTCCTTCCCCTTGTTTGAGACTTGGTCTCTTGGGCACAGCAGCACACACTTACATAGTTGCCTTACAGTCTTTGACGATTCTTCTATCTCTGTCCACCATCTCACTGTAAGACTGGTGGATTACACATGTATCCTACCATGTCCTGCTTTAGATGGATATTGAGAACATGAACTCAGGTCTTCACACTTGCATGTACAAGTGTCACTCTTAGGCATCACCCCAATCTATAGATTCAAATTTTCAAGTGTCATTCATATTCCTCATTGTATTCCTTGTCACAATTATTGATTTCATGGACACCACAGTGAAATAGCTGCTTCCTTGTCTCCTAGTAGGTGGTGAAGGTCCTTTCTCTTCCTGTTTCTATTCTATCCCCATTTCTCCTTTATCTACATTGCCAGTCACTAGTTTGATTACATGAACTTATCCCAAATGGTTTATGACAATTGAATCTATCTCTTTAGACTCCAGCCTTTTTAAAAAAAATTCAAATCACCCTCCAACATGCCATTAACAAGATCACTATTTCTTCTAGGAAGTCTTAAAGAGCCCATTAAAGGCACCTGATTGAATGATTGACTTAGACTATGAATGATTGACTTAGACTAGGTTCATAACCTGGATCTGAATTTATCTTGCAGCCTCATTGTGCAAGTCCTTGCCCCACATCCAATTAATGCATTTTTGCTTCCTGCAACTCCATTCGACCTCAAGCTCCATCCCCTGAAACAAAGCTCTTATTGCAAACTGTGGCTCCTGCTTATGTTCTTGACTTTTCCAGTGAGAGGTGAGAGATCATTTCTTATCACTCCTCTCCAAGGGCTGTAGTGACACTATATTAATGTGTAGCACTATCATTCAGCTTTTTATTATACTTTGCGATTTTAATTCCTTCTGTGTTTAATGGCTTGTGTCTTTATTTCATCAGCAGCATCTACAGTCCTCACTGACCTGTGTAAGAGACCCAGAGCCATCCTTGTACAAATGTTCCATTCCTGGAGATTTTCCTGCCCCTTTTACTGACATTTCTAGATGTCCCATACTCTCCTCTAAATGCTTATTAAGAAATTAAATACAAAGGATAGAATCAGTCAGAAACACTGGAGAACATTTCACTATAGTTCAATAAGGGTACTGTCACTCAATGAGTGTCAAAAATATTTAAGAATAATCATCTAAATGATTCACCTTTGTAAATTCTCTGAATTTTATTTCCATGATCAGTATGTTTGAGTCATATCTTTAGAGGTCATTTTACTTGAAGGATCTTGGTGAAAATTACTCAAGTGTACTTAATCATTATTAATACGTATTTAGTCAAAGTTCCATTGTATCTTGCTTTAATTTTTTTCACTTTAATGTCTACTGTCTGGCATTCTGTTTCTTTATCTGTCTACATATCATCTACCTCTTTTATTCCTATCAAGTTTTTACTTATTTATAAAAAACGACAACCAGAAGTAGTAGATATGAACAAGGCCTGAAAATGAATCAATAAATTAATAAATAAAATATTCTTGTACATCTTATTTTGTATAAATAACTGAAATGACACTTTTTTATATAAAAGCACCAAAGGGTTTCCTAGTGAAGTCTAACATGTTTCAAAGAATCTCTGGCAGAAAAGAACTCAAAAAACTTATGATCAAAGTTGGACACCATGACACAACACTATTCATTACTAGTCTTCATTTATTCTTAGTAAGTCATGCTTCATAAGTTTTTATAACAACGGTTGAGGAAATACATATCTTATACACTCTTACTCTAATTCTGTATAGAAGATCATTCGAAAAGAGCGTGGTACCTTTTATATATGCAGCAGTAACTGGACATTGCTGTACTAGCTAATTTGGGCAGATAAATTGTTACAGAAAAGGCATCCACATCTCTCTTACATCCACAGGAAAGAAGGGACATAAATAGGATGTGCATGAGAAGAGGGTTAAGGATCACACATAGCTGGTCCCTGCTATATGTCAGAGCAAGACAACTGAATTATACTGAGAAGGTCAAAAGTAGTGGAGATTGAAGAGACAGCCACTTGTGTTTTCATAGGATCTGAAGAAACTGACGCACACAAATGTCAGCCTACCTGACCTTATCATGCATAGCTCAATGCGGTGGTGACACCAAGGTGCTCCCACTGTGGAGCTCAAAGCTGAGATTCCTGAACAATAAGAGGTGACATGACCTAAGACCCAAGTTCTACAGGGAGCAAATCATGAGCAGAGCATTTCTTTAAAGCGACTAAGCAAGGGTACGGAAAATAAAATCATTGCATTTTCTAGAGTGATTTTATAATGTTCTTTTACATAATAAAACTTTTAAAAACTCTTTTTATTTTACTATCATGATTTCTAAATGAGGATATATGGTTGCTAAGGTACCTATAATTTAGCATGTGTTTGAAAAGATTTCTGTGACAGTCACAATTACTGAGTCTTTAAAAGTAAACACAATGGAATACAAAGAAGTCTAAGAAAATGTTAATATATATTTTAAAAATGAGCAAGGGTTGGAGATGGCTCATTGGTTAAAGTGCTTGGTGTATAGTTATAAGAACAGATTTCAGATTCTTGGAACTTTTACATATGCTAGGTGGGCATTTCAGCCTACCTGTAGGTTCAGGAAAAGTAGAGACAGGGACCGTGGAGCAAGCTGGCTAACCAGACTAGCTGATTTTAATTGAGAGTTTATTCCTCAATGAATTCTCATAATCAGTGAAGATGGAAAAAGATGGAGGACGGCTCCTGGCATCAACCTTGAGCCTTGACAATCATGTATGCACACATGTATGTGTGGCCCCATCTATATGTTCATTTATTCACTTGGAACATCCACACATATCATACACATATTAGTGAGATTTTTTTTCCAAAAAGAAAACAAGTGAACAAACAAAAATCAGAAACAAAAAGCAAAGCAACCAAGCACCATCTTATATTTTAGCATTCCTTAGATTTGTCAGTTAGATTAGTATGGAGGCCTCCAGCAGCAATAGCATTATGACTGAGGTTAGTATCTGGCATAATAGGTATCATACAATATTTGTACATTAAAATAATAATAACAGTAAAATGTATAGTACTAAAACACAAATGTTCCTATCAGTAAACCAAATACTCCTATCTATTTTCCTATTCATGATTCTAATGTATTCCCTAGAAATTAAACACCCCTAGAGCATAAATACCAGGCTAGGAAATGAATGTGATAGAAGAATTCCTTACAGTTCTATATTCCATATGAAAGAGGAAATACGATTATCTTTAAATAATCTGTTTTAAAATTATAAAAGCAAAAGGACCATAGAAAATTTGACAAATAGTGAGCAACAGCTACACACAAACTAAGCACTCCACAATCCCTGGGCTCTCACAGTCCTTCCTCCAATTTCTTTTTTTCTATGCAGTCACCAAGACATAAAATGAATTTTTCACTCTGTTTGCTTCTTTCACATATTATCTTAGAGAGCATGCTAGATTGCTATTTAGGCCATCAAAATACCCCATTCTTTGAGCTTACCATATTTCAACTACCTTTCCCTCATGTTTTCAGAGGAATTACTATTTGTCTCTTATGCAATGAAAGTATATTCTGTTGTTTTCAGTGTTGGAGACTGAAACCTCCAGTCTGAAACCTCCTGAGGTTGAAGACCCAGGTCCTTATACATCTTAGGCAAGCACTACCATTCTACTGCTGGAGAGTGAGAACTTGAATTGACTTATCTGTAAAATACATATTTTGGAAAATTACTCAAAATTATTCATAGGTTTTACATTATAGTTCTTTTAAACTCACCTGCCACATCATCAGTAGCTATGTGAAATCTTCTTAATTGATGAATATTATTGGGGTAGCAGGACATTAATATTCCTTTAAGCATTTTTAAAACTATTGAACTTGAAATTTGTTTCAATTTCTCTAATAGTTTTATTTATTGTTTCACAAATTTTTTGTCTTTATATATTCTATAATATTTTAAATTTTATTTAGTCTCTAACAAGTAAAAACATAACTGCCATATATATTTTATTTCCCCAAATTCATTGCTCTCCTTTCCAACTTTGGATCATGTTTTGTAGTTAATGCAGATAAATTTGCCAAGCCTGTTTATCTTTTAAATTGCTTTTAAACATTGAAAACATAGTTTTTGTTTTGTTTGTGTGGTTTGGATTTACATCTCTTTTTGTAGAGAAACCTATCTGTTGGTTTATTTTTTTCTTTTTTCAATTTAAAATTGGTTATTGGTTATTTACAGCAATTAAGTATCCAGTTTTTACTTCCTTATACCTGTTTTAGTTTGCTTTTACTACAAATAGTAAAATCCTTATGAAATTCATTTTAATGTATGATATATTTATTTTTGTAGTCATGATATACTATCATATGACACATTTTAACTAAAAAACTCATTCAGTGTTATAAGACTTTTTTTTCCAATACCAACTGAAGATCTTCTCTTTATTTAAATACCTACTATCACATTTTTTTGGTTAAGTGTGGGCAGCTATAGTCTATTTATACTTATTCCCTTATTGTCTAGGCAAAAAATTTTGGCCAATCAGGTTAAAACAGTTGACTGTAAACTGACATAAAATTTAAGTACAGTGGGAAGCAGTGGGAAGAATATCCTTTTCAACATTTAGTTATTATTTTAGTTCCAAAATAAAAACAACCTTTATAAAACAAAAAAGAAAAATTTCATTTCCTTTGGTAATTATCTGCTTTAAAAAAGAATAATTTTTGTAACATCAATTGAATAGTGTGCATAAATTCTAAATCAGACTGCCTGAGAGTCACTCTCTGGTCTGTCCCTGATGGACAGAAAATCTGAATTAGTGACCTGTTCTCTTAGTGTAGTTCTGCCCTTATAAGCAAAATGATAGCAATAATACTCATTAGTAATAATTATTAGTAATAATGCCCCTGGGGATTTTAGAAGAATAAAAAGACCATTATTTCTGCAATTTCACATACTTTGAATGGAAGATAGATAAGTGTAACTGGAAGTTTTTTTTATCCCATCCAGGCCCCTTGGTCAAGACAAAGTTCTCCCGGCTGTGGTCCTGCAGCTGCTTATAAAATAATTATTCAGAGACTTATATTAGTTAATTAACTGTTTGGCCTATGGCCCAGGCTAATAATCAACTAGCTCTTATAACTTAACTCAACCATTTTTATTAATCTATTGTATTGCTACATGTTCCATGGCTTTACCTGTGTTCCACTACATCTTGCTTTCTGGGCACAGCTTGCAGCTTCGCTCCCTGACTTCTCCATACTTCATCTTTATCTCTAGTTGCATTTTCCACCTCCCTCTAAGCTGCCTTGCTATAGGCCAAAACAGCTTCTTTATTAGCAAATAGTAATAAAGCATTTTTACTGCATACAGAATGACATCCCACATCAGACAAGAGCAATGGCAGTGTCTTCTTAGGGATGTGACCATTTGGTTCAGTGTTAAAATAAAAGGGGACATGTATTGAATTGAAGTGGGATTATGTTGTTACATTTTAAATAATTGTCCTGATGACTGATTCAATAAAAATGCTGATTGGCCAAAGGTAGACAGGAAGTGTGGGTGGGACTACCAGACTAAGAAAACTCTGGGAACAGGAAGAGCAGAGCAGAGATGCCAGAGAAACCAGTGGAGAAGCCAGCAGATGCAGAGGACAACTATGCTGCTCTGAGAAAAGGTACCTAGCTACATGGCTGAAAAAGAGAAGAATCATGAGTTAGTTTAAGAGTAAAGAGTTAGCAAGTTATATGCCTGTGCCCTAGGTCAATCAGCATAAAATTAATATAAGCATCTGTGTGTTTCTGTGAGACTGCAAGTATTTGTGTTTGGACCATAGACCAGACAGGCCAGAAACCTAATACTACATTGAACTTCACATTGGCATGAGAATGTATTGAAGTTCACATTTGACATGAGATTCTGACACATGTAAAATTCTTTCTCATCAGTTGCCTAAGGATGAAATAGATCAATCTTGCCCTAGAAAATTATTGCCCTTAAGTGGAGCTGTGTTGAGAGTGATGTAAAAGGACAGTCTTCTTCAGCCTCTGGCTACCATGTTTCCTCATAGACTCCTATATGCATTTCTCCACACACCCACAGGAACACATATACACACATAAGTAAATGTTTTGGATATAATTGATATTTTAAACTAGCAGCTGGAAATGTAGTGTAAGTCACCATCTTTCTGGGTTCCTCTGACCACTACACTCTCCAGGGTTATTCAGAGAGTTTACTGGCTCAGCTTTATTCATGCATAGTGCTATTGAGTTGATTTAACTAATTTTTGATTCAGCTATTTGAAAGAGATTTTTGTATGCTTCACAAGATGCGATCTCTTGGCATTGCAGTTACTTTTAAAAACAAGCATCTCTGCAACATAATTTCCCAGTATTTCATGCCATGAGAAATATCTTGTCTTTTATGATAAACTTATATGTCTCCTTTTGTCAAACCACAGGGTCTTAAGTTTGTAAGTTCTTTGCTTATGTCCCTATCAAAAAGTTTAGCATTATACTTGTTCTATTTTAGTAATATTTGTCTTTGATTTCCCATGCACTTGACTCTTACTTTCTGAAAGGACTCCCCAAACTTAGTTTAAATCTTTAAGGTTGTATTGTTTTGGATATTTAAATATCTACACACTACTTTAAAAGACATATAGGCACACCAATGAAATAAGTATCATGTGCTTTTCTTATTTGACCTCATTCAATTAGTTATTAATTAGCTTTAAATTGTCATTTAAACTGGTAATTTTACTAATTTCAAAATGCTGAATTTTAACTTTATGTTTAGATTTCAAGGTTTTGCAGCAGGATAGACTTTCTTTCTTTAAATTGTTCATACTCCTATGTATTTGTATTATATAATTAATTTGATTGGTAGCTTTGAGAAGAGAATATTTTTAAAAGATGTGTTTGTATTTCTTTAAAATGTCAACTAACAGGTGAATAATCAACTGAGACAGTCTTTTTGCTGTTTCAAATTACTCCATAAAGCAAACATCAGCTATTTCTTCTATATAAAGAGGGACACATCTAAGATCACCACTCTTTACATCAAAAAAGGACATTGCCAGATTTCTTTCATCTTCTTCATTTCTTACCATCAAGTAAAAGCCCAAGAGAATTAATATATTGAATTATTATCAAACTAAGGCCAAACACAACACCTTCTCTCTAATTTATCCACTTTCTACTTCCACACAATAGGAATAACCTCTCTATTCTCTAAGATTTGAAAATCTCCATGGTCTTAAATCAGTATTGCCATTCATAAAATCCCCAACTTTGAAAGTGTTACAAATTGTGACATGAATTGAATGACTCCTAAGCATCAGCTATGTTGTGCCCTCAGCTTAATGTACTTCTTGCACAAAATCTTTACAATTTTCCTATGAAGAGAGTATAATATTGTCCCTACTTTAAAGAAAATGAGAAGAAAGTCTCACACTTAATATCAGGATTCTATAAGGCTATACCACATCTATTTACCAGTGTATAAATACATATTTTCTTTGAGGGTAAATAATAAAAGAGTTGTTTATATTCTTCCTAAACCAGACATGGATACCGCTATCATAGATTTCTGGCACGATTGCTAAGACTCTCATGAATTTGAAGTTTACACCTGACTATGTTTTCTCCCAGAAACTTGCTGTCACTGAAGGATTCTGTTTTATGCTATCTGGAAAGTCATGAATAGTTCTGGAAGTTAAGAGAACATCAGGTATTTGAACAAATTATTGAGAAATGCACTGCATCTCTCAGAGATGCACTCCAAAAGGATAAAATACTACCTTTAAGGAATACTTGCCTGGTCTTTATCTTTTCTTTCTCAGTGTTTTCATAGTGTGTTTGTGGCATGCTTATTTTAATACTGCTGTTTTGAAAGAACTGTCTTGATTTGTTTTGTTTTAATTCTTATCACTGGGTGTAATATTCTGAGCACTCTAAGTGATGCTCAGGGGATAAGCCCATTTATACTAAGATTGAAGTGGCAAAGTCCATAAGGCATCAGCATCTTAGAAATGAGCTTTGAGTAAACCATGTCTTAAAGCACTCCACTTGATGTTTTCAACAAACCAGGCAATGCTCCTTTCAATGTCAGTGCTTGCAAGGACAGTGGTCTTGGTTGAAACACGTTTAAATAAAAATGAAGTGTAATTCATTTCTTCATTTGTCACAGAGAGGCTAACATCTCCACCAAGTACATGTATCTGATCCAGTATATTTTAGAAGATACATCTTTTATTAGCAGTAGAATTTTGAAAGGGTATTTTTTTTCTTTCTTTCTTTTTTTGTTTTGTCAGATCCCACCTACTATTCTCCAGTAGAGGAAGTTAGCCAGGTGTCTGGCTATACAGAGGGAGATAGTCTAGATATAGTTGCTAACCTGACCAGTAGATAGATGCCTGATGCTCATGAAACCTGGCTCTGTAGAATCCTGCTCTTCTGTATGCCATGTGGAAACCAGGACAGATGGTAGGGTCAAGAATAAGAAACTTGTTTGTTGTTGCATATTGAAGGCCATTTCTCCTGCCAGCAGGACTCCACAGATTTACCCTGGCAGTGGTGACCAAGGGGAGACAAACAGTGTTGTTCAACAAGCATTCTGAAAGATAGCATATGGCCAGGCAGAAACCTCAAGAGGATACCAGGGTATGTTGTGCTGTGCCACACTGTGGCAGTTCTGCTCCTAAGCAGTAGGGGGCATGTTGAATTTATCGGGGTAGAAGAATAAACAGAAGTTACTGAGACCAGCAGGAAATATCTGCTGAGGTTGACGAGCTGTAGAGCAATGGGGTCGGGTTCTTCTTCTGAGATCACTTGCTCAGTAACCTGCATTACTTTCTTCTGCTTCTTTTCTTTTTTTCTTTTGTATTTTATTCCTAGAAATATTCATATAGCCATATAGGCTGGCTTCTAGGGTGACAAAGTGTTGAGATATTGTGTTGACTTAACATATATTTGTGTATGTGGATGAATGTATGTATCCGAACTAATAGCAGAGAAGCATTAATGCCATTGGGATAGAGGCTTAGTTAATTGGGAGTCTCTGGAGGAGTCACTCAAGTTGGTGTCTGCTAATTAGGCAATGTGTTTTCCAGGAATTCAGAGAGCCAAGTGCTCTTTTGACTGTTCCTGGGTTATTCTACAGCAGCAGCAATGAGTGTTTGCTGATTTTAGCCACACAGCTGACATTTTTAGATGTGTTCCACTCTCATAACAAAGGCAAATATGAATCATGAAACGAAGTGCCTGAGTGACCGAGTGATATGCCATATTAACTTCAGAAATTCTATACGCTGTAAAATTCTATAAAGTCAGGAGCACAAAATTCAGAATTTCCTATTTTGCTTAGGGTTTCCGGATTCACAAATCTTCAGCATAGCCTGGCTTCCTATGATAGCTCTTTACCAGGGAGACTGGATTTCTGTGCATCTGATTCTGATCTATGCTAAGTTAAATTTACCAGTGGCCAAAACGTTAGGGGGCTAGAATAACTTTCCCTTTATTTTTGGTGCTAAAGGGAGCTTTCCTTCACAAAATCTGGATCCCAATCAAGAAAATGAGAGTTGTAGACAATGGCTAAATATTTTTCAATTGTCTGAGAAACAAGTTACAAAATTTAAAAATTATATTTATCCGTAAAGTAGTTTCACAGACTGAATCTTTGGGAGTATTATGTATGTGGAAGTTCATGTCTGGGTATTGTGTGAATGCTAGAAGCCAATGCCAGGTGTCTTCTTTCAATAGCACCCCCCTCATTCTCTCTCTCTGTCTCTCTCAATGAACCTGAAGCTCAGATACTCAGCTAAGTGTGTTGAGCATTTTCCCAGCACATAGATCACAGGTGCACACTCATGTACCCAGGTTTGTTTGTTTGTTTTAATGTGAATGCTACAGACCTAAACTCAGGGCCTCATGCTTATGAAGCAAGCATTTCCACATCTAAACCATCTTTCTAAACTCTACAAGATCATTCTTTCAAAGAAAAATAAAAAATCTATAGAAAACTTAATACTGTCTATTTAGGTATACAATAGGATTAAAAAAAGTACCAAATCAAAATACTGGGTTTTCCTTCCTAACTTATAAGACCATAAACTTCCTGGATTAAAATGTCACTCTTTAACACTACATCTCTGCTCATAATGTCATTACCATACTGCTATGTGTTTCTGGTCTGAAGAGATGTCTTTAACCATACTGGGAACATGCAGAAGGCAAAGGCAAAGACCGAGAACACATCAGAAGTGTTATATTAATAGCACTGCATTGGATGAAAGGCTGGAGAATTTCCATCTATCCAAAGAGAATTTGCCAGGATTTGGAAAGGTATGACTTGGCGATTCTTGATTGACTTGATTCTCCTACCCAACTAAGATGACAGAGGTCACTCTCTGGAACCCATCAAGAAGACGATGCTTACCACAAAAATGAGACTGATAGTTTTAATTCTGGGCTACCTGTGTACTACTTGAGAATATGTGCCTTCTTAGGACATGGCCCTGGGTTTATGAGTTTTTAACTAGTGAAAAGTAAAAGAAAGAATGGAAGCTGCTGTATGGCTTTTGCCATGAAAGGTCTATGTGACTGAGTTGGCTTTATAGTTTCTGACTGGATAGTTCAGAGAGAGTTTTTTTTTTGTTTTTTTTTTTTTTTTTTTTTTTTTTTTTTTTTTTTTTTTTTTTTTTTTTTTTTTTTTTTTTTTTTTTTTTTTTTTTTTTTTTATTTTATGACAGATCTTAAGTGCTAGTTTTAAGGAGTACATGGAAAGCTACCATAGTAGGTCCAACCAAGGGTAAGGGAGTGTCTACCCTGGGCTCCATACTGACTCTCCTGTCTCCCTCACCTACTCAACTTCATTCTTTGCTACTCTTTCAGGCATTCATTTTGGCTGATCTTTCTGCCTGGAACTCTCTTCTCATAGGTGTCTACCTGGCATATTGAATCTTTCGCATCTCTGCTATTGTCATGTTCTGATGAGATCTGTATTTGCAGCTTTCTACACATCCTCTGAACCCTGTCCTTTTGTATTCTCTGCCTTCACTACTTAACCTTTTCATATAGCCCTTATCACTCATGTGCTATCAATCATTATCTCTATTATTCATGGTTATCCTTGTCACTCAAATATGAGTGTTGTATACTTTCCTTCTCTCTCACCTCTCCCTTGTTACTAGATCCAAAATGTCTAAAGCATAACTTGTAGAATTATGTGCAGTTTTCCCAGCCCTGATCTGAAAAACATAAAATCCATAAATGCTTTGATATCTAGAACATTTTGAGGACTGGCATGATGTCACACATAAAAAAATGCATATCACTAAATTTACCCAGTGCACAAAATCACTTGGTATAGTCTACAGTAATAGGGCTGGGATATAACTCAGTGGCATTAGTGTGGCATGAAGGAATTTTTGTGTTCAATCTCTGGTGACTTCTTCTCCTGTGGAGATGCCTTCAGGCTACATGTTTCAGGAACAAATTAATATAATGTTTAAAGTTAGATCTTATTCCAAAAAAGTATACCATTATGCATCTGCAAATGTCTAAAATTTTAAAAATCAGTAATTAAATCATCTTATATTTTAGCCCTAAGTATTTTGGATAAAGAGTCCTCATTCTGTAGCTATGCTACATCAACTAGAGGCTACTTATGAAATCATAGAACCTGTATCTGTTCAGGGCAGGTTGATGAAGTAGCAGTATACAACCTCCTATCCAAGCCACATTTAAGACAGCCCAGGATAAACTCTAGTTCAACCACCATGCAGTGAGCTATTTTGTCTTCATCTTTACTTTGGTGTATCAGTACAGCTTACAACTGGATATGCTATTGTTCAGATGTTGTTACTCTGAGCCTGATCTCTATCAAAAGTAGAAAAGATAGAAATTTGGATAGTAAATGAAATGACAGTATATTGAAATAGACTCAGTTTAGATCACTCTGTCAATCAAAGTGTATACTCAAAGAACACTGCAACATTCTTTTTTTTTTTTGTACAAATAAAGTGGTCATTCACAGACCCCCTCGCTCTCAGACCTAAAGTTGACACATCACTTTCCTTCTTCTTCCTTGGTAGTAATAATAGTAAACTTAGTAATAATTTCTGTCTCAAATTGTACATACTCCTGTAATTTCTTTTTTAAAAAATTAGCAGTTCCTCTTCAGTTGTTATTTGCTGGCTTAATTAAATTAATTTATTCTGTAAGCTAAATAATGCAGTTCTTTATGCTCTTTCTACCCCTGCCTTTTGGAACTTGAATGGTCTTGATTCATTAAACTTGGCTCTTCTAAGGCTGTTTTGATGAAACTTTTGATCAATAATTCTTTAGAAATTCACACCAAACTTTCTAAAGTTAGTGCTTTCATTTTTAGTCTTTGTCAGTATAAAATACACTTTCATTATGGGAAGTGGATGAAATCTAGAAAAGAAAAGAAAATTTTTGCTTGAAGAAATGCCTGTAGTATGTACACATCATCCTTGCATTTTTTTCTCTGTTCACAGGTATATCATTTTTTTAAACAAAATTTATAATAGCTAGATACACAAGATGGCTCAACATGTAAAGAAATTTGCTAACAAACCTGATTATGTAAGATTGATCCCATAATTGTCTTCTGACTTCCATATGCATGCAGTAGCTTATAGGTGCGTCCCCCACACACATGTATAACAAATTATATACTTATTTTCTAAAAATAAGACTTTAGAAACTTATGTGTATCTGGAAAAAAAAAATGCATGCTTTTAATTACTTCCAGTGAAACCATTTTTGTATCAGGAGTGGGGTGTACCTTCAATTAGTTAAAACATTTCTTTAGACTACAAAGTGAATTAATCCAGAAAAGTGACTTGATGGCTATTAATTAACACTGATTGGTATGTCTGAAATTCTTGTCTGTAGCTAGAAAGAAACCTCAGGAATGTCTGAGTTCAGATATTTGAATGAAAACAGTGCCATATCCCATGACTGTGCCAATTAGGTAGGGCCTCTTCTAGAGACCCTTTGTCAACCTCTATAATACAGTAGATAACAATGTTTATCTCTTTCCACACCGAGCTTCTTAGAATTTCATTTGTCAAGAACAGTTACAGGTTAAAAAATAGTTCCTTCTAGTCTTAAAATTTTTTTGGCACACCTACCAATGAGTCACTTATCTATTCATTATCTCATACTTTTTGTTCTGATGGGAGTAGAATTTGAAAGCAAAAAAGGATTTTCGAAATGAATTTTACAACTCATTTCTATAAGATTATTATTTTTTTATTCTCTTAAAAATTTCATTTTGTCAGAATCTAGACAAAGAGAATGATACCTACTAAGGGTACAATTTATGTCATCCAAAAAAGTTTGTTCACCAGCTAATGGTAGCTAATTCTTCTAGTGTATGTTTTATCTTCCCACTTAACTGTATGGCCATTCTTATCCCCAGTCATCAACCATGTCAGTATCATTCCTTGTAAAGCAAACACTTATCAAAGAAAAGAGTTCAATGTATTCCCACAGCCAGATGTAACTCTCAGACCATGGGGAAAAGTTTTCTGACTTTTAGATCTTTGGTAATTTAAGTCACATTAAAAAAAAAAAAGTAATAGGAAGTCGCACACCCATGCTTCACTCCTGTAGACATATAAACACACTTTTCTTTCAGTTTCACACAAAGAGAAAAAAAGATGCTTTTACATTCTGGGCAACTAACTTGAACTCTATTAAATGGTGTCTGAAGTTGAATTCTTAGTTTGAGACATAACAGGAAACAAATGTACTCAATGAATAGAAGGAAAAACATAGCCCCCCTCCCAAAATAAAAACAACCAATCCCCCAGAAGTTTGGTTATTGCATAGAAAATGTTCATTTTGACACTGCTGTTATATTAACAGCTTGTCCCTGCACTAGTTGCCTTAGAAGAATGAAAAGCAAAAGCTACTACTATCTCCTCTGCAAAGTCAACTGTGCTTATATTACCTGAAAACTTTTACTAGATGAACTATCACAAATCAACAAATTCCCCCAAGGTAGCAGGAGTGTTGGACTTTTCCTTGGTATTTGTTATGACTATGTCTTTATACACAGGCCATTGTAGTCATAGTGAAACATCAACTCCCTGGTGCCATGCTGTGCAGGGCCTTGTTTAGATCAGAAAGGCAGACTACCTGTGTCCATCATTGCAACTACAATGCAGCAGGAAGGAGTGACATGTGAACCATTCTTAGATGACTTATTTTTTCTTACAAAAATAACATTTTCCTCTCTATATACAACTGTCAGAAGAGCACCAGTTCTCTCACAGAATTTAACAAAATATTAGACCTTTTCACTGCCAGCTTAGATTGGATGACATTGGAAGACATGTGATAGTCACAGATATGTTAGCTTGGCACAAGGTTGTGGTAGTGGTGGTGGTGACGGTGGGGCAAGTGTGCACTGTTAATAGGAGAAGATGTCAAAAAAATGAAGCATAATAATAGTGCAATTTATCCTTGCTAAATGTACTGCAGTGTGCTATAATTAAATATGAAAACCTAAATTTATCTCTGTGTTCGGTTGTCATTAATTTAACAGGGAGTGCACATGTTCTAATCTAATGGCTGATTTTTTTTCTCCATGTGCAGCATATTAAAATGTATATTAGCCTCGAGGTGCATAAACACAAAATAATAGACCAAAGGTTTTGGCCTGTGGAGAAAAAAATCCATGCTCAAAGGCCGTCAAGTAGCTGTGATGCAGGGGAGACACTCACTTAGCCTCATTAAGCCAAAGCTCTCTTTTGCTTGTCTTTTGTTCTGCATGACAGCAGCCTCTTTGTTGTATAATAATTCATTCCAAGTCCGTTCCAAGCTACCGAAACTGGTGAACTGTGGCCATTTTAATGAGAAGTATTGGTGGTATGCATAATCGGGAAGCCACGTGGGCCAGACAATCACAGAGCGCTGCAGCCAGCAAAATGAGATATTGTCGAAATCACAAATTTGTCAAGTTGTTTTTGGACAGGGTATTATAATAAGCACTAAAATATGCATCCTATTACTCTGCATCTGCCAGTCAAAGATCACGGTAATGAATGCGGGCTGCAGGGTAGAACCAAGCCGTGTCCCGGAGTAAAACAAACCAGTGTACAGAAAAGAATTTTGTGGGTTTTTCCTTTTTCTTCTTTTCTTTTGGCATTGTTTGGCTGCTTTTTTTCTTTTTGTCCCCTCCCAAACCTTCTGCAAAGGGAGCCATATCCTCCTGGCAGGCTGTCCCTGGCTGGAAGTGGTGAATACACAGTGCCTACTGGTGCCTATGAGTTAACATAAATACATGGCTTTTTAAAATAGGTGCTCATACCAACTGAGATTGCAAATCCTCAAACCCAAGGCTCAGAGTGATTCTAATGAAGACTTCTTGATATAGGAAAATAAAAGGAAACCTCTCTCAGTATTCCCAGACCTCTGTTTCACCCTCCACTATATCCAATGGCTTCTCTTTGGAGATATTTATTCTTCTTTTGTATTTGTTTTTGTCTGTCTATTGCACAAGCTCCTGAAACTTGGAGAAGAAATTGGTCAGATGGTGAGGCATCCCACCTCCACACTGGCTATTTTAACCAAGCTAGAGTGTGTATTGGAATGTAAGGTGGATCCTTTACTTATGCATAGTAAAGGTCCTATGGGAGAACACTTGTATACTTTATCATCTAAATTAGAACTCTTCTAAGAACGAAGGGGGTTATGGCAACAATTTCAGGCTTAAACACCATGAATACCATAGGCAGAGTGGGCTATAGGATCTTCCATTGTGGAGTACTGAATAAGTGCGATTGTCCAGTGAGTGATACATCAAACACTGCAATTTTAGGTGGCTCTGCCTTCAACATTTGGGGGCTTTTTGCTTGTTTGTTTTGCTTTAAGTTAATACAGCTGTTCTAGCTGGAAGTTCAGCAACTTAGAAACATAGCCTCAGAGCAGATAGGAGAATGCCTTTTTCTACTATTTTCTGGCCACATGGTAAACACCAAACACACACAAAACAATTAAACAAACAAAAACAAAACCTTATTGAACTAGTCTGTGGTCAGTCAGCATGATGTGGGGCAAGGTAGAAAGTGTGATCCCATGATATTTACATAACTGAGCCAGGAGTAGAAAGTGAGGGAAAGCAGCTATTAGAAAGATTCAAATGAACTGCTATACATAGAAAATGTCAACATAGGTGTCTCTTGTATGCATGGAGAGAAATATCATATAGACTGGAGCAAAGCTTGTGGGATAAGTCATAGCTGAAACCCGAGCAGTAACAGGTGGAAAGAATAAAGCATCAGAACAATTATGTGTGCTGCTACTACAGAAAGGAACATGGCATATGTGGGGACCATGTGAGTCAGAGATAATTTATGTAAAAAGGAATAACAAAAGAAAGATTTGCAAAGCAGATTGTGGTGTGGTCATAAAGAGCCTCTCACATTTGTTCATCAAGTAGAGTCATAGAAGGCTCTGAACAGGAAAATAAACTTCAGGAAGAATAAATTGGATGTGATTTATAAGGGATATGACCAAGGGATTAACTGAGAGAAAAACACTTGCAGTTATAGACAGCTTCTAAGACTACAGTATTGATATTTTGGATGTTTAGAGAGGAGGCTATACTCAGTGTTCTCCTTGTTTTCTGAAGTGTTCCTTCTGAAAGACTGAGACATACTTCCCAAATTACTTTGTATATTTTCAGCCTCTTCCATGCCCTTAGCCTACCAGTACAATGTATTTCACTATCACAGGCTCACCCGCTGAAGAATGATGGCTTTCTTCAGCTCTGACTTTAGAATGAGCAGGGACCAGAGGATGTAAGTAGAACCACGTCACAAGACTCATTCCAGCCTAATGGAGGCAGCATTCTTTGTAGCATTAATGTTTTTAGGCACAAAGACATCGGGGACATGGCAGCCTTAGGTATGAGTTTGACAAGGACAATACATGAGAAGTAAAGCAGAGATCCCTGGGTTTGTCCCAGAAGGTATAAAGCAGAAGTCCCACTTAGAGCTGTAATCATAGAAGCCTACAAGGCAAACAAACACGCTGGGAGGGTGATGTCTGGGGTCTTGGGCTGTTACACATGACAAGCAAAACTCTTCAGTGTCACAGGTCTCCTCGTTCTTTCATTATCCATGAGCCTTATGCTGTTTGGGGGCACATGTAGAGAGCTGTGTGTGTGCTCTTTGGGGATTTATGTTGTCAAGTATTACCCTCACACGGTTTTTTCCTAGTGAGAATGCCATATTATACACAAAACATCGAAATTTGCCAGTTGGTCTTGTTAAGTTGAAGACAGATCTGCTAGGCAGCAACCAGAATATTTTCAATTATCTTTTAGTTTCATTAGATATCCATTATCTGGTCAATATTCTCATTTTATTTTTCAACTTTAATGATGTATACTAAAAGTAATTTTTATTTTGTATCTGATTGAGTTTATTGTGAATAAAAGAGGCATTTTTGTAAATTTTCTTGGAGGCTATCTTCAAATGTGCCATTATGATTGGATGGCAGACTGTACATTGAGAGATATCTACCATAGATTCTCTGAAAATATCTGGGGTTTATTAATTTTTTTAAAAAAGTGATATTATATGCTGCCATCATGACAATAATCTTTGATCTTCTGAAAATAATTAGTTGAAGAACTTGGTAACACTTCTAGTGGTCCCCCTTACAGAAGTGGACTTTGAAGCTGGAGAATCAGCTCAGGGTCTGAGATTTCCTTTTGTTCTTGTAGAGGATCCCAGTTTGATTCCCAGAACCCATATGGTATTGTCTGAATTTCTAGCTCCAATTGATCTTATTACCTTTCTATAACTTCCATAAACACTGGCACACACATAGATACAATTAAAATTCAAATAAAATCTTAAAAAATAAACCTCTTAGAGAATTCTGTGTTAGATGTTCTTATATTACAGCTATTTTAGCCTTACCTTTCAGCTAATTTATATGCTTCTAACCCAAAGCACTGGATCATTGCAACCTCACAGCACAGTCAGTAGAGTTTTGTGTCTGTCAGGTATTAAAGGTCTAGGAAGGTAAATGTGCATGCTCCCTACTCTGATGGTGATCGCTCCTAAAAATACACCACAGTATGCAGCTGCATCAATAGGAGATGAGAAAGATTAGTAATCTTTTGAAGCTTACTATTTTTTAAATGGATGCAACATGTGCTGATTATTCTAAGTTAATGTATAAATAATTAAAATATCATACATAGACCAAGTTGAAGCTTGTATTAGTGGCAAAGGATAGTGGATTTTAATTGTATTTTGCCTGAAAAATGAATATTACCCACACCATTATTCTTTATATATATATATATATATGCAACACCATGTATAAATAGGCTTCTATACTAGCCAGTACTAGCTACATAATTTGAGAGCCCTGTAAAAAATACAAATATAGCCTTCCTTGTTTAAAAATGAAGAATTATGGGGCATGGAAGATGGCTCAGTTGGTAAAGTGTGTGCCATGCGAACAAGGAGATCAGAGTTTACATTCCCAGCAGCTATGTAAAAAGCCAAACTCAGATGTGAGCATCTGTAACCTAAGCACTGGGGAGCAAAGACAGACAGATACACCTACAACTCACAGGGCAGGAAGTTTAGTCAACGCAGAGCATTACAGATTCACTTATAGATCTTGACTTTAATAACAAGGTAGAAAGAAATTAAGGAAGATACCAGCATCATCTTCTGGTATCACACATGTGCATGCATACATGCACACACAAACACACACACACACACATACATGCACACACACACACACACACACACACACACACACACACACACCAATTAAAAATGTCAAGAATAGTTAGCAGAGCATTGATCTAAGGGAAGGACTCTTCTCCTAAGAGGGGAACTTCGTTCAACTGCAAAGATCACATATTCATGAAGCAGATACTGCTTAAGAGACTCAAAACTGTGTCTCTGCTCTCACTTCAACCCATTTCCTGCACACTTTCACGTAGTAGCATGGTGATTCATTTAAAATAAAATTTGGGTAATGTGCAAAACCACTCAATAACTTCAGTTTGCACATTTAATGTATAAAATACAGTAAGTGTCTACACAATATAGCCATGGTCATCTTTCCTAGTCCCATTAAATCCACTTCCAATTTATGTTTAACTTTGGCCATCTGGCCTTCTCTTTGTTGGAAATCTTTCCAGATTCACTTCCTTACAGGAAGTATATCATTCACCAGCTTTCTATGATGCTTCTCATACTATCTCAGGTAGCCTCACAGAGCTTTCTTTCCTTACACCTACACTTAGGTATATAGCACCTATATAATTACATTTATCTGCCTTCTACATTTTTACTCTTCAAGTTAGTTGGAAAAAGCACACGTGCGAATTGGCACAGGCGACCACTTCCTAAATGTAACACCAGTGGCACAGACACTAAAATCAACAATTAATAAGTGGGATCTCCTGAAGCTGAGAAGCTTAAAGCCAAGGACACTTTCAATAGGACAAAACGACAGCCTACAGAATGGGGAAAGATTATACCAACCCTACAAGTGATAGAGGACTGATCTCTAAAAATATATAAAGAATTCAAGAATCTAGAGCCCAAAACCTTGAATAACCCAAAAAAATCAAAAATGGAGTTCAGATCTTAAAAGGAAATTCTCAGGAGAAGAATTACAAATGGCTGAAAGGCACCTGAAAAAGTGCTCATCATCTTTAGCCATCAGAGAAATGCAAATCAAAACAACTTTGAGATACCACCTGACACCTGTCAGATTGGCTAAGATAAAAGACACGGATGACAGCCTATGCTGGAGAGGATGCAGAGCAAGGAGAACACTCCTCCATTGTTGGTGGGAGTGTAAGCTTGTTCAGCCACTTTGGAATACAGTATGGCAGTTTCTCAGAAAACTGAGAATCAATCTCACCAAGGACCCAGGAATACCACTTCTGGGTGTATACCCTAAAGATGCACAGTCACACTCCAAAGGCATTAGCTCAACTATGTTCATAGCAGCGTTATTTATAATAGCAAGAACCTAGAAACAACCTAGATGACCCTGAACTGAAGAATGGATTAACAAACTGTGGTCCATCTACAAAATGGAATACTACTCAGCAGTAAGAAAAAATGATATCCTAAAATTTGCAGGCAAATGGATGTATTTGGAGAATATCCTCCTAAGCGATCACAAACCCAGAAAGATAAGCAGGGGATGTACTTATTCATTAGTGGACTCTGAACAAACAAACAAGAAAAAAGCAAAGCATTCCCAAGCTGCAAACCACAACCACTGAACAGCTTGGGATCAGAAACACCTTGGACTGACTCCTTGGATCCCACTCACTGAGTTGTTAGGACTCAGTCTTGAGGTTGGGGGGAGAAAACAGGATATGCTAGGAGTGGAGGCTGAACTAAGCAATATTGGGATGGTGGGACCTTGGGACTGCTTGCTGCCTGGGGGGGGGGGAGTTGTTGTGGAGAAGAAAAGAATGACCTGATGTGTTGGGGGCAGGAAGGGACCTTGAATAAAGATATACAAGGATAGAAAGTGTGACTTTTTTATGCATTAAAAAAAAACATCTTTAGGAGAATTTTGGCTCTCAGTTTAAGGTTACAGTCCAGCATGGCAGAAAGGCATGGTGATAAGGACCATGAAAAAGTTGGTCAGTCTGAATCCACAGTCATGAGAGAGAGGTAAATGTTGGTTTTCAGCTTATTTCTCCCCCCCTCCATTCAGTCTAAGACCATATCCCTTGGGAAGGGCCACAACATTGTCTTCTTTCCTCAGTTAAATATCTCCATAAATAGACTCTCACAGACACACCCAGACATGAATCATCTATGATGAGTATAAATCCAATGAGGCTGACAATCAAGATTAGGCATCATGCTCTCCATCACTTGATTTTTATGCCAAGAGGATAAGAAATCAAAGTATGGCAGATGGCAATACTAAGCACAGTATTTCACTTTTACTAGGTTGTTAAATAAATATTTGTTGAATGAATGGATGAATGAATAAGAACACTGTATTCACTATTATTAGTTTTTGCATGCAGGTATAATATAACTTATAATCAGGCATAGTGGTTTATAATGCCAGAAAAATGAGACAAAAGGATAATTAGTTTCAGGCAATTCTAGGATATATAATAAAACTCTGTCTCGGGAAAGTTACTTTTAATCTCTGTAATACAAAGTAAGACTCCAGGTCAATGTACAGTCTTATACAATCTACTTTCACAAATTTTAAAGGAAACAATATCTTCTGGACAGTACATTATTTTCTCTTCTACATTAGAATCATCTGCTACTTTAATTTAACTTACCATCTTGTGCTTTAGCTTCAAATAGTATTAAGGCTGTTTGTTGTGGGATTATGCTCTTGTACATTGTAAATATTTGTCTCTACTACTAGTATAATAAAATGTTGATTGGCTAAAAGACAGACAAGAAGGTTGGGGAGGGCTACCAAACTAAGAAAACTCTGGGAAGAAGAGCAGAGCAGAGATGCCAGGTAGACACAGAGGAAAGAAGAAGAAAATGCTGCTCTGAGAAAAGGTATTAAGCCACTTGGCTAATTATGAGTTACTTTAGGAGTAAGAATTAGCAAGTAATATGTCTGACTTCTGACTACAGCTGTTTATAAGAAGTTCTACACAAATAGTTTGTATCATTGTACCTTGTGTTAGCTTTTTGCACCTGGTGCGTGAATGGAATCTCAACACAAGGAATACCACACTAGAGTTTATTAGCAGACAGGATGGAAGGGAGCTGAGAAAAAGAGAGGGAGGGGGCTTGTGTGAGCACTTTCTTTAAGAGAGTGAGTGGGCCCATGTTTGCATAGCCACACCCAGGGGCATAGTTGCAACTCTGTTACATTTCAGGTGATTGCGGCCCTTGGGAATGCTTACATCTTCTATAATTTTATAATATTGTAAATGACAAATGTTAGTCTTTGCAATAATTGTGTTGTATTCAGCTATTTTTGTCTAGAAATACTAGAATTATAACCACACACTTTGAAAATGTAATGAAGTCAATGGAATACAACCATGTTGGGATTATGACCTCTTTTTAGATGACAAAAAACAGAGCTAGGTCAATTTACATAGAAAAATTAACATTTATATGAAACATCCATTATTGTATTGCCATAACTTTTTCCTGTAAACTCAAATGTAAAAACTAGAGCCCAGAACAATTTGTCTGGTAATCAGCAATTCCAATCTTTCAAGTCATATTCTTACCAACTTGTTGCTAAAAGCTTAATTATTTTAGCAGATATAAAATAAAGCTTAGGAAATATAGTAATAAGCATACTCTACTTTTCCATTAAAGAAAGTAAAGGCAAAGTTTTAATTTATTTGAAAGTCCTGATATTATCTGAAGTTATCTCATGATGTGTTGGTTAGCACTTGTTCAAAGCACAAATTCAGGTCATGTGGAAAGAGGGAATCTCAACTGATGCCTCCATTGATAGTGATAGGTCTGTGGGGCATTTTCCTGATTAATGGTTGATGTGGGAGGGCCCAGCCCAGTCTAATACTATATGCCCATTTCTGGGCAGCTAGTCTTGGGCTATATAAGACAGCACACTGTGTAAGCCATGGGAAGCAAGCTGGTAAGCAGTGCTACTCCATGGCTTCTGCTTTAGCTCCTGTCTTTAGATTTCAGCCTTGACTTCTCTCAGTGACAGACTATTATCTGCACCCATTAGCCAAAGGAATTCTTTCCTGTCCAAGTTGCTTTGGTCATTTTTTTTCAGCAACAGAAAGGAAATTAAGACACTGTATTCCCAAGAACTTCTTCCTCCTTAGTACAGCTATCTAAGGACAATATTTTTTCTAGCTTTATTTAGTTTGCTGAATAGTTTTAATGATAATGACCCCTAGTACACCCTCAACACAATTGAGACTATTTACATTTACTATTTCTAAGAAACCCCTACTAACCTGATGGACTTATTCACTTCATAGGAAAGAATTTAAATTTTTCTGGTAGAAAAATACAGTAATACATTTTACTGAAAGCTTCCAGAGATGTGGCAGATTAGTTCTCAGCCTAAACCATCACTTTCAGATCTTATTTAAGATCTAAGAGTATTAGAGCCATGCAAGAAAATATGGAAAGTGTTATATAATATTTAAAAGAAGATTTGAAAAGTCAATGCCAATATTAAATTTGGGTATAGAATGCCAAAATATGAACTTGAGTAATTGTTGCTTTGTTAGGTGGTAAATATTAATAGAAACAGTTATTAAAATCATAGTTTCTATTTAATAATAACCTGCTATATAGAACAACATGCTTAACTAATATAATATATCCTAATATATTTTGATATAGTACTTATGCTAGATAACTATGAAGTCATTGGCACATATATAGTACCTCAATATGTATGATGATCACATATAATATTAATGTCATGCATTGTTTCAAGTTGTTATCCTCTCAAGATACAGAGAATACCTGAAAATTGAATACAGTTTAAAGGTTATGATCACATGGTTTCTGTGATTGTTTCCAACTGATGAAGTAGAGTTTTAAATATAACATGTCTTTTTTTTGTCTGTCCTCAATTTGAGCGCGTCCTAGCTCACTGAACTTAGAAATCCCTTCCCATTGCCCTTCTGCCATGTAGCTAATGATCTGTAAAGCACTTAAAAACACTGGAGGAGTTCATTTTTAAAGAGGAACCCCACGGAGAAGCCTTCTGAGATGGGAGAGAATCTCTTGTAATCAGCCATTTATTTATTTGTGCTTTAAGCCCTAATTTTCTATAGTAGAAAGAAAACCTATAGTGTGTTTTGTAGCTTGACCTGATTATAACTGATAGCATTTTTATTTTCTGCCAACATTACTGTACAGAAAAACAAGACTGTAGCCTACCCAGAGGCTACAAGTGAATTGATTCACTCCCCGGAGAAGCAGGACTGAGGTTTGGGAAATAGAAAATATTAGATAGTGATATTCGTATGCTAACCTCACCACCTCCATGCTGAAGAGCTGTATCGTGAGGTCAAATGACTCCAGAGCACATGTGGACATAATACTAGAAGTATGTATGGGCCTCATTCACCCTCATGACAGACAATCTTCTCCTGGTGAAGTCATGTGTCTGCCTTTGGCATGGCAGCAGTGAGGGCAAGCAAGGTAGAGCTGAGTTTCTCTTGACCCCGTGGTAGAGTATGGAGTCAGCAAAGGCAATCCTTCCCCTTCCTCCTTGGGAGTAATGAGTATTTTTTCTAAGTCAGCTTCTAAGGTAGCATGTGACGTAGAGCTTCACTGTAGCATTTTGTATGTGAGTGTTTTGTACTTTGTCCTCATTCATCTTTTCCCCCCACTTCTCTGGCCCTCCCCCACATCTATCTCCTTTTAGCTGGTCTCCTCCTTCCTTACAAATAGACACACCCGCCCCTTCTGCTTTCATGTCATGTTTATTTCATCATCCTCTCTGTTTTGGTGGCTCAGGAATGTTTAGGTAGCTAATAGCACCTAAATCTCACCTGGATGTTACTGTGGCATGTGTGTTAATATATGAGACATCATTTTTTCTGTTAAATGTCTCTGTTATATTTCAAATGCTTCTCAATATCAGAGGTTTTTCACATTGCCTATTTCCATGTGATATCCTAAGTCGCATCATTTAAAGTGTTCATAGTTCTTTCTAATGTAACAAACTCTACAACTTAACATGCTCTGATCTTGTTTGAACCAGAGTCTTTCCCACTTGGAGTACAAAACAAACAAACAAAAAACACTCAAAATTTCACCCAACTCATTAGAAAAGAGCCACTATCTGCTTTTTCCATGATTTTCTGCTGGTAGAACACCACAAATTGCATTATTGTCTCAACATCCTGAAAGGCTGGTTGTTTTTACTACAATTTGTTCTCATCCATCCCAGGCCTCCCGGCAATATGGTTTCCTAAATGGTGCCGACTAAATGTCTTATTTGGTTATTATTTCACAAATTCATATCTTACATTCACTCTAGCCCCATTTCATTTCTTCTTCCTTATTTATAACCTATGTAAGGTTGTTTGACAAGAGGTATTTTTCAAATTGGAAGTTATTCACAGATTGTAGCTGTTCATAAATTTCCTTAATGTCTTTTGACTTAACTTCCTGTTGATGTCACCCAACAGGTCATAAGAGATGCTTCTAACATTGTGGTTGCATTTAGTTGTATTGTGTCTTCCAGTATGCCTCACATGTTAACACAAACAGACACCTGAGGCTGAAGATTGTGGCTCAGTAGGTCTGGAATTGTGTTTGACATCCTGCTCTTCTATCTGGATTATGGCAATGCTTCCAAGATCATAGAGCTATGTCATTCAAGTTGGTAGAGCAACATAAATAACTAGATTAATTGCATCTACATTTTTAGGGAAAATATTTTTTATTTTTGCTTTTGGATTTCAAATTTTTTGATTTTGAAATAATGTGAGGATTTTTTTTTTTTTACTTCAAAAGGTTTTTTTTTTTTTTTCCATGTATCCCCTTGCTTGCCCTGCCTTTTCTCCTCCTAATCCCTTCCAGTCCTCCCTCAGCTGTCTCCCAAGGCATATCCCCATCCTTTCGGGCCCAAGGAGGGCAATGAATCCCAAGGTGGGTCAGTTCAGTCTGGTGTACCCATTTAAGGTAGGTCCGATTCCCTCAGGAAATTATTTTAAGAAAGTCACTGAGAAGGACATTGAAGCTGCTTTTCTCCTCTGGAGGCCAACACTCTGTCTTAGATAGGACGGTGCTCTGAGGGCTCACTTCAAGTGTTTCTGGTTGACAACTGGTCCTAGTATTTGCCCACATTCAAATACCTCTCCATTCCCCTATCCATTCACACAACATTAGAGATCCTGCCTTGGTAGATGTCCATTATCTTATCTTTTTTTCTTCTTGGGAAGACTTATCTGCTTATGTGGAATTGCATTCCTCAAATAACATAGATTTTATTACTACCCTCCCTAGGAACATGGGTGATTGGTTATTCCTCGCTATAGTTTCATATTATTAAATCAGCCATCTATCTACAAGGAAATCCTTCTCATTTTCATGATGATAGGAAAAGGAAGCTATGATCATGAGGCCCTAACTCAAGCATATGAGACAGAATCAAAAGACTTGAAATTTCTCCTTGTTTCAGGGAGATGTAATCCATGGCACAGAATGGAGTACGACTTCTGAAATGTTTTATGTTCCATGAAAACTGCCTACACTTCTTGATGTATATATTTTCAAGTTGTACAGGAACTACCATACCTGCAATTTGTGTCTAAGCTCTCTTATGAGTCTGACACTTTTATTCATCCTTAACGGTAGATGGAGCTAAAAGTGATATATTTTCTAGACATGGGTTGATTTCTGATGATGTATTTCTACAACTAAAGAATGAGATTCCTTACAATGAGCCCCGTTGAACAGGTGCTTCCATAATAAACAGGCATCATGGATTTGAACTTGACTGCTCAGAGTAACCATATATATTCTTACTGAAGTGCTGAGCAGTTAAAAATGTTTTACTTCATTCTTCAGTTAACAAAAATGACCCTGGAAAGTCCACTGATAGCAAACAGCATTGCACCAATTATATCCTTCACTGCATTTGATTGTAGGGTTTTCTCTTTATTAGCTTAAAAGTGAGCAATACCAAGTCCAATTCCCCAGGGCTTTTTGTGCTTCAAATCATGTCAAGTTGCTGACAACCAGTGAATTCATTACTCTGATTTAGAGATGGTAGTGCATAGTATGAACATTTAAGAACAACGGTGGAATCAATTGAATCTTCAAATTATTTTAAGTTCATGATTTGAAGATTTTCTACCCAGGTGAGTGTTCTTTCTGTGAGGCTCCTCCACTTTTCTTACATACAGTAGATGATGTTTGCAGAATTCTCTATTAATGGGCTTGTCTCTTTTTTGGCTTTGCTTTCTACTTCTGTCTCTACATAAAAGTTATCTACGAGCACTCAGGTAAGTCTAAAATGGGACTGGAGAGATGGCTCAGTTGTTGAGAGCACAAACTGTTCTTGCATAGAATGTAAGGTTGGGTTTCAGCACTCACATCAGGTAGCTTACAACCAGCTATATCTACAGTTTCAGGGAAATCCAAGGCCTCTGTTCTCAGCAAGAACCTGCATTCCTGTGAACAGACACACACACATATACCCAATTAAAAATATAATGAATCCTTTAAAAAATACAAAGCAGCAATAGAAGAAAGCAGAAACTATATGGAGATGACATCAGAAAGAAAAGGATGGTACTTTTTTTTTTTTCTTAATCTAAGTACAGGCACAAGGGGTACCTTGCAAGGTGGATTTCAGAGAGAAGCCACAGTCCAAAGGCTTGAGAAATCTGTAGACATGGACCTCAAAGCCCTTAGAAATAGAAAGAATACCTGGGAAAGGAGAAAGCTATGAAGGGGAGCAAGGGAGCCTTCAATGTTCTTCCTCGAAACCTCTGCATATGGCATCCCTGTGGAGACTTAAATCACTCCATGGATATTTATTTGTCTTCTCACAGAGGAAGGGGCAGAGTCTAGATGTTTGAATTCTGAGGATTTAACTGTTAAAACAAATAAAAATCTATATTCTCAGATATAGAGAGAACAGTCCCTCTATAACATCACTTAAATAGTTGAGATGAAATAACATTAAGATTATCAGACTTGAAAAAACAGGAAGTTATGACTCTTCTCCAAAGATAATTCAGAAATGAGACACTGAGAGGTTCAGGGTATGAAATTAGCTATTCTCATTGTGCTCCAAATATAAGGAAAAATATTAATCTGATGAATTGATATGATACAAACAATTCCAGGGAATTAGAATACAATGAAGCAAATGAATTCTAAAATGAAATATTCTAATTGTTAAGTAACATCAATTGTAGTTCTTAGCACTGGGCTTACAATAAGTTCGGCCCTATTGGTAGTTAATCAAGGAAAAAGGAATTGCTGTCTTAGGTGGTCTCACCTCTGCTGAGTCAACCAGGCTCCAATAAATAGCTCCAAGTGATTAGTCCCAGGTAGCCCTGATATTTCTTATCAATATCAGTGGTCACAAAACAAAACAAAAAACAAATATGGACATGAAAGTATGATATTTGTGGAGAAGAAAAGAGTAGACAGTGGTGTAAAGAAGGTAAGAGTGACATGGAATTTTAGAAAAAAAAGAAAAAGAAAAATGTGAATTCTAAAGTAAAAAAAAAAAAAACATTGGTGTGTTTGAAAGTATAATGTTGGGTAGTTTGACAGAGTCTTATATAGCTTAGTGGAAGATCAATAGCAATGCTATCACCTGAAAACCAGAAAGTACTTGGGAACTGCAACATATCACAAGGGCACGTGTTTTACAAAGAGAAGGAAATAATAGACATCTATTTAAAGCCTCAAGAAATGTGAAAGAAAGGATCAGAAAAATTACTTTAAAAATAATAACCAAAGATTCCCAAAATTTGGCAGAACACAGAGATTACAGATTCAGGCAGCAGTTAATTCAGATTAAACAGACATGAGATTGTGAAGGTTTGCAACATTTTGGTATTATGAAGACAGCTATTTGGGGACTCTGAATTTGTGGTGTATTTGGGGGGAAAATACAATAAAGGGAATATGGAAAAATGAGAAAATAAAAGTGAATTAGAGATTGGGAGACAGCTTGGCAAATTGCCCACTTTGCAAACAGAGGGAGCTCAGTCATCATGTCTCCAAGCACCTGCATGAAAAGACACATGTGGTAGCTCAGTTGCAACCTGAGTGTTGGGCAGGCAGAGACAGAGAGATCCCGGGATCCCTGACCAGCAAGTCTAGACCAATGGGTGAGCCCTGAGTCCCTGGTCTCAAAACAAGAAGGGGATGTTCCTAAGGGATTGCACCCAAAGTTGACCTCTAGCTTCCATATTCGTGTTTAAATACATGAATGATACATACTCTTCCACCAATGAGCGTTATATTTTCTTCCTTTATTCAGTTTTAATGTTTTTAATTGAAATATAGTTCTATCACTTTTTCTTTTCTTCCTCCCACCTATCCCTCATGAATCTCTGCTATCTCAAAAATTTCAAGTTGACAACTTCTTTTTCTTGATTTTTATTGTTTTATTGTTACATACATATGTGTGTATGAATGTGTATGCATAAATATGCATGCACACACACATATATACATACATACACACATATTCTACTAAGTATGCTTTTATTGCTTGGGTGTATATAGTCTCAGGGTTGTTCTCTCTGCATTGGGCTATTACAATATTAAATAATATTATTGGAAACTAAACTATTTATTTTTAAATTAACTCATCAGATAGAAAAACAGATATGACTGCTAATTTTTATGGCACTTTCTTTCTTTTTATCTTGGTGTAAATGAAGGATATTTTTCCTCACTGATTAGATTACCTCTATACCAGTGGTTCTCAAACTTTCTAAGGCAGCAATCCTTTAATATAGTTCCTCATGTTGTGGTGACACCCAACCATAAAATGATTTCATTGCAACTTCTTAATGTAATTTTGCTACTGTTATAAATTGTAATGTAAATATCTGATATTCCTGATAGTCATAGGAGACCTCTGTGAAAGGATCATTTGACCCACAGTTTAAGAACTACTGCTCTTTCATGACAGAAAATAATAGCATCTTAGCACTTTGAGTAAAGACTCCCTTGAGAACCAATAACTTTCTATTTATATTGCTGTGTATTTGATTATTATAGCTACTTTGTGGTAGTTAGCTGGCCTTTGCAAGATGAGTTTGTTACAATTTGTACTTAAAGCAGGGGCACATAATGAAACCAAAATTTTACTTTGCATCAATTGCTGATCAAGAAAGAGTAAACATAAGGACAGATTTTTTTTTTCTTTTCCTTCAAGAATTTTATAAAAGAGTGGCTGGGCAGAAACACTTGAAATGCAAGCTAGAATATTCTTTTCTTAATCTCTTTATAGAATGTTCATTATATATTTCAATGGAACACAGTCTTTTCTATAATATTGTTAAGAAAGTTGAAAATGTCTGTCTCTATTGCTTCCTTAACCCAGGGCAGCTGATTAACCCAAATATTGAAACCCTTAAAACTGCTGTCAATTCATTTACAAAAACTTTTATATCCCAAGAATTATATTTTGCATTCTAAATTTTTAAAATATAAGTATAAATCTAAAAAATTTGTCAGATATGTGTATCGAAGTTTATAAAAAGCAGAATTTAATTTATATGTAGAAATGTTGTCTAAATACCAATCATTGGAAAATTTTAAGAGTTTATTTTCAGTAGTTTTACTATCACTAATCGACAAATGACTTAATAAGTATGGTAACAAAATTTAGGAATTAGAAAAGTTTTTGATATTAAAAGTTTACATTTAAATATTTTTTTAGTGTGTATGTGTCTCTGTGTGTGTATGTGCTTGTTCATGAAAGCATGTATGGTGTGTGTGTGTGTGTGTCCATGGAGATCAGAAGAGGGTGTTGGATTCCTTGAAATTGGAGTTACAGGCATTTGTGAGGAACCTGAACTAGGTGCTGGGAACCAAACCCAGGTTGTCTGGGAGAACAATAAATGCCTTTAAGCCTGAGCCATCTTTCCAATCCCTAAAAGTCTAAATGTATAGAATGTGTATTAGATGAGTTTATTTACAAGCAGCATGTGGGGGACACAACTGGAGGGCCCTAGGGGCAGTGGAATCAACTGAAGAATTTGATGCTGTGCAGTTGGTCTGTGGGACATTGTCCTGAGTGATGTTGAATGCGGAAAGAATCAGCCCACTGTGGACAGTGCCACCATGGAACTAGCAATCTCAAGTTGTATAAGAAAGCAGATGAGTAACAGCAGGAGAAGGCAGCCAATAAGCCGCATTCTCCCATAATTCCTGTCTCTGCTCCTGCTTGAATTCTTGTCATGACCTCCCTAACTGATGAAGTATGATGAAGATGTGTAAGCCAAGCAAACCCTTTCCTTCCCAATTTGTTTTTTGTCATGTTGTTTTGTCACAAAAATAGAAAATCAACTAAAACAAACAAACCAAAACCAAAACCCATTTATTTTTCACACAAAGATTTCTGGTAGAAATCATAGGTCTTTTTTTTTTCCCCTTTTATTCTTTTAGAAAAATATCTCATGGAAAGTTTGTATTTATAAAAAGTTTTAACATAGATTAAAAGTTGAAATCATTTTGATTATAAGAAAATTTCAAGGCAACTTGTTTGGAATGTCTTCCTCCTGTTCATATACTCTCTGGATTTACTTAGTGTACTAGTATCAGATTTTAAAAAATTTAAAAAAATCACTCATTTCCTGTAAGTTTCTACTTCTTGACATTGTACAGTTCTTGACCATAATTACTTTGAGTCTCTCTCGAGTAAGATCAGCAAGAAACTAATGAAAGATTCCTGGTAGAAGGCAGATAGAATGTGACGTTGAGTATATAGCATTTCCGATGATCTCCACAGGGAATATGGTGCTCTCTGCATTATATAAAACCCCACACTAAATACACACTCATTTGAATGAATTGTGTGAAGAATTATTTTAAATTGATGCAAAGTCTGAATTATTGATTATTCGGAAAGAACAGCAATCTCAGGTACATTGGCTAAAAGAGAATCCTAACAAACATTCATTTCAAAAAGCAAACTTATTGTTGGTTTTCACATGAATTTTGATAGCATACTTGAAGGCTGTTAATTACCTTAAGTAGGTTAAACAGTTTCGTAAAATGCATTTATACTCATAACTTGCTTAATATAGTAGGGCTTCTTATGACATGATGGGTAGGCTATAGTCTTGAGCAATTTAACACCTTGCATTTTAAATAAGATAAGGCTAAATTTGAAGACCATAATTCTTCATTATTAGTATCTGAATATCTTTTCTTGGGGCTTTTGTTTGAATTTTTCTCACTCTCATTTAATATTCCTAAACATATTACTTAAAAAAATATAGCGTTACAATAAAAGGTTTTCCAAGATTGCATGAAGGATTTTGACAGCACATGCGAGTGTCAGGATTTCCCAGTCATCTATTTCTGGTTCTAACTATAAACCTGAAAAACTCAAAGAACACACAGTTTTATCCTAAACCTAACACTCTTCTTGAAATGAACTAAGCATTTTTATAGAGATGAGAATGTTATGAGTTTCAGCTAACAGCTACCCACCTCTGCGATCTAGCTACCAGTGTCCTCACAGTGCTCATTAGTCTATTCCAGTTCATTGCCAGATACCTGCCAGAAAGGGAGATCTATCTGACTGCCAGAAATGCCTCACTCTTCTGGGAGCCTGGAGCAGAGACCTGGCCTAGGGCTCAGATTGTTTATATTCTGTGTTCAAATTTCACCTTGTGTCTGCATGGTCAGCCCTTAAAAAGCCCCACCTTGAGGCAGAAACTCCTTTTTCTCCTCTGCTCCCTCTCCTCCCCCTCTCTTCTTTTCTCTTTCTTTCTCTTCCCCTCTCCCACCTGTTCTTTTAGTAAACCTAATATGACTCCTTGTCAGCAGCTTGCTAGCACGTTCTTCCATGTGCAAAATACTAACAATGAATGTGTGAAGAATCAGCACACTGTGGATACTGCCACCATAGAAAAGGCAATTCCAGGCTGTATAAGAAAATGGATGAGTAAATATCCTCTCTTATAAAGAAAAACTCCTAATTGGGCTTGGCTTATAGTCCAGAGGTTTAGTCCATTTTCATCAGGGCAGGCAGACATGATGCTGGAGAAGGAGCTGAGAGTTCTACATCTTGATGGGAAGGCAGCAGAAGCAGCTCTGTGTCACACTGAACATAGCAAAGGAGAATTTCAAGCCGATCCCCCACAGTGACACACTTCCTCTAAAACGGCCACACCTACTCCACAAAGCTGTGCCTAATAGGAATCCACTCCTTCCAGGGGCCATTTACTTTCAAACCACAACAGACACCTGGAAACCAATGCATTTATTCAATAAGAAGTAGGCAGGAATGAAGTGCTTTGTATTATCTAGAGGTAGCTATAGCAAAGGAGAAAATCATGTCTGTCTGACTTAATCATCGCTGTTAACTTCTCACCCAAACCACACCTTCCATAGTTAACACTTTTCTTCTTCTTTTGATAAATTAGGTTAATTTTTGAAATGCCGTTACAGGTTCCCTTCTAAGTAGGCTTTATTGTCAATTTGTAGCATGTAAAACCTTAAAAATCATATATGTTGTCCTAATCTACATTCTGTCTATATTTAGCATAATGAAAGAAGCTAACACACTCCCTTTTGATGACTGAGGTTGGGACTTACTGTGTGCCCACCCGATTTCTTTACTGACTGCTGTTTGACTTGCCCTTACTTTCTACATTGAGATTGTTCCAAAATAACCCTGGAGCATTCCATCTCCCTCCTCAGCCCTAGGCCATTGCCTCACTTCCCTTCATCATACTGCCTGGCATCTTGCACCTTGGAGCATTCAATAAACGCAACAGGAGTG
This sequence comes from Sigmodon hispidus, assembly GCA_004025045.1. Lineage (NCBI taxonomy): Eukaryota > Metazoa > Chordata > Mammalia > Rodentia > Cricetidae > Sigmodon > Sigmodon hispidus. Next base: position 350,650 of record PVIH01000179.1, on the reverse strand, counting down.
GATGTTTGAATATGTTTTGCTATTGGTTGTGTGTGTGTGTGTGTGTGTGTGTGTGTGTGTGTGTGTGTGTGTGTGAGAGAGAGAGAGAGAGAGAGAGAGAGAGAGAGAGAGAGAGAGAGAGATCTGATACAAGTTACAGGTAGGTGGAAACACATGCATACAGATTGAGAGGAATTTAAGATGCTATTTGTAGGTTTGTTTTTCATCTCCAGAGACATGTGTACATCACAATGCTTGAGTAAAAAAAAAAAAATGCATTAGCAAAAGCATTACTTGAATTTCTAATAAAAGCATACATAGTACAGCCCTTGACTGGTAGATCATGGGGTTCCCTGTCATTAAATGAGTATTAGTCATTACCTGGTACTCTGCACAGCAATGAACATTAAAAGCCCATGGGAAGAAGATGCTTAGCTTAAAGGACTCTGAATTCCATTCAAATACCCAATTAATGCTTAGAATGCTAATTTTATCTGAAATTCGAGTGACTGAAGAGAAAGAGAAGGCAATGCTCATATCAACAGTTTGGCTGGGCATCCAGCCAGGCATCCACACAACTAGACAGGCACTGCAGCCGCTGGAGGGGAGATCCAACATTGGGAGAACAAAGCAGTCCACAGGAAACCTCTGCAGACCTCAGGAGCAGCCTTCCCCCTCTTTGTCTGCAGGCTCCCTCTCCTCTTCTCCCCAGCTCCCTTTATCTCCAACACTTTCAAAGGCATGAATCACCAGGCCAGAAGGACTAGGTTCATTAAGGTAATTGGTGGGGGGAATATATGCATATAAATAAATATGCAAAGTGATAACCGAAGCTGAATTTGTAGTGGAAGAGTTGAAAGTCAAGAAATTCAACATAAAGAAGTAAAAACACAAGGAGGAAGAGATGAACCCATGATATGCATCAATACACAAAGGGACCACGGTGAAGATCAGCCCAGTCAATGAACAGGATAGCAGTGTGATTTGATGGCAGTGTTCCCCCAAAAGCAGAACATATATCTGCATAAAGCAATGGTTTATTCTGAGTCCGCAGACAGGTGAACATGGTCAAGATTATTCCCATTGCAATTGACAATCTCAGAGAAAGGAGAGGAAGGTGGGAGGGTCACTGATCTTGATATCTGGCTCAAGCTTTAATTGGATTCTCATCTGCTATCTGCCAAATGAGCATCAAATTTTAAGGATTAGATAAAAACAATTGTGCTCTCTGCAGACAGTGACACATAAAGAGAGGCAAGCATAGTGGGTCATGGCTGGAATGGTGTTCCTTCTGTTTTCACTAACTTTGGGCCTTCATCTTTTTCAACAGGACAGAAAAAAAAGTGGGGGAGAAAAATGATATACATTGTTGTAAGGATTGAGATAAAAAACAAAATAAAAAAAGCTCTCCAAACAATGTTAAATAACAGCCATTGGAAGGCTATTTTTTATCATCATCGTGATTACTAATTCTTCTTTCCCTTTTGCAAATAGTCTCATAAAAACTGATTCTAACAGCGTCATCTGGTTTCCAAGATGAACACACACATAAGTGGATGGTAGAAGCAGATTTTGCTTGGCTATGTATTCCCTGGCTGTAATTTAGAAGCACCATTGACCTTCTATTACAGTAAGAACAATAGTGCTACCAAAATACAGGGTGAGTCGACCCTGGTAGAGAAAGCTCTCTGGAACAGAGAACTTCCGGAGGTGGGTAAGTCAGTGTCTAGAACAAAAAAGATGCTATTAAACAAGGGATCATTCTATTTATGATCATGATTCAAAGGGTTAAGAAAGGAGGTGAAAGTTCATTTTTTATCACACAGAATTTGGAGTACTATCATGGTCACAATCATAAGTAGAAGATGATGTCATCTCTTTTCATTGACTTCATATTTCTAGTCAGAATTGAAGGCAGTTCAGACTTTGCATCCTTTGGTGCATGTGTATAAAACATTCATATTCATACTTATACGTGTATGTATACACATATGTACATAATGTTTTTAGACTGGTTTTGTCACTCTTCAGTAATAAAATCCATTTCACTAGTATCAATTGGGCTCAGAAATGCTAAGAAGTGGAAAGATGTAGATAATTTGATGCAGAACATACAGAACTGCGTTTTGTATATGGAAATTCATATGAGTTTGTTTTTGTCACATGGATTTTGATAACCTGCCATAAAACTTTCATTTCATTCTAAGAAGAAAGACACAGCTAATTCTATAAATTCACTTAGATATCTCTGCCTTACATATTTTGGTAGCAAATTAAATTTATCACTTCATTATCCCTTCCTGGCAGTTGGAAGTTGTAGACGTTAATGGAAGGTGCTGGAGTAGTTAATAGAATCTTCTCGTCACAGTTGAAGGAAATGTAGAAGTGAAATTCAAAAAGATTTGATGGGATTTATGCTAAAAGACAATGCCACCTAAGAGCACAAACCGAGACTGAAGCTTGTGCTTTATCAGGGGATAGAATTAATTATCTACCAGACATGTAACTCTTACTGAACTATAAATACAAACGTAGCAGTCTTCACAAATGATTACTTAGCCAGGGCTGTCGCCTATGGAATGGAATTAATGAGGACATTTACATAAAACCTATACTGTTTTCACCCCTCAGGACTGAGTTGATGTGTCTCTTTCCAAATGTTCCCAATAGGGCTGGAGAGATGGCTCAGCCATTAAAGGCTAGGCTCACAACCAAAATGCTCCCAGTCTTGGAGGCTGATATGGAACCTTGCATTCTGTTTCTTTATCTCTGACAGCATAATATCATAATAGCGTGGAAAGGAGGTATGCTCGGCAGGTTAAAGGTACAAACATAATTAGGTTTGTATCTTTCTTTGACTACTATGTGCATAGTTAAACCTATTTAACCTCAATTTTCACCTTTATAAAATGGGGATATAACTATAACCACATTTCATTCATATTCAAATATATATGCATTCATAAACAATTCTAGAAAACATTGAAAGGGTTTTTTCTCGATTAACATATGTTTTGCAATTGACCATTTTGCATCATTGTAAGATTTGTCTGAATTCATTGTTCACTCTTAATTATTTGCTTCATAGCTCAGCACATAACAAATCCTCAGCAACTCTTGAGTGAATAGACATCTATTCAAGTCACTAAAATATAAACTCAAGGTTTCTGTGTGAGGCAGAGATCTAATTAGTACCAAAAATAAGATCTGTCACAAAAACTCTGTGAGTTTGTAAAAGATGTGTGTGATACTTGTTTCTAGTCATCATTTTCTGGGAGATGGATCTTAGTTAGAAAAACTGCAAAACCAGAAACTTCAACATAAAAATATTCGAATCAAAATATAGTTTTTGACTTTGCACAAATTTTGTACAGTGTACAAAATATGCACAAAATATACCCAGAGTGAATGGAAATTCAACCCCTAATGTTTTGCCTTCACTTCTATAAATGTTATGATTTTATTATGGGTTATTAAGAATGCTGCTTCAAAACAAAATATCAATGAATAATGTTCAGGCATTAAAATTTGCAGACATACTCCCCAGCTGTTTTGTTTGTGTAAGGGTGGGACATAAGGGCCAGAGAGTCCAGCCCTGCATGTAACACACTATCAGCAATCAATTTAAGGTTGTATTCTGCAAGTTTTGGCCTCAGGCAAGGCCAGCTTTTGTTAACAGAGGCTGCAGGCTCTGGCTGATCCTACAAAGCAAAGTCAGTTGAAGGTCTACCAAAGGACCTAATCAAATTCTTCTTTAAGTAGTAGCCTCTCATCTGAATCAGATTCTTCATCCGCTGCCCACACTCTCCTCCAGGGGCCAGATGTGTCCCTGTTTGGTTCCTAAGCCTCTCCAGCCTCCCTGATGTGAAAGGCCTCCAGTATTTCTGCTCCACACCCAGCTGCCGGCAAGGGGGCACAGGGAAAAGCATTTGTTTATGCCCCCAGCCATCCGTTTTCTTGGAGCTAGTTTCCAGCTAAGATTTTTATCAGTGTACCAGTCATTCTTTTCCAGTGGTTAACTTCACAAGGGTTTTAGTTCCCAAAGGCTACCTGATTAAAACTCATTTGGACATACAGAATGTCTTTTCAGTTGCTCTTAAATATGTCTTATTTTGTCTATAAATCTTATGAAGTGGTCACCCTCTGGTTTCAGAGTAAGTTAATAAGTTGTTTTGCTTTTCCTTAAAAAAATACTTCACTATATTTATACATACATATGTATATAGTGAAATGTACAGACTCCCATATATACAATTAGAAGAATTTACACAAATATATATGTCTAGCCAACTCTTACCACCAAAAGAATAAAAATATTACTCTAGAAAATCCCTTTGTGTCTCCTCTCCTTTTTTATAGAATTTCTTTTTTTTTTTTTTAAACTTTACTTATTTATTTATTTACTTGCCTTGGTGTTTGCCTGGAACTGGAACTACAGGCAGCTGTTAGCTGCCACGTGGGTACTGGGAATTGAACCCGGGTCCTCTGGAAGTGCAGACAGTGCTCTTAACCGCTGAGCCATCTCTCCAGCCCCATCTCTCTCTCTCTCTCTCTCTCTCTCTCTCTCTCTCTCTCTCTCTCTCCTCTCTTTTTTATTATTTCAAATAGTATAAACATCTTTTACTCCTAAAATCTCCATTAAATAAAATTGTTTATGACATTCTTTTGTATTTGCTTTCTTATCTTAATATTTTTGTATTTTTGTTTGTTTTCTCTGTCTTTCTTATGGATACATGTACACATGCATAGGAATATATGAATACAACCTGCTGAGTCCACTTAGTGTTGCTCAAATGTGTATGTTCTTAAGGCTGACCACTTAGTATTGGATAACCGACTAGGGGATTGATTCATCCCTGGAGTAGACGGTTTTTCTCTTAGTCTCAGTAGTCATTAATTCACCTGCAGCTCTTTATCTAGGAGTGGGGTCTTTTGAGGTTTTCTCCGTGCATGTTGATATGTCAACTGGAGTTCTCATGTTCAGCTCTTCTTTAGGCAGCCATATTGTTGAGCTTTTGTGGTTATCCCTTCCCTGTCTAGAAAATACTCAATCTCTCAGCAAATGTCCTGCTTCTCTATATTAAAACTCTGAATATCTATGTTTATTTTTCTTGAAGAAATACCTAGAAGTATATAGTATTGTGTAAGAAGAAACTAATCAAAAGAATGTTTAATGTGCCATTCTATGTATTACTTAGTAACTGTGTTTCTCACTGTCCTGTATTCTTGTCAGCATTTAATATTGTTAGCCTTGTTAATTTTAATGTTCTTTAGTAACTACAAACTTAGGATTTCTGCTGAACTTTCTAATGTCACCTAAGAATTTCTATATCTGTTTTGATAAACTGAGTTGTCAATTTCTACATGGTCATGTCATTGACTTAAGAGTCTCTGAGAATAGCTGAATGATGGACAGACTCTCAGCTGCTGATAAAAAGGTGCATCAACAGAAACATTTCCTTGTCCCCCATCTGCTAAGCTTCCTTTTGATTTTCAGGGGTGTGAGTAGGTGGAGGACCAACTACCTCCCACATAATATCACAGAGATACTTTTCAGAATCTTCATGAATCATTGCAACAAAGATATGTTTTGATTTTGGTGCCAAGGAGAAAAGGGAGTGGCCACATCGGTTAGAGGAGGGAAAAGGGAGTGGCCACATCGGTTAGAGGAGGGAAAAGGGAGTGGCCACATCGGTTAGAGGAGGGAAAAGGGAGTGGCCACATCGGTTAGAGGAGGGAAAAGGGAGTGGCCACATCGGTTAGAGGAGGGAAAAGGGAGTGGCCACATCGG